>CM069912.1:87292070-87733176 GCA_036172215.1 Camellia granthamiana
TAGGTCTCGAACGACATTACATAGTTTTGATACAATGGCGAAGCAGAATCAACACCCGCCGCTTGAAGTGCCTCCATCCATGCTTGAAGCTACAGTTTTCACATCGGTAGACATCATCGGCCAACTTCTCCCTTGTCTTGTCGATACCAATCTTTCTTTCCTTGAAGAAGTCCTTATTATAGGCTCGGGTCTCTATGGCTTCTCTTGCAAAAATGTTGGCAATATCTCGATCGGCCATCGCATGATCCATAAGGCATTGTGTTACTTTGTCTTTTGATATTGTTGAGTTCACTGCCGTCACTGCCTTGAACTTAGCCACTTTGGCTTTCCAGGCCTTGTTCTTTGCCCTCTCATGGGTTTCCTCAAATCAACGCTCTAAGTTCCAAATCTACCCATTTTTATGTTCAATTTCCCTTTAAATGGCACGAAGGCCCATGTCCATCTCATACGAACTATAGAGTCCTTTGATAGCCCTATGGACCTCTTCTCTAAAAACTTTATAATTTCTCTGATTAGTCATTGATTGGTGCACTTTAAGAGGGAAGATTTGCTGCACGAATTCAACTACCACATTCGGATCATGGACAATTGAATCAGCTTCGATCATGGGTTTGTTCCTGATAAAAATCGAGAAGCTCAACAGACGTGGTGGTCTACTGGACTCATTTTGAATTAGGGCATGGGCACTGGCGGTTCTACTACTTCCTTTTTCTAGATTCCACTTCTAGGCAACCTGCTCCACTTGTCTTTCCTGATCGTTCCTTGTTGCTTGGGTGACCGACGCCTATTTGGCTCCTCCAGTTCCACGGTCTCCTTATGAACAAAATCGCTAGGCACTTCTTGATTCATTTCTACATCCAACTTTGCTAGACTCTTCTCTTCCTCTCTATTGTTGAAGAACAGCCTTCCCGACATACATAGTTTTGCAAACTTTACTAGAGGAAGGTATTCCCTCTGCGTTTGGTGCTATGCCAGTGACAGAAGGTGTAGTATGATGGACCTTTTGCGAAAACTAAGCATCTTCGTAGTGACGATCTACTTCAAGCAATTAGACTAATTATAGATTAAATGGGTGTACAACTTTATATTAACAACAGATGCACTACTTTTAATACCACCAAAATGATTTCACGTGTCCTCCATCTCATTAATCGTTAATGCACACCACCGATGCGTATTATGCGTCGTTGGCCCATTTTTGGGCATACCATTCCTTCATCCCAATCAGGACAGGAGCAGATATATGAATCGACTTGGACTCAAGTATTGCCCTACCCGTAACTCGGCGATATTTATCTGGCCAAGAAAAATACACTCATTCCTAACTGGGGCTGGGGCAGATATATGAATCTATTCGGCAAATAAGTTGTGTGAAATCACAGAGAAGTGCCGAATTAACATAGTATACCCCGTTTGAGAAACAACAACTCAATCACTCGACTTCCATTTGGCCTTCAGGTTCAAGCTCACTAAGCCACAGTTAAGCTGGCCCTCGTTTTTTGTCTTGGTCTCCCAATCATCGTAGGGGTAGATGTTTGAATTTATTCGACTGTAAAGTCTACCTCATTTGCGAAATCACAGAAAGGTAACGAATTAACATTGTTCAATTGCATCAACAATTACATTATGCCAATTGTACAAGCATCAATTCATACATGATAAGTATGGTTCAATTACACACATTCATCAAAAGCAACTTTCATGTACAATGGAACATTTTCATTCATAAAATGACTTGATTACACATGTTGGTCAATTTACACATGAAAATGGCCCTAGTATAATATCTAACCAACAATAAAAAATAAAAAAATAAAAAACCAAAACACAAAACTTAAAATAGCAATGGACGCTAAGATGGCAAGTCTAGCCCTCTATTCTCGACCTTAGCATTATTCTGGGTCTGATTTCAAAGGCTCGATACGATATTGTTCGAATGGAATCAGCACATCCAATAACACTTAAGCAGTTGGAAGCACCTTGTGCTAGCCATGTTTAAAGCCCCGATTCTTAAACTTTAAAGCCTTGTCAGCGTATTTCTCGCTCGCCACCTTCTCGCCCTCTTCAAAGGCTTTCGAAGCAGTTGATTGCATCTTCTCTTTTGCCTTCTAGGCCTCTAGTAGTTCAGCCCTAAATTTCTTCAGCTCATCACCTGTTGTCTTAAAGAACGCATTAGAAATGTTGGCCCTCTGTTCAACGACACGGCGTAAGAGATCGACGTGCTTGGTTTTTTTGCATTTGGCAATGACCTTCTGTTGTTCTGCATCGACTCTCTTCCTTTCAGCATCTGCCTTTTACGACGTACTACAAGCTTAGCCATTGCCGATTTGGCCTTGTTCTGTTCCACTTTGAGTTGGTTTATCAATTCTACCGCATCGTGGTGACAATGACTGATGCAGTCTGTGAAAATAGAAGTAGTTAGTAATGATACATTTTTATGCCAATAAACACATTCGGTAAAGAGTACCTACCAGAATGGCTGATTGAGCGGCGAGAACAATGGCCAAGGCATCCTTTTCAGCTCTGAATTTTGCCTTGTCCAATGAAAAAATAATAGTTGTGGCCATGCTCAAGGCAACTCCTAATTCCTTAAGGGTCAACACCCCCTTTATCTTGGGCTGAATAGAGAATGGCGCCATCAAGTCCAAAGCAGGTGAGGTCCATGGTCTTTTATCAAGTTGTTCGGCCAGTTGCTCAAACTCGACGGGATGTTTGGAGTCCCCTAGATCGGTTACATCGGTTTCTGTTTCGACAAGAATAGTCTATGTATGCACTGACTCTGCCAGAATGGACTGCTCGGCAACCTCCGTTTGGGTAATCACTTTCGGAGGGGCCTCTCGGCTTGCACTACAGCTTTCAATTGCTTTCCTTTTGCAACCAACCTCTTGGCATTCCTCCTCTTTGTAAATTGGGCAAGTGAAAGGGTTTCGTCAGCCATCTCTTTGGTTACAGACCCAGGCAAATTGTCCAAGTCTAAAAAATATCGTCTTCTTGAGTAACCCCTAAATACACTCAACCAGGAGACGGTACTACATCTAGATCTCAGCAAGGACTATTTTTTTCGTCGACAATTTCGATAGCCGAATCAAAACCTATTTGTTCGATGCCTTGGCCGACGGCATCCTATTGAACTTGTTCGATATCTTGATTATTGATGCCTTGACTTACTTCTTCGGCGCTCCCTTCTGCGATCTCTTCGTCGCTCTCTTTGTCATTCTCATTATCTGCTACCCCAACCGTTCCCATATCCCTTAGGTTGACATAACTCTCAAATACTAAAGTGATGAGCTGTCGTTCTCCCTGAGGAATTGAAATATGATTGGCAATAGCAAAAGTGGCATAAGATGGATCGTACTTTAAAATAATGTGGGCAGCGCGACCTTCTCTCTCAAGACTCTTTAGGCCAATGTAATCAAGAGCGATTTTAACATGGGCTAGAATTGCTTCGTCCTCTAAGGTGATCTCCTTTTTAAGATCGTTACCTATAAAGAAATATGTTATTAATACATCAGAAGCCGAATGGAATCAAAAACAATTTATGAATTACTCGGCCACCTGGTTTCCCTTTTTGTCTAGAAATTGGGTTTGAGTGGTCTTCCTTCACGCTGAATTCCCAATTTCCACTAACCAAGACCATGACATCATCCACCTTTTTTCCTAAGCTAGCAAGCATGATCACCAATTAGTGATCTGTGTCCTTGGCCCTAAGGAAGAATCACCCTAGCCAACTAGATGATTTGGCAAAGACGTAGTAGTGCCGAATATCTGGGATGCCCAGGTTAATGCTCAATTGGCGATTGAGTGCTACGATGCGCATGACTATTCTATAGAAATTCATATTCAGTTGTGAGGGAATCAACCCCCAATAGAGAAGAACAACTCGAAGAAATGGATGAAGAGGAAATCGTATTCCGCCTTTGGCAATAGCTAATAACGGAAGCTCTATGGTTCTAGTGTCAGATCTCTCCATGTCCACCGCCGTGTAGCGACCCTAATTTTCTTAAGTCATTTATTTATTTATTATTATTATTATTATTATTATTATCTTATTTTATTTTTGGCTTTATTAATTGTGTGGTCACATGAGAATTTAATGTGATATTTAATGAATTTAATGTGATGATTAGTTAATTTAATGTGTGATTTAATTATATATAATTAATCTAAATATTTATATATTTATATTTGTTATATAAAAAAAAAGAGGTGTTATATATATAGATATATATATTATCTTATATTTATATTTATATATATTATAACTATGTTGTATTATATAATATAATATTATATAATAGTTTATTAGGTTATTATATATATATATAATATAATATAGTAGTCAATTAGGTTTAGGAGTTAAGGAGAAAGAAAACAAAAAAAGAGAGTGTTGTGGGTGTGGCGTGAGAGAGAGAGAGAGAGAGAGATTGATTAATCAAAGAACCAGGAGATCAATTCCGAGAGAGAAGGAGAACGGCGGAAAAAAGAGGAGAAAGTGGAGAAAAAGGAAGAAAAAAGATTAGGGTTTTGTTTTGGTGGCTCTATTAGTTATTTAAATAATTTTTTGATCTTCAAAAAAATATAGTGAGTACAAAACCCATTTCCTTTGATTTATGTTTAATTCGTTGTTTTTATTTATTTATTTATATTTATTTGATGTTGAATTGATTTTATATTTGTATGTAGATGATTGATTGATGTTAATTATTTTGATTGGTTGCGTATGTAAGGCTTAGGGTTTTTAAATGATTGATTGATTTTAATTATTTTGTTTAGTTGTATATGCAAAGTTTAGGATTTTTAGTTGATTGATTACTTTTAATTATTTTGATTAGTTGTGTATGTCAGGTTTAGGATTTTTATATGAATTTATTTTATGGTTGTATTATATGAAATTAAAATTAATTAGGAACCCATAGATAAATTCTTTATACTCTAGCATGACTCTATGGATTGTTATTTTATTTGAGTGATGTGAGAAAGAGTGTATAAAAAAAGTGAGGATTATGAGATTTATTTGAATGCCTTAGGCTTGGCATTGTTATGTTTATTCTCATGAGTGAGATGTTGTGTAAATATATATTGTTGCATCGTTCTCATGAGTAGACGAGTGCTTTGATTTACGCGCGTACGTATATACTAACCATCCGGAGAGTGTGGGTCAAACTCGGGATGATATCCCATGTAAGTTTGGCTTCAAAGCGGTGTTAGGTATATGGGAGGCACATGAGATATATGTGTAGGCCGGAAGTGGAGGCCGAAGTGGTGGAGTTAAGGTATAAAGAATTTAATTACGAGTTTATTGTTATAGTGTGAATTGTATTGATTTGTACATCTTGAAAAATAGTAAACGATCTTGATAAATTATGAAATTTGAGCAGAGACATGTATATGTGATTCTAGACAACTTTTGTGTTTTAGCTTGTTATTAAAAAGATCGATTAGAGCTTATAATCGGATGATGTTGGTTATTGTCGGTTTGATTTATTTTAGCAATGAAGATTTTAGAGGCTGTTTTAACCCACGAAACGAGCTCGTTTTTATTGGTTTTACTTAAATTAAAGTAAAACATTATTCTGCGCACTTTTTGTGTTTTGAACTTTTTCGAAAAAAATCATCTTATGGCAGTTTTTGTTCGTTTTCAGCTTCAAATTTTTCGATTGAATTCCGTTTAAGTTTTTCTATCAAGCTTTTCTCTCAACCTGTTCAGTTTTTGTTAAATTCATTCTTGATGTCTTTTAGGAAATTTGATTCTGTACAACTTTCGTTTTTTGAGTTTTGATCAATTCGAATTATTTAAGCATGAAACGTTACATTTTTATACTTCTTTAACAAGTTACTTATGATTAAATTATACTAACTTTATTTTGCAGAATGGTGGGTTTTACTAACTTTTTTTTTTGGCAGGACTGACCCACCATATTTTTATTTCTATTTTGTTTACTTTATAATCAATTTATATTTCGTTGTGTACGGACAAGAAACTAAATGCTACCGTATCTCGAGAAACTACCCATTTGTCTCGGTGCGATTGGAACTACTAGTCTTGTCCCATAATAAGAATTTAATATATTTTTGTTTGTGTCTGGTGGACACGTGGGTGTTGAATCTTGTACTCATACTAGTATATCTGTATACTGACCCGTTTTGTCTCTTGGCAACTTGGGTGCGTTCTATCTGAGCACAGCCGAGCTTCCTTTGCAGAATTAGTTGGGGCTACGGTGGTGACGTGGAATTACTATAGTGTTGGACTTGTCGTTTGGACCTCTTTTGTTTTCTTGAGCTTAGGGTTGATATTAGTTTATGTATTTATTTATTTTTTTTAATGACTTTAGTATTAGAATAATTTAGCATGATTTGTAACCGTACTTTATTTAAGTTGTTTTGACTGGTTGTTGCTACCTGAATGTTGAGGTATTGGTTAGTTATGAAATTATAATGGATGGTTTGGTTGGCGTTTAGTTTTTTTTTTTTTGGTTTCACCCCTAAGATTTGGATGATGGAATATTATTGGAGTTAGTCCTAATTTAATATTTAATTGTCCGAATTTTGAGGCGTGACACACCGTATCTGCGATGAACTCAATTCGAATGTCATCATGAATAAAATAATGGTGGCAAAAAGTGGCAATCTTTCTTTCATAAAGTAAAGCTTTCAGGTAATTTGCCGTGAAAATGATGAGGGATGGCAAACCAAAGGCAAAATGATGGACTAGAGGCGGAGCAAAGTTGAAAAAATAAAGAAAAACTCAAGTAAAATGAAAAAAAGAGATTTAGAATACTTATAAGAAAAAAGCGATGAATATTTTAAACGAAGGCTGCAACAGTAGCAATCAAGTGGTAGAAACTGAAGAGGTGTGGGGCGAAGTCCTTTCGAAAGTGAAGGGGAAAAGGTAGCGAATTTTTAAAATCGCAATAAATGAAGAGCCAATAGTGAGTAAAAAGGCAGGAAGCTTTACATATTCCCTATTGGGTCCCATCCATTATGTCAAGTGTGATAGCGTATCCATCATGTGCCCGAATTTCTATGCATGAAGTGTAATTAGTTTCAAATATCCATATAAAGTTGACCTGGTAAGAGCCGAGCATGCAACCCACTCGGCATATGAGTTAATTCAGTGCTCGGGGGGCAATTGTGGGAGCCGAGTAAAAATATACCTAAAACGGAAAATAGAGTACATCCAAGTCAATCCGAGATGGGCCAAATGAGGCCAAAGCCCACTGGACTCAAAGTCATTGCCAAATAGACACACAAAAAAAAAAAAATTGAGGAGCACACCAAGTTAGGGGTACCTAGGCCGCACGTCCGAGCCAAGTACATCAGGTAAGTCGGCCAGACAACGTTAGGCGGATCCGGGTTGCCCTTTCCCAAAGAGTATAATAGGGAGATAGGCCCTAACAAAGTAATGATGAGGGCCTAAGCTACGGGAGAAAAGATCCAGAAGAATGACTGTATAAAATAAGGAGGAAGTGGGAGAAAAATGTATGTTCTAAGCAATTGGCACCTTTAGAAATAAAAGACTATTCTTTAAAGAGAAACAAACTTGCTTGTTGAAATGCTAATTCCGGCACCACCGACCGGAACTCTTCTTCTGTTTCAGGTGACGATTGGAAGATCTTTTAAGGGCTTGTTTGGATTGAAAAAGTATTCCAAAACTACTTCCCCACAAATGTTAATGATTCAAATCATTTCAAATATTTGAGAGTATTGTTTTATCTATATGCATTTAGAGATTTCTCTATCCTACTTTGAGAAGAAAAAAAAAATTAATTAAATGTTACATTTGATCTTTATTGTAATTGTGATTCTTTTATTGGTAGTAGGACACATGAAGAGGGGGAAAAAAAATAGTGTATAAGAGTAGTAAAAAATAGTAAATATTTTTAATAAAATCCTTGTAGGACTAGAATCCTTGACATGAATGATCTCAAATAATGAATTTTATACAGTTAATTTAAATTATCATGATAAATTTTTTAAATTCAGTCCTAAACTATTAAATTTAAATTTGATTATTTTTTCAATGAATATTATTATATTCTTTTTTATTTGAAGTCCATAAAACCAAACGCAAGATACATTAGGGTTTGCTGAAATCCAAAAGATAGCAAAAAGAATCCGTGAGTCTTCTCTTTGTCATGGGTTTCATACTAAACCGATGCCAAACTGTGACATTTAAAAGGGAGAGAGAAGCCTTTTCATGACTGGAAAAGGCCATCTTATTAGTTGTTTAGTTAATTTTCAATTCATGCCTTTTCATGACTGGAGCTTCTATTTACATCACAACTTTCTTTATCTTATTATATTTGTTTTTATGATTTATAAAAATATATATATTATCAGAAAGAAATTTTTATTAAGGAAGCCAAATGGCACACACACCAATTAAAGAAAAGATCAGAGCAAGAAACACAAGGAAGTAAAAATTATGAAAATATCCAGATGCATAACCCATGCTTGTGTACTCTAAAGCAAAAACCAATCAATCGGCAATATAGCATGTCTGAGATATATCATAGGTTATAACCACAAGTTATAACATAGCATCGATGGACTCCAAAAAACATAACCAAAACCAAAAATTACTCTTCAATTTATAAGCAAAAATGCAGTGAAGAAGGGCATTAAAGGACCTTGCAATGTTTTTGTGGTAGGTTCCATCTTCCAATTGTTTAAATAAAAGAGTAGCATTCTTATTGAGATTATAACTCCGGGGAAAGAAAATTAAATTTATTAATAAAATTAAGAATAAATTACACTTTGTATCCTTACACTTTGCACCCTTACACTTTGCACCAAATTGCATTTTGACTTCTACACATGAAATCATGATAATTAATCCCCCTGCATTTCTGGTGAAATCTCATTTTAGTCCATACATATGAAATCGTGACAGTTAACCTCTCGCACTGCTTTGCTCCTTACACAAGTGTCAATGTCCCATTTCAATTACTATATTGTTTAAATATTTAACAGAATCCAGTCATGTGATAAAACTATAATTATGAAATGATGGTAAAAGAAGAAAATCATCTCTATTTTTCACCAATACACACTTTGACTAAAAATTACATCGAATTATGACTGTATTAGATCAAAACAAAACGCAAATTATGAACTAGGGTTTTGCATAAATTGGAATCACGAAACTCTATTTTCTACAGTAATATAGTTTTTTTTCCGTTCATCCTTTTCTCTTTGATTTTTCTACTACATTTTTTATTTCAAAAGCTTTATTGTATTATATGTTCATTCTAATTTTCAGCATACGAACATATATATAACTCTCACGTGCTTATTAAGTAGAAAAAAGATTATATTGACGGAAAATATAGATAATTTTTCTCTCTTATTCTCATTTCGTAGTCACATTTTTGTCACATGATTGATTTTGTTACAGATTAATAATTGAGTAACAAAACTGGAGATATTAACACTTGTGTAAGGATCAAACCAGAATTTGATCAAAAGTGCAAGGGTTCACTATCATAATTTTATGTGTAGGAATCAAAATGAGATTTGACCAAAAGTGGTAAGGATTGACTGTCGTGATTTTATGAGTTGAGACCAAAATAGAATTTGATACAAAATATAAGGGTGCAAAGTGTAATTTATTCTAAAATTAAATATGTGACATTTACAGGTGAAAAGTATTTTGTTATTGTTAATTTGGTCTATTAGGTGGAACATTTTAAAAAAATTTAATAAATAAAATTATATATATATATATATGGTGTATTTGAATGCACATTGAATATAAAATGGTAAAAAATAGTCACACATGAATGTTTTAACTTTGAAAAGATAGCACGGAGAAAGAGAGTGCGAGATTGGGTGTAACAAACAAATTTATAAACGTAGTAAACAAGGCCGTGGGAGCAAACTGATAAAGCTAACCTAAATTAATTTTTTTTTAAGAACTGTTATTAGCACTTACTTTTTTATTTTAGATTTTTTATTTTTTATTTTTTTATTTTTAATTTTAATTTTATTCAAAGATAAAATCTTATTTCTACCCTCATTCTTAACCCACCACCACCACTAATTTTTCAAATCCTAACCCTAATTCCATCACCTCCGGCAGCCATCTCCATCTCCATCTCAAAATCGATGGCCACCGTAGGATCCTTAACCGGAAACCTCCTGACCGTCCGATTGAAATCGATCGCGACCCCAATCATCATCATCGAATCGATACACAATCATGGACTGTGGAAACATAGCAATCTTTTGCTCGATCAACCTCTTTCTCTCCTTATTCTTCTTCTTCAAAGCTTTTCAAAACAAACCAGTGAGAACCTTATACATAGCCAGAACCACCAGATTCAGGACCGTGCAAGGGTAGCAGCAGCACATCGCCGCGAACTCCGTCGTGGTCCGCCCCGCCACCTCCCCTACTCGATGGTCCTTTCTCCATGGCGGTGACGGCGTCGACCACAGTAGCTGAGCGGTCATTATGATATTGAGAGAGATGGGAGAAGAGAGAGACAAATATTTATATATATATATATAGAGAGAGAGAGAGAGAGAGAGGGGGGGTGAGAAGGGATAGCTGGATTCCACAAAGCTGATGAGGAAGGTGTTGATGAGGATAGAGGCAGCTGAGAGTAGTTGACCGGTAAGGAGGAATGTAATCGCCTGTGCCGGAGTTAGAGGGAGATTGTAAAGAAGATTGTGGGGACTCTTGCACTATGTTTGGATTGAGTGGGAGAGAAAAGAAAAGAAATAGAGTGATATGTATTTCTCTTATTTGTTTGGATAACTTAAGTAGAGAGAAATGGGAAGAAATGGAGAGAAATAGAGAGAAACTCATTTCTCTTATGAGGCCCATTTTTAATCTTTCCAAAAGTGGAGAGATTGTGAGAGAAAAGAAATCACTATTTTCATAATACCAATTTTGTCCCTATAAAAATAAAAGAAATAAAATGATTGAAAATATAAAAAGATTATTTTGGTAATATAACCTAAAATAATTTCTTTTCTTTTCTCTTAATGAAACCTAACCAAACAAGAATGAGAGAAATCACAATCATTTCTTTTCTTTTATTTCTTCCTTATCCAAACAAAAAAGAGAGAAATCACAATCATTTCTTTTCTTTTCTTTTCTTTTCTTTTCTCTTATTACTTAAATAATCATTTCTTTTCTTTTCCCTCCTAGGTTACCAAACATGAGGTTTTGGGAAACTGACTTTTCCAATTTCAGCTAAGAAGAAGAATGTGGGCTGCCGGAGGCAACGGTAGTGGTGCCGGAGGTGGTGGTTGGGAGCGAGGGCTAGGGTTTGGATTTAGGTTTGGGTTTAGGGTTAAAGGGTATAGTTGGTATTAACAGGACACCTGGTGATCTCTGCAATGAGAGCTACTTTGGACCTGCAGAAGGGTATGGAGAATTTTCTGTAAAAATAAAAATAAAAAAAATAATGGGGATTCAAAGAAAAAATGGTGAGTACTTATTTTGTTAGTGGGGGTTCAAAGAATTAAAAGGTTCAACACTATGGGAGGATAGAGAGGATTTTTTTTTTTAAAAAAAAAAAAAAAAAAAAATAGAGATTCAAAGAAAAAATGGTGAGTACTCATTTTGTTGGTGGAGGTTCAAAGAATTGAAAGGCCCAAAGTAAAGAAGTATGTGCTAATACCACACCTCTTATTTTTTAATTAATTTTCTAAGTTGACTAACACCATTCCTGATAACATGACGCTACTTAAAAATTTCATTAAAATTAGGGTAAATTACACTGACATCCATGAGGTTGTTGTTAATATAAATTCTTTCCTCATATTTGAAAAATTACATTCTTCTACTTGAAGTTTGTAATCTCATTACAAATTATCTTCTGAACTGCTGATGTCACGCTCTAAAATTTTCTAAATAATCATCTTATCCTTTTTCCTAACTTTTCTTTTTTATATTATCATGACTACATTTTATAACTTTTCATCATTAAATTCTACTTGAAAATATTTTTATTGAGTGATGATATATAAACATAAATTTTATATAGAATTTTCAAAAATAATACTATAGCGTAATGGTAACCTTTCACTTTAAAACAAAACACTCATAAACATGATTTATATTTACAACAATATCACTATCACAATATTTTTATGATATTTTTTATATAAATTTTTATATATGAATATAATTTTTTATTTTTATTTCCACCATTATATCTAGATTGGATTAATTTAATTTAGATATATTTAAAAAGTATAAAATTTGTACAAAAAAATTTAAAAAAATTCATTGAATGTAACAAAATAAGACAATGTATTGGATTTTTATATTTTTTATTTGGTAAATTTTAAAAAAAAAATCAAAAAATATTATACTTTTTAAATATATCTAGATTAGGTCTATCTAAAAAAATAAAAAATAAAATACTTAAAATATTTTTTAAAAAATTAGTAAAAAAATAAATATATAGAAATTATAAAAAAAAAAAAAAAAACTCAATTTTTTTGTGTGAGTTAAATTAAGAAAATGATTGTTATTTCCCTTAAGATGACATAAACAAAATATCTGTATTATTTTATTATTTTATATATATAAAGGCTAAGGGGCAAATATATTATTTTAATCTGATAGACGGATAAGTATAATTTTTCAAATGTGAAACGAAAATCTGTATTAAATAGAAATCTTAGTAGTAGGTGTTAGTGTAATTTACACTTAAAACTAAGTTTATTTTAATATAAAAAAATTTCACACTCAGACTGGTTTGACAAGTTGAGTTGGGACTAAAATAACCAATAAGTCAAATTAGAACTAAAATAATCAATAAATCAAAATATCTAATCACATCACTCTCTTTATTTTTTTAATATATTTTTTTATAAAAAAAATTAAAAACTAACTAAAATACTCTATTCCCAAATACCCCAACTAGCAGAGCCGACTTATGTTGTTTGGCAAGTTGGTTTATGGCTAAATTAGTCACAAAAGACAAAATAGGTTATTTTAACCCCAATAAACAAAACATCACATCAAACTCATAATCATTACACTCTTCTCTCAAAAAAAAAGCCAAAAAAGTCAAAAAGGCAGAAAGCCCTTCCCAAACCAAACTTTTTAGCCTAAGCTAAAATAGCCAAAAAAGTCAAAAAGTCAAAAAGTCAACCCACTTCCCAAACGGAGGCAATATATGATTGTAACTTATTTAATTATTAAGTATTTTTTTTTTTTTAATTTCTAGTTTTTTTGAATGAAAAAATAAGTTAATGAGATTTTAAAAATATATAATAACAATGAGACAGGTGTAAATAAAAGCTTCTTGCATAAGACTAGTAGCATTAAAGACTAATAATTAAATAAGTTACAATCATACATGGCCTCCGTCTGGGAAGTGAAAGATAATTTAACAATGGCAATTGATCAAAATACCCGTAAGGGTGTTTATCACGTGAGAATGTCGATTATTCAAAAGTTAGAAAATGGTAATCTTTTAGTTCATAAAAAATATATATCAATTATTCCAAACCTGCTGTCAAGTATTTATACACAAATAAGTGACCTTTGGAAATTGGTATAACATTTGAATTTGTTTCATACAACAACAGTCACCATGGTTCACTCAGAGTTGTGTCTATTGATGTTTGAATTCAAACCATTAACTAACTAACAGATAGCTTCAATATTCTTGCAGGAAGGCTCTTTACAATTCAAGAGAGAGAAGATTGAGTAAAGTGAGTCACACCAAATTATGGTGTGGTCACTCTTTATTCCATCATCTCCCACTTGAACACACCATAATAAGATGATAAACCTAAGTTGAGCATTTTTAACCTTGGTACCAAAATTTTGCCTCATGCCAACTTTCATCTATGAAATTACCTCATAGATCGACGTCTGATTGTGACTTGGCCATACGTGCGCACGTTTTTATCACCAATCTGACCGCACCCGTACGAATGTGTTCTCCCACTGACAACACATTCCAGATGACTTCAATTCACTATATTTCAAATGAACGGCATCAATTTTCAGTGCTAGGTTCATAGTCCATACCCAATCACCATTGACGACTTCGGCCGCATACATTTTTCATGTGTCGACCTGCATTAAAATTATTGTTAAGTACTACCTTTAAGACCCATTCCTGAAGGTTTTTCTTAACACACCTTATCAATGACTTTTTGCTGATCAAGCAGACAATATCATCTAGTTAGCACGTTGCATATTATGGACTTTACATCTCATGCTAATTATGATATCCGTACCTTGTCAATTCCTCTATCTTGTTACCTGACCAAACACATGTTTCCATACAAGATAGAGTCACAAAAACATCGGTTATCTAGGCGTCCCCAGAGTTGTCCAACTATGCTCTTATATAAGTAGCTAAACCACCTAGCTAGGCATTTTTCAATCCCCTATTAGCTACATGTTCTCTGAATTTTTCTAGAGATAACCTTTTGGTCATAGGGTCAGCCACCATCTCTTCTGAGGGTATATAACTGACTTTAATTTCACATCTCTCCACTATATCCTGAATATAGTGGTACCTTACATCAATATGTTTTCCCTTAGAGCTATTTGCCAAACTTTTTATTAATGAGATGGCGGACTGATTATCACAAAACATATTAACCGGTCTGGCAGGTATACCTAATTGTAAACTGTCAACAAATCGTTTTATCCAGACCGCATTACTAACGGCTGTGCTGCAAGCTATGTATTCAGCTTCCATAGTGTACTTTGCAACACAACTCTGTTTCTTACTTAACCAAGAAACTGTTGTTCCACCAAACAAAAACATATGACCACTAGTAGATTTTCTATCATCTACATCTCCTGCAAAATCTACGTCAGTGTATCCTTTTATGTCTAGATCACATAAACCAAAACATAACGTCAAATTTTTAGTGCCTTTTAAATATCTGAATATTCTTTTGACTGCTTGCCAATGTTCCTTACCTGGATTGGATTGAAACCGACTTACCAATCCGACTGCATGACAGATGTCAGGTCTTGTGCTTGTCATAGCATACATTAAGCTGCCTACTACCTGAGCATACGGGACATTTCTCATTTCCTCAACGTCAGACTTAGTTTGAGGACTCATATTTTTACTAAGACTTTGTCACTTGCAAACAGGCGTGCTTAAAGAATTACAGTTATCTATATTAAATCTTTTTAGCACTTTGTCTAGATATTTCTCTTGATCTAGATATAATAATTTTGAATTTCTATCTCTTGAAATTCTAATTCCTAGAACATAGGTTGTAAGACCCATGTCTTTCATTTCAAATCTGGATGCCAAGAAATTTTTGGTTTTTATAATCATATCTGGACAATTTCCTGCTAATAATATGTCATCCACGTATAAAGACAATATTGCTAACTTGTCATCATTTTTCCAGATATAAACACAGTGATCTAATGGACTCACAACATAACCCATTTCTAAAATGGCTTGGTGGAATTTCAAGTACCATTGCCTTGAAGATTGTTTAAGTCCATATAGAGATTTCTTCAACTTGTAAACTTTATCCTTGTTGCCTTGGTTCTGGAAACCATCAGGTTGAATCATATAAATTTCCTCTTTTAATTCTCCATTGAGAAAAGTAGTTTTAACATCTAATTGATGCAATTCCAAATCCATCCTAGCTATTACAGCCATTAGAATCCTTATTGAGGCAAATTTTGCAATAGGAGAATATGTATCTACAAAATCTATTCCAGGTTGTTGAGTGAAACCCTTGGCTACTAACCTGGCCTTATATTTCTCCAAACTTCCATCTATTTTGAATTCCTTTCTAAGAACCCATTTGCAACCAATGGCTTTTCTTCCATTTGGGAGATCAGTTAATTCCAGAACATCATTTTTTTGATCGAGTTAAGTTCTTCATTCATTGCGTCAAGCCATTGAGTAGCATCACTGCTACTTATTGCTTCATTATAAGTAGTAGGATCATCCACTAAGTTATTAAGTTCTTCAACTTGAAAAACATAATGATCTTTCAAAAACGTAGATGGACGTCTTGCTCTCGTACTCCCACTTATCTCAGAATTCGAAGCAGGTAAAACAACGTCATGTAATTTGCGTTTGGTATGCAGGGAGAATATGTGGATTGGGTGATAAAGAAGGAAGAGAAGAATCCTGAGATACTTCAGAGAGCAATTCAATTTGTTCAGTAGGAGTAACAAGATCAATGGATTCAAGAAAAATAGCATCTCTACTTTCCATTAATCCACGTTCGGGATGGTAAAAACGATAACCACTCCCATTTTCGACATAACCAATAAACTTGCATTCCCAAGTTTTGCTTCCCAATTTATCCCTTAAAGGTTTGGGAATAAGTACATGTGCCTTACATCCCCAAACTTTCAGATTTTGAACATTAGGTTTAGTTCCATGCCAGCATTCGTAAGGAGTTAGAGGTTTGGCTTTTGTTTCGACTCTATTTAATATGTACGCAGAGGTGGACAAGGCTTCCCCCAAAAAATGAATAGGAAGATCAGCATGAGCCATCACAGACCGTGTCATTTCCATAAGAGTACGATTTCGTCTTTCTGCGACCCCATTTTGTTGTGGTGTGTATGACATTGTAAACAAATGTTTTATGCCATTGTCCTTGCAAAAAGAATCCATAGCTTCATATTTGCTACCTCGATCATTATTCAAGTGTTTAATGGACCAACCAAGTTGCTTTTCTACCTCTAATTTATATTCCTTAAACTTTTCAATTGCTTCTGATTTGTGTTTAAGAAGGTAGATATGTCCATATCTTGAATAATCATCAGTGAAAGTAATAAAGTATTCCATTCCTCGATGAGTTTTAGTTCTTAAAGGCTCACAAATGTCCGAATGAATTATTTCGAGTAATTCCGATGATTTCCAATGTTTAAAAAATGGCTTGCTAGTCATTTTGCCTTTGATACATGGTTCACATATATCAAAATCATCGGAATATACTTTAGACAATAAGCCACTTTTAAACATTCAAGACATTTTATTTTTATTAATGTGACCTAACCTTAAATGCCACAAATAAAAACTATTACTAGTAGAAATATGCAAATAATCAGAAATACATACTTTATTATCAATAGGAAGAGAGTACATGTCATTCACTCTTACACCTTTCACTAATACACTTCCTTTCTTAATCAATACTATGCTAAACCTAAAAGTAATCTCAAAACCTTTTTGAATTAACACCGGAACTGAAATTAAATTTCGCCGAATGTTTGGTACATAAAGCACATCATGAAGCACAATAAAAGTTCTATCAATAGAGAATTGACAATTGTTGATGCCCAAAACATCACTATAGGAGTTGTTGTCCATGTAGATTCTATGTTCACCAACCTTCTTTTCAGTAAAATCCACGAACATGTCTTTATTTTGCACAATATGTCTAGTTGCAGCAGAATCAATCCACCATGAATTTGATGAAGGCTCAAGCACCATTGCTTCAGAAATTGTCATGGCAACAGGGTTATTATCCTTTTTCTGCTTCTTCTGAGGGCAATTGGCTTTGATATGACCTTTTTTACCGCACTTGTAACATGGGCCTATCTGATGCTTGTAATGTTGTTGCTTTTGCCATTCTTGCGGTTTCTTCCATCCTTTTTGAAATCCATTCTTCCATTTTTTCTTGAAAAAAGTAGTCTTTTTCTTGTTGAATGGTGTGTGGGTATTATTCTGTTGTTGTGGTGAAGATTGTGCCATCAACAAGTTAAAAGACAATCCTTCTTTACGCCTGCGCTTCATTCTTTCTTCTTCCAAAACTAAGAGTACAGGCAATGTTACCATTGAAATCTCTCGTCCGCTATGAGTTAGAGATGTGATAACATGATCCCAAGACAATGGAAGACTATTAAGTATGGTTGTTACTTGCATCTTGTTCGACAAAGAATGACTAGCGTTGGAAAATTCTTTAGCAATTAATTCCATTTGATTAACATGATCACCAACACTATCATTAGTACTCATACGAGCGTTATTATATTTGTCACAGAGAAATTGAATTTGAGTATCCGATCGAACTCAATACTTACTTGCTAGTGCTTCCATTAGTTGTCTAGCAGTTTCATGTTCTTCAAAGAGCGGAATAATGTTATCTTTCATATTATGTAACATAGTTGCCTTTGCCATTGCATCATCTTCTATCCATTTATTTTGGAACCAATTAGAATCATCATCTGGTTTAAAAGTGGATAAAGTATGCAATGTTTTCTCATGTATAAGAAGATAAGAAATGTGGCGTTTCCATGCTCGGAAATTATTTCCATTAAGGATCTCGATTCTTGAAGAATCCGTTGTATTTTTAATAGCCATATTAAAAACAAAATGTGTTACTATGAAAATTCAAATGTGAATATTACAATACTAAACTAAAAATAAAAATAAACAAAATTAAAAACAACAACAATAAGGAAAAGCCTTGTAGTTGTTGAATCAGCCCCTGTGATGAAAATGATGTGAAGGAATAGAATGGTACTATTGCCTTGGGTAAGAAGAATGATGAAAACCCAAAGGCCTTGTAAACCCAATATTTTGTTTATGAGTATTGTAATAATAGTTACAAGCCCAAGGAACACAATGGTGCCTTTTAAACAATGTTTCTTTAAATGTTTTCCTTGGTAACACCCTTGGATAGCCTCATCCTCGGATTTTTTTTTCAGAAAATTTAGTACAACGATCCACGAAAAAAATCTTAGAAGAATTCTGGAAATTTTGGCATTTGAATGACTGAAAACGACCTTGAAATGAGCGAGAACGAGCCAAAAAAACCGATTGGACCAGGCTTCTGCCGGTTTAAGTACTGTGTTGGACCGGGTTAGACCGGCTAAGACCGAACTGGCGCGAACCGCTGGTCAACGCACAGGTCAACGCGCAGGTCGTGCGGAACAGACAGACGCGGGTCCGGGCGCGGTGTGCTAGGCGCTGGATCGACGCGCGGATCTATGAACACTCTGGGCTGCAGCGTTGGGCTGCTTAGCTGGTCTGCGCACTGGGCTGGCTGCGTTTCTGGACCGTTGGGCTGCTGGGTCACACCTATGGCTATGGCCTGCGCCTGGCTGTGGGCTGCGCCTGGACTTTTGGGCTGAAGAAAATTCTTTTTAATTTTGTAGCCCAAAGGAATTGATTTCCTTGCAGTGATTCTTATTTTTGGGCCATTTCTTTTAATTTTTGAATTTAGCCCAAGGGAATTTAAATTCAACTCAGACACTGCAACGGCTCCAAAGGTATTATTCCGGTCGTCTTCTTCGGCAACTGGAGTCGGAGACCACAGACTAAAATTCGAATTTTGAGGATCAAATCTTCGCCGTTTTTTACAACGAATTTCACCATTATGATCAAAATTCTGAGAAGAACAAGATGGTGCCAATTTGGAGACGCAATTCGAACCGAAAAATATTTTATAAAATTGTTTCCAACGATACAATTCGGACTCACTTTTGGCAAGGTTTGAAACAATGGCACCACCAACAGTTATTTTTTTCAGATAGTTTTCTGGAAATACAATACGTTGGTGATGAGTAAATAAACAAATGGAATTAACCAAAGCCGAAGATTGATGATCGATTATACTTTGAATTTTCGGTAAAAACTTTTCAGAAAATTTTCGTTCTTCCGGACTGTAATTCGGCATCTGCGATTATGTGTATAAACTTGCTCTGATACCACTAAAAGATAATCTAACAATGGCAATTGATCGAAATACCCGTGAGGGTGTTTATCACATGAGAATGTCGATTATCCGAAAGTTAGAAAATGGTAATCTTCTAGTTCATAAAAAATATATATCAATTATTCCAAACCTCCTGTCAAGTATTTATACACAAATAAGTGACTTTTGGGAATAGGTATAACATTTGAATTTGTTTCATACAACAACAGTCACCATGGTTCACTCAGAGTTGTGTCTATTGATGTTTGAATTCAAATCATTAACTAACTAACAAATAACTTCAATATTCTTGCAGGAAGGTTCTTTACAATTCAAGAGAGAGAAGATTGAGTGAAGTGAGTCACACCAAATTATGGTGTGGTCACTCTTTATTCCATCAGGAAGTGGGTTGGCTTTGGTCCCATTTGGTCAAGAAGGCCCTTAAATTTGTAATATATAAAATAAAAAATAAAAATTCACAATTACTAAAAGGAGCATCTAGAAACATTATAATAAAAAAAAATCCCAACCCATGGATATAATAAATGTCATACATATTGGGAAAAAGGACCTACCAGTTTGTTATATGATTGTAGTTTAAGCATATTCATAAATTCACATATATGTTTGTTTTATTTATTTATATATATATATATTATATATTTTAATCAGTCAAGAATTGATAATTAACGTGAAACATATTCATTGCCTCATAAAGTGGTTTCATAGGAAGTTACCACTTTTCTGATGGTGGGAAGTTATGAGGAGTTACACTTGGATCATGGGTCCAAACCTATCTATATATACTTGTGATAGCCATCAAAACACAGCCGTTGTTTTTGTTAATAGAATAGGTTTGAAACTCTATTCTTTTTACTATTCTATATGGTTTTGTGAAAGTGTTTTATAAGTGATTTTGCTTATATATTCAAGACTTGATCAATCAAGAATAAGATTCAAAAACTTAAATATCATGACAGGAGATATTCTTCTTTCTTATTAAATTATTTTAGTTGTATAAGTGTATCTTTTTGTTTTATTGTTTAATGTTATTGTATTTATTTGAAGGGCCAAATTTCATTTGGCTCTTTCACTAGACCTTTGTTTTGTCATGTTTGAAAACTTAAGACATTGGCAATTTTCGGCGTTAGTTCAGGCTATAATTATTGTATTCACGCTTGTCTCTCGTGAATTTAAGTTATATATATAGAGATTTGATATTCTAGTACATAATGATAAATTTTGGGTCAATATGGTGGTCATCATTATACGTGACTTTTGTGGTTGTACTTGTGTATCCTTGTACTATTTAAAGTTTTAACTTTTTAATCAATATAAATACTCACTGTTTGGTTCATTTATAAAATTAAAAAAAAAAATCTAAAACTTGTTAGTTTCTTTTCTCACAACTAAAGATGAACAGTTGCATAATGTATATTAATTAGAAGCAATAACTATTGCATGATGTATATTAATTTGAAGCAATAGTAGAATTCATCTTGGTTTGTGCTAGTGGTATTTACATTAATTTAGAATTTCTCCCACTTTGAATCTATTTTATTTAGGAGACATGTTGTATGTTGTATGGGAAAGAAATACACTTTTTCGTATAATCCTGTTGATCAAGCTTGCGCTCCTCCGTACGATGTCATTTTACTACCTGAAAACACAAACGTGAGCTAGCCGGCGGGTGTGTGCCGGAAACCTCTCCGATGCCTAAGTCAGCCAACAAAACAAATAGGCAAAAGCTCTAAGTATTCAGGGAGCAAAGTTGTATTACCTCTCCATAGGTGATGTTGGTGAGCTTTTATAGGCTTCGCGTGGCACAGTCCTAGTAGGACTCTTACTCTTCCATGTAGAGTCCTTCTAGGATACATACTCCTGAAAGATAATGCTTATCCTTCAACACCCCCCTCACTGCTTAAACCAAGTGAGATGGTTTTTTCCATGGCCGAACTACTACAGGACCGAAATAACATTGCCATGTCGGGCTAACAAGTCGCGACCGATCTAACTGTTACCTCGGCCTTCATTTCCTTTCTTCTACCTCGGCTTCACATGCAAGGCCGAGCTATCCATAGAAGAACTAAGCCGAGCTAACCTTTAATCAAGTCTTAGAACGGACTCCACACCTCGGTTCCGAACAGCGCGACCGAGTTAACCCTCCCATAACGGAGACCGAACTAAACCCAATTACTTCCTCCGGTGGCAAACCTTACTTCGGACCGGACTACCACTTGTCCGCGGCCCATCTTCCAAGCTTCTTTAATCACGGTCCACAGATCGGTCCACAATCCTAGCTCGGCCCAATTTATATATAAATTACCCTCTCATATGTCATTAAATATTGTTTTCATTAATTGACACACACACATTAAAAAGCAAAATGCTTAATTTGATTCGGTATAAAATCTAAAAATTCTCGTGCTTTTATTTTGGTTTATTCAGTTAATTTTAAAAAGCATAAAAGACTTAAATTTATTTCTAGATTTTTATAAGGACATGATATTAAGAATATTTTGTTTATTATAGTTGCATATTTAAATAGTAAGTAAATTCATTTAAATTTCATACAGTGAGCTATTTTAACATATCTTTTAAAGCCTATTTTCATATTAATTGGCATGCTCTCTAGTATAGTGTAATATCATATTATATGTATTAAGATTGTTTATGTCATGAAAATTTATGTGAAATAAGAACATGTATACATTGTGTGTTGGACTTATGGAATTTATTTTGGTCCAATGTTTAAGCAAAATTTAGTATAAGGTTGAATTATATGTGTTTGGTGTTGGAATTTTTCAAGTGATATTACTTTGATTGCATATATTATACATTACACTACAAGAAATAACAGTTTTGCCGACCAAAATATTAGTCGCCAAAGGTCGAATTTTTAGTCGCTGATACCATTTAGCGACTAAATTTTTTTGTCGCCAAGTTAGTCGCCTAAACCCTGTCGGCGAATGTTTTAGCGACTAAACGCGTGTTTGGTCGCTGAAAGTGCAATATTTGGCTACTATTTTTTTAGTCAGCATTTTACCTTTTAGCTACTAAATTTTATTTGGTCGGCAAAAATAAATATTTTGGCTACTAAATTATTAATCGTCAATAGTCAATTTTATTTTTTAAAATTATACATTTACCGACCATTACTCAAGGAATCGGCGACCAAACCATTTAGTCGCCAAAAGGTCATTCGTGGAAAAAAAAAAATTTACACTCACTAAGTTCTCATCTGCTCTTGTGGAGATTCAAATCATCAACCTCCCACACCATAAACCTTATACAACACACTCTTTCCACTATGCCTCTATAACACCATATGATTATGTATGCAACATATATTATTTATATAGTACATAGACCCATATTAATATAAAAGTATATATATAAATATAATTATTTTTTATTGAACATAATTTATGTAAAAATAAATTATTTATTAGAAAAAAAAAAGAGACCACTTTTGGCGACTAAACTTCTTTTTAGTCGCCAAAAAGTCTCACTTTTGGCTACTAAAATTTTATTTGTCGGTAAAAGCATCACATTTGGCTACTAAATTATTTTTTAGTCGCCCAATGCCTCACTTTTGGCTACTAAATTATTTTTAGTCGGTAAAAGCATCGCATTTGGCTACTAAACATCTTTTTAGTCGTCCAATGCCTCACTTTTAGCTACTAAATTATTTTTAGTAGCCAAAAGCCTTACTTTTGGCTACTAAAATATTTTTAGTCGGTAAGAGCCTTATATCGACGACCAAACAGATTGTTAGTCGCCAAAACCTATACTTTTGGCTACTAAATTTTTTTAGTCGCCAAAAATTTTACTTTTGACTACTAAATTATTTTTAGTCGCCAAAACCTATACTTTCAGCGACCAAAGGTGTTTTTTTAGTCGCCAAAGATGCTTTTTCTTGTAGTGTTATGTGCATTAAAAGATTATGAACTTGTTGTGATCATAAGGATTTGCTCACATTAATAAATTATGCCATAATTAAAATAAAAAATAAAAAATCTGTTTTAAGAGTAGCCATAGCATCTTAAGACATAAAGATGTAGTGATTCTCAGTATTTTGATCACATAAAGTTAAAAATCAATTTGGCATTCTTATATTGCAATTATGTTTTATAAATAATTTCTCGGTCCCATAGGAAAGTTGTTATTTATGAAATTTAATTGGAATAAGATAATGGATTGGGTATTAAAAGGATTGGATACTCTAAACCCATAGGTATAAGTTTTCTTTTTCTTGAATATTTTGTGAAAAATCTAGAAACCTCCTAGATGTTGATTGTGATTATGTATCAATTTTAAGCAGAATATAAAAATCCCAATCAAACAATCAAGAGAAAGAGACAAAGATTTTACGTGGAAAAACCATAATTGGACACCTTCCAATTGTGATCAAAAAACCACGGGCCACAGCCACCAGAACAATCCACTAAGAAGATATAAAGGAATTACACAGGTATCACTCTCAATTATCTAGCGAATCCACAACGCCTAATTGAACCAACCTCTATGTGCCTCTTCCAACCCCATCTTCACCACGGAATTGTCTTTCTGATGAGCCACTCTGGATTCCACCACCGAAGCTTCAGACCGAATTCTTCAGAATCCACAACTGAAGAACAACTTTGATGAGCCACTCCAGAATTCACAACTGAAGCTTCAGGCTCGAATTCTTCAGAATCCACAACTGAAGAACAACTCTCTCTTTTGTGTAACAAACAAAACCTTTGATGTAGCCTTTTCAGATCATGAGTTGAATACTCAATAAGACATCAAAGAAAAAAATAAAATATCCCCAGATATAAACCTTTAAGAACCAAAAAGAAAGATCTGGAGGATTCAATGAATGAATCAATGAATGATCTAAATTTGGGAGAAACCCAACTATTTATAGAAAAAACCAAAAGCAATCCTAGTTGGGAAAGAAAACCAACTTCTTGTAGAAAACCAACTTCACCAACTTCTTGTAGAAAACCAACTTCTTGTAGAACTCCCAAGTAATCCTGTTTTTGAAGGAAATCAACTTCTTAAAGAACTCTTGTTACAACCTTGGTTTTGATCCATGGAATTTGACAACAAAAAGTCCTAACAATCTCCCCCTTTGTCAAATCCTGGATAAAACCAATCTAAAACAAATTTCCTAACAAAATCACTAAAACAAATTTCCAATCAAAACAAGAACAACATCACCAACTAGGAACCAGCACTTATAACCAAATCTCTTTCCAAACTTATTTTTCAAGGTCATGATCTGCAAAACAACTATTAGTGCCACCATCTCCAAAACAACTATTAGTCCCACAAGAATATATGAAAAAGCAATAAACATATGACACGATTATCTTGAAGTATGAGATGGAAAACATAAATAGATGCAACTTGGAGATTTTAAGAACATGTAGTATGAATAGATGAAAACTAAGACACATGCACCTGACACAAAATAATAAATAAGCAATACAAGGTATCAAGCAAACCAACTAAAGCCAATCTCCCTTACCAAACAAAACAAAGTGTTCATGTTAACAAACTCTTGAATGATAAACCACACTCCCCCTCACTAAACAAGTAAAACAAAATATAATATGGTGGAGCAAATAAGGAATTTCAGATTTGTACCTTAAAACACACAAGATTATCCAAGAAGCACAATTACTTGAAAATACAATGTGCACAGCCTCTAGAAAATTCCTCATGAAAGAAAGTGATGCATTATATGAAAAGCATAGATCCCATGATAAAAGTGTGTGTGTGACTCTTGGAGTTCGACAAACACAAGATTCAAATCCTAGTAGTGATATAAAGGCTGGACCTCCGACAAGAGAATCTGAGCACAACTAAGGAAAGTCAAACCACTAGGAATCAAGGGGTATTTGGTGAGTAAAGGCGGAGGCTCCCCCTCAATCAATGAATCCTTTTATTTTCTTTTTCCATTATTTTTTTCTCTTTTCTTTCTTTTGCACATTTTTTTTCTTTCTTTTCTTTCTTGTGCACATTTTTTTTTTTTTCTCTTTTCTTTTGCACACTCATCGGCGGCTGACACGCTCAAGAGTATGGAAACCGAACCAGAGAAGCATGGATATATTAAGGATGGCCTGGTTGGTGACTCTGAGGTAGCCTTTTCCTCATGCTTGGACTACAAAGAACTTAGGGGAAAGCCATGGAGATGCAAAAAGATGGATGGTGGTTAAGAGACTCAACATCACCCATGATATGCTAGTATAGGTCAATTCCTCTAGAAAAGCAAAAGATACAATGCCAGAAGTCCATAAAAAAAAATAATCACTAAGTCGGAAGACTCCAAAATTTGCTAATCCAAGAGTGTGTACAGAATGAGACATACTAATCAAAGAACACACACTCCAAAATGAGTAATGACCATAGAAAGCACACACATATTAACATGTAATGGTTATTCTCATCAATTCCAATATGCACCAAGGACCATCAAAAATTTCAAGCTTGCAAAACCATACTAAGAAAATCTTTTTGATTTTTTTTTTCAACAATAAAGTAAGAAAAAAAAAAAAAACATGCACACAAATCAAACAAGATCTCGTTCTAAAAGTTTTTTTTTTTTAAAAAAAATAGAGCTTTCTAAAAGAATTTTTTTTTTTTTTTTATAAAAAAATAGAACGACCCGCTCTGATACCAATTGAAAAATCTAGAAACCTCCTAGATGTTGATTTGTGATTATGTATCAATTTTAAGCAGAATATAAAAATCCCAATCAAACAATCAAGAGAAAGAGACACAAAGATTTTACGTGGAAAAACCATAATTGGACACCTTCCAATTGTGATCAAAAAACCACGGGCCACAGCCACCAGAACAATCCACTAAGAAGATATAAAGGAATTACACAGGTATCACTCTCAATTATCTAGCGAATCCACAACGCCTAATTGAACCAACCTCTATGTGCCTCTTCCAACCCCATCTTCACCACGGAATTGTCTTTCTGATGAGCCACTCTGGATTCCACCACCGAAGCTTCAGACCGAATTCTTCAGAATCCACAACTGAAGAACAACTTTGATGAGCCACTCCAGAATTCACAACTGAAGCTTCAGGCTCGAATTCTTCAGAATCCACAACTGAAGAACAACTCTCTCTTTTGTGTAACAAACAAAACCTTTGATGTAGCCTTTTCAGATCATGAGTTGAATACTCAATAAGACATCAAAGAAAAAAATAAAATATCCCCAGATATAAACCTTTAAGAACCAAAAAGAAAGATCTGGAGGATTCAATGAATGAATCAATGAATGATCTAAATTTGGGAGAAACCCAACTATTTATAGAAAAAACCAAAAGCAATCCTAGTTGGGAAAGAAAACCAACTTCTTGTAGAAAACCAACTTCACCAACTTCTTGTAGAAAACCACTTCTTGTAGAACTCCCAAGTAATCCTGTTTTTGAAGGAAATCAACTTCTTAAAGAACTCTTGTTACAACCTTGGTTTTGATCCATGGAATTTGACAACAAAAAGTCCTAACATTTCGGAATACATTAGTCTTATTATAAAGTAATAGTAAATCTAATACAGCTTAGTGATCTCTACCCACAAGAAGGTTTAGATTTGTTACTAAATTTGACATTGGTTGATTCAGACCATAGTTATTGTTTCAAAGCATTAATGATATTCTTGGTAATTGCAATGATTTCTACCTTTGTTTTATCTAATGAGTCTTCTCGTATTCCATTCTTGAACGGTGATACTTTTTCGAACTGGAAGGACAAAATCCTTATAACATTAGGGTGCATGGACCTCGATCTAGCACTCTGTGTAGATAAACCTCCTGAACCCACGAACGAGAGTTTTACTGCAAAAAATAATGCTTATGACAAATGTGAGTGATCAAATCACTTAAGCCTAATGCTCATAAAGTCACATAGTATTAACAAAATTAGATTCATAACACACAAGAGATATGAGATTACCTTTCTTCTCGAGCCATTTCTTATATTTGGGGTAGTCTTTCTTCATGTGACCTCTTTTCTTGCAAAAGAAACATGCATCCTTATTGCCATGATTTTTGAATGGTACTTTACCAAGCTCATTCCATTTTTTTATCACCTTTTCCTTTTTCATTGCCCTCCTTTATGTGTTGCTAAATGAGCACTTTCCACTTTTCCATGCTTCAATCTCTCCTCCTCTTGAACACACATGGTCAAAAGTTCATTGATAGACTATTTTTCCTTCTGTGTGTTGTAAGAAATTTGGAATGCTCCATATTCCACAAGAAGAGAATTGAGTATGAAATTGACAAAGAATGACTCAAAAATCTAAATCTCTAAGGACTTAAGACAAGCTGCAATGTCCTTCATTTCCATAATGTGCTTATTCACACTCCTAGAATTGTTATGTTTTATGCCTGATAGTTTATTCATTAGGCTGCTTGCCAATGCCTTACAAGAACTAACAAATTGCTCTTCAATAGCCATCATGTAGTTCTTGACCTTATCAAATGGTGGGATTGTTTCGGGTTCTACAATTCACATTTTACATTGCTAATACCATGCAGGGCTTCCTGAGCCTAAGGAAACTGACGGGAAGTGAACAAGGCATCTATTCGGGAAATGGGATGTGTTTGCATGTCGAAGCTGTGGAAACTTTCAAACTTATTTTAAGGAATGGCTTTGTTCTGGATCTTGAAAACACTTTTTTATATTCCATCATTTTGTAAAAATTTAATTTTTGTTTCCAGATTAGCACCGTTTGATTTGAATTTCAGTTTGTTGGTTCAAATTTTAGTTTGTTTAAAGACTCTATTTCTATGGGATCTGGTACTTTAATTAATGATTTGTACAAATTAAATTTGGATCCTGTTTTTGAACAAAATCTTTTAACCTTACATAGTGATATTGGCATTAAGTGTAATATTGTTGATAAGTCCTTTATACTTTGGCATAGGAGATTGGGACATATCTCCATTGAGAGAATAAAGAGGTTGGTTAATGATGAAATCCTTCCAACTCTTGATTTTACCAACGTTGGTATTTGTGTGGACTGAATAAAGGGAAAACAAACCAACAAGACCAGTAAAGGTGTCAAAAAGAGTGAGAAAATTCTTGGAATCATACACACTAATATTTGTGGACCATTTACTCCACCTTGTCTGAATGGTCAGAGATATTTTATCTCGTTTATTGATTACTATACACGATATAACCTCTTATTTGATAAGGCCAAGGCACTTGATGCCTTTAAAGTTTATAAAACAGAGGTAAAGAAACAAATAAAAAAGAAAATTAAAATTGTGAGATCAGACAGGGGTGGAGAATATTATGGGAGGTATACAGAATTGGGACAATTACCAAGTCCATTTGCTAAGTTCCTTAAGGAAGAATGCATTATTGCACAATATTCAATGTCTGGCACACCACAACAAAATGGTGTTACCGAAAGAAGGAACCGAATACTTATAGACATGGTAAGGAGCATGCTTAGTTATTCTAATGTGCCTATAAAGTTGTGGAGTGAAGCTTTCAAAATCGCTGTGTATATCTTAAATAGGGTTCTATAGACATCCCATTTTGACTGATCTTAAGACGCGCTTTCTTCTGAACACCAGATGATGAAAATTGAAATATGTTATTTCATAAAAATCTCAACAGAAAAGTCAGATTTAAGCTTTAATTCCAAACTTACTCCCGTTTTGGCCAAATTATTTTAGACCTATTAAAAAACCAGTTAATAAAACTCATATCATGGTTTAGTAGAAGTCGATCTTTTGATCGGGTGAGCAAGAGTGCTAAATTAATGGCCTTCCCTCCTCATACCTAAAGTTCTGAACCAAGACATATTTGGTTACGATGAACAGTGGCCTTGGCACAAATCACGAGTTTCTTAGTTTTCTTAAAAGATTAGATGGCGATTCTGAGATCTAATGATACAGTCCATTTCTAGAAATGGTTTTGTACTAAAATGGATTTTCTATAAAAGCTGTCAAATCTAAACTCTCATCTATGTTTCACATTACACTCATGAAACTAGATCAAAGAAATTGATGGTCCAAACTGTTTAGCGCACTCGGGTACCCCTCTGGGCATGCGACATGTTCCATCAAAGGTTGTTCCCAAAACACCATTTGAGTTATTGAAATGATGGAAACCAAGTTATAAGACTTAC
Organism: Camellia granthamiana; assembly: GCA_036172215.1. Lineage (NCBI taxonomy): Eukaryota > Viridiplantae > Streptophyta > Magnoliopsida > Ericales > Theaceae > Camellia > Camellia granthamiana. The sequence goes on from CM069912.1 coordinate 87,321,841, forward strand.
ACATTTGGGGTTGTACAGTTGAAGTGAGGGTGTATAGCCCACATTTAAAGAAATTAGACCCCAGAACAATTAGTAGTTTTTTCATAGTTTATGTAGAAAACTCCATGGGCTACAAATGTTATTGTCCTTCAAATTTACTTAGAATTGTTGAAGTCAGTAATGCTAAATTTATTAAGGAAATTGACCCTAGTGGAAGTTACCCTCAAAAGATAAAGTAAGAGAAATCACGGAATCCAGATACGACGCCCATGAATATAAGTGAATTGGTTGTCTTTCAGGATAATTAACCCGATATCCTTGAAGATCAACAAATTCAAGAACTTTTGGCACAAGAGAAACAAGTCAACATAGAGCCTTTAGCTCAAGTCCCAATTGAGACTATAGAACTAAGGAGATATTCACAAGTTAGAAAGTCAACAATTTCTGGTGATTATTTTGTATACTTAATGAAGTTTGATTTTGACATCGGACCTAAGGATGATCCTATTTTGTTTTCCAATGCCATTAATAGGGATGATTCTAAATTATGGTATGATGCCATGAAGGAAGAGTTGGAATCTATGGCTAAGAATCAAGTTTGAGAAGTTGTTGAGTTGGCTAAGGGAGTTAACGCTGTTGGTTGTAAATGGGTCTATAAGACCAAGAAAGACTGAAATGGCAATGTCGAATGATATAGGGTCAGACTTGTAGCCAAGGGTTTTACTCAAAGAGAAGGCATCGATTATCATAATACCTTATCTCCGGTTTCTAAGAATGATTCATTTAGAATTATCATAGCATTAGTAGCTTATTTTGATTTAGAGCTACATCAAATGGATATGAAAACGACATTTTTAAATGGGGATCTTGAGGAAGAAGTATACATGAAGGAACCTGAAGTTTTTGTTTTGATAAAAATAGTCACTTAGATTGCAAGTTCAAGAAATCTATATATGGACTAAAACCATCTTCCCGACAATGGTATTTAAAATTTTACAATGTTATTACTTCATATGGTTTTACGAAGAACATTGTGGATAAGTATATATACCTTAAGGTTAGTGGAAGCAAGTACATTTTCTTAGTTCTATTTGTGGATGACATTTTACTTGCATCTAATGATTTGGGTTTGTTACATGACACTAAACAATTTCTTTCTCAAAACTTTGAAATGAAAGATATGGGTGAAGGTTCTTATGTCATTGGCATAGAGATTCACAGAAACAAGTCCAAAAAGACATTAGGATTGTCTCATAAAGCTTACATTGAAAGATTTTTGGAGAAATTTAAGATGAGTGATTGCACTTCTAATGCAGCACCCATTTTAGAAGGTGCCAAATTCAATTTAAGTTAATGTCTGAAGAATGATTTGGAAAAAGAACAAATGGTTAGCATTCCTTATGTGTTTGACGTAGGCAATTTAAAGCATGCTTTGGTTTGTACACAACTTGACATTGCATTTGCAGTTGGGATGCTTGAAAGATACCAAAGCAATCCAAGAATGGAACATTGGAAGGATACAAAGAAAGTGATGAGGTACTTAAAGGGAACCAAGGACTACATGCTTACTTACAAGCACGTTGACTGTCTTAAAGTGGTTGGATATTCAAACTCGGATTTTGCGGGTTGTCAAGATTCTAGAAAATCCACTTTAGGATATGTCTATCTGCTAGCTAGGCGGTGCTATTTCATGGAAGAATGCCAAAGAGACGATAATAACATTATCAACATTGGAAGTAGAGTTTGTAGCATGCTTTGAAGCAACATAACAGGCTATTTGGTTAAGAAATTTAATCCCAGGGTTTTGAATTATGAATTCAATTTCTAGGCAATTAAAAGTTAACTATGATAATTCGGTTGCGGTTTTCTTTTCTAAAAACAACAAACATGGCAGCCGAAGCAAGCATATCAACATAAAGTATCTTGCTATTTGAGACTATGTTAAGAAGCAAGAAGTCGGCATTGAGCATATTAGTACTGATATGATGGTTGCTGATCCCATGACCAAAGGTCTTTCTATAAAGGTGTTTTCAAAACACGTAGAGGGTATAGGACTGATTAGTTGGCTCAATCTAATTATTGTTTATTTTATTTTATTTTGTCATAACATTTTGATTATTATTAATGAAAAAATATCATTTTGTGCACCTAAAGTATTTGTGATACTATGCAATCCATTGGGACTATTGATCTATAGGGATCATCGAACCCAGAATAACTTGTTAAAAGTTATTCATAAACAATGACACCACATAAAGTTGAGAATATCATATAATATAATACATGGAAGGAAATACTCATTTGATAGAGTATAATAGCCATGATTCGTGTACTATGTCTTTTAATAAAGTTTGGGTATTTTTATTTAATGGCCATAATCAGTTTGTTAGTTATCCGAAAGTTAGCAAAATGTATCATATGTGCCAAGTGACAGAATGTTAGCATATCCATAAAGTGGCGCATATGTTACATGTTTGTTTTATTTATTTATTTATATATATTATTATATATATTTTAATCAATAAAGAATTGGGTAACTAATGTGAAACATGTCCACTACCCCGTAAGGTGGTTCATGGGAAGTTACTTTCCTGATAGTGGAAAGTTATGAGGAGTTACACTTAGATCGTGGGTCCAAACTTATCTATATATGCATGTGATAACCATCAAAACACAGATATTGTTTTTGTGAATAGAATAGGCTTGAAATTTTGTTCCTTTCCCTTTTCCATATAGTTCTGTGAAAGTGTTTTATGAGTGATTTTGTTTATATATTCAAAATTTGATCAATCAAAAACAAGATTCAAAAATTTTAAATATCATAACAGGAAGTATTCTTCTTTCTTACTAAATTATTTTAGTTCTCACATATACAATGCACTCACTCTGCTTTTTAAAAAGTTTACATTGAAGATAAATTACACAATTTAAGAAGATTTGTTTTGAAATGGGTCTCCATCAATATAGAATAAGTTCTAACAGTTTAATCTTCAATTTTCACCCTTTTTTTTCTTTTTTCTTTTTTCTTTTTCTTGACATGATGTTCACTTTTATTTCTTTTCATTTCATAACCCTCATAAAGGTTTTAAATAACTCCCAACATTTTTATTGTAAAATTTGAAAAGAAAAATGAGTTTTATGAGATAAATTACAATATAAAACTAATATGATTTAAATTTTTATTTAAATATAAAAGAACCACTAAGTAAGATTTCACTTTAAGAAAGGTTGGGTCGACCCTACTTGCCAGCAACTACCACTCCTCTCATCCACTCTATCATCGCCAGTTCTCCAGTTAGATTGGGATTCTGTCACTTTTTTTTTATTTAAATGATCTTATTCTCCCATCTTAGCACTCTCTTTTAATCTGTGGTGGAGAGAGAGAGTGAGAGAGAGAGAGAGAGAGAGGAGGGAAAGGTAGGTTAGGGATGACAGTATATATGTAAAACTGAAAAATGCTTGGGACCTCTAATTTAGAGGTACCACTAGTTATGTGGCAGTGGGTCCCCCACTACCACAGCCAATCATATGTCTTGATTTTTTTTTTTTTTTTTTCCTTTTCCACCTCATTAGAGGTGGGTTTAGAGATGCCTTTTTAGAGGTCTCTAGCATTGTTGATGTAAAACTATAAGATGTATAATGGAAAAATATAAATTTTAATTTTATTAAGTGAATTTAGTGAAATAAAAATGTTATGAAGTTATAAAATTTTCTAGAAAAACACTAAGAAAAGACAATATATTATTGTAACTTATTTAATTATTAAGTATTTTTTTTTATAATTTCTAGTTTTTTTGAATGAAAAAATATGTTAATGAGATTTTAAAAATATATAATAACAGTGAGACAGGTGTAAATAAAAGCTTCTTGCATAAGACTAGTAGCATTAAACACGGATAGTGTTTGGCACTTTGGCATAAAATGGGCCTTTGTTCGCAAGGCATCGAATCTCGTGTTCTCTCAAACACTTTCTTTCGACAATCTCACGTGTCATCAATCCTCCATCACTCAAATGTCTCTCTCTCTCTCTCTCTCTCACTCACATGCATATTGAGCTTTTTGTTTTTATTTTTTTTCACTTTCTTTTACTCTTAAAAACATAATGGCATTTTTTATTTCAATGCCCTTTCTAGGTTAAGTTTGGTATTTTTTAAAAAAGTTAAAAAATTAAAAAGTCATTATTCTATTTAAGTTACATCATCTTATTTCAGTCACATTACCTCTTTACTGTATCATTTCAAATCTAACTCATATTTCATAAAAAATTAAAAAGTACACTTATTTAAAATATCTCAAACAATCCCAATCTTGTGACGTTTATTATAGCTTTTTATTTACAGTTGTGAACATGTGAATGCTTTAGGGACTTTCTTTAGGGACTTTCTAGTTTCTTATTAAGGGTTGTTTGGGATATCCTAAATAAATATATTTTTTATTTTTTTGAACTAAAAAATTGAGAAAAAAATATAGATGTTTGGGTTAACTTTTTGACTTTTTATAAATAAAAAAAAAATGTGTATTAAAAAATTATATAAATTAGTGTGTAAGGAAAAATTAAGATTGAGAGTTGTGCAGCCGTAGTTTTTGACTTGTGGTGAATAGTGATAACTTTTTAACTTTTTAAGTAACTTTTTGACTTTTTGATTTTTTTTCAACTTGCCAAACTTAACCTAATTAAGGTCTGACTTCTCGTCAATCTGATTTTGAATTTGAAGGCTATTGTTTGGATTTGTGATATCCATCACAAGTCTCATTAGGTTAATCTAATAAACATAATGTGTTCAGTTTATTATATTTATTCATTAAAAAAAAATTATAATTGTATTTTTTATTTGAAAATAAATTATTTATTTTGTTGGTAATAAATACGATAAATTGAACTTACTATAATTATTGAATCAACTTACTTTTTTGTATGAATGATATACATAAATGGCCACTCTTTCATATATCATTTAAAAGTATTGGATAGTTTATTTGCTAAATGTATAGATTGTTTATAGAATACCATTCCGAAATGACTCCTCCACATACCACCATCCCCTATACTCCTTCACACATCACTTTGTGGGTCTCATTTTGGGTCTACAACAGTCATTGGTGGAGTCAGAAAAATAGTTTAGACAGGACACTTGTTAATTAAAATTTTGAAATTTTTTCTTCATAATCAATAACAATAGATAATAATTTTTAAATTAATATTACGCACAAAATCTTAAATATTTAATGTAAAATTTTAAAAAATTTTGTTTTTACAATGGACCTTGTGAAAAATTAGAATTAGAAATATATGGTGTTACTTGTAACTAGTGTATTATAGGCAATGCAAAAGAGTCTTGTATGTCTTATAGTATATTATATAATAATATATAAATAATAGTGATACTACATTATCATCGATATATGATATTACTAATCAATAGTAAAATAAAGCATGGAAGGTCAATCACACTTGTTAACTATAATTAACAAGTCACTAATTTCTCATTTTCGTAGTAGGGTTAACTATGTTTGCACACTATAAAAAATTAAGATTTTAAAGACCAAAATTTAGGGACAAAATTATTTTTTAAGAACCAAATAATTTTATTACTAAAAGTGTCGTTATTATATTTTTAGCAACAAAAATTAGACATTAGTGATGAATTATTATCTTTTTAGGACCAAATTTTTTGTCTCAAAAAATAAACCATTTTGAGACCAAATCATTTTGTCCCTAAAAGTCTATTTATTAGTGACATTTTCAAAATTTTGTCGCTAAAAGCCTTGTTTTTTACTTTTCGGAACGACCTTTTAACGACTATCCTCATGACGATGGAAATTTGTCTCTAAATGTCTTTTGCAACAAAATTCACTTTTGAGACCAAAACATTCGGGAAAATTCTATTTCCACACACCTACTTACCTCTATGCACATACTTAGTAATTTATTTTTTTATTACAATTTTCTCCTAAATTAAAATTACTAAAGTGTCCTTATCTTCTCCACCAAAATCCTAATTTCTTCATCTCACACTTTAATGAATGGAAGTTGGAAGTACCATTTGCTTGGGCAATTTATCACTTGGTGACTATTGGTAACCATAGGACAAATTTTGATAAATTATTGACAGCATGACTTCTATTAGTTGTAGTCAGCAAAATGGAATTGAAGTCCCATACAAGTATCTTATGCCCTTGGAAAGCATTGTCGTGGTCTTTTATGGGAATAGGCACTATGTTTAATTAGATCCCTTTTAATGTCCACATGGTTTCCATACGACGAATCAAAATTTCCAAGCTGATCATAAGATCATGGCATTAGAAAACTCTTTGCCCATAGTTATCATAGAAAGGAAAAGAAGATATTGTCCATTAACAAAGATATAACTTTGCTTGTGTAAAAATCCAATTTCTAAAGGAAGAGTTGCAATTCAAAGGTTTCTTAATGTTTTCCCTCGAAATTAGTCTGAATTTAGTTTCCAGCATTCTTCTTAGGGAAATAATTCAAAGGTTTCTAATGGGTGTTGGTTTAGGGTTTCAATGTTAAATAGAGGGATATTTTTGACAAAAAGAATTGTGCATGGAGTAAAATTATAAAATTTAAAATTAGTTGATATGTGTATTGAGAGAGGATGTGGAATGAGATGTTTTGATGCGTGAAACTAGAATTACCCAAATATTTAGTTTCTAAAACTCTTATATGTTGTAGTAACATGTAAGTGATGATTTGATATCTCTATTGTACTAAATTTTTTTAATAATGTGGTTTGTTGTAATTTTTTCATTTTCAATCAAAACAACTATAATTATTTTCATAATTTGAAAAATGTCATTAAGAAATCATTCTAAATGTTATTTTTATATAATTTTTTTATTGGTTAATTATTTTCCTTATGTGCAAAAATAAATAAGAATAATATTTGAGGGCCCGAAATTAGGGGCTCGAATTTGGCTCAAAACCCAAAACGACGTCGTTTTGGGTTTTGATTTTTTTTTTTCTCTTCCTTTTCTTCCTTTTCTTTCTTCTTCTTCGTTGAGTTGAACAGAGGCGAGAGAGAGAACACAGAGGCGAGAGCGAGAACGCAGCTCGTCGTCGTCGTAGCTCGTCGGCGTCCTAGCTCGTCGGCCGATCTCGCAGCTCGTCCCTCGTCGCTCGTCGGCATCGCAGCCCTGCCTCCACCTCTGCCTCCGCCCGCCGCCGCCTCCGCCTCCGCCTCCGCCTCCACCTCCGCCCGATTTTGTTGGCCCCTCCAGTCGAGTTCTTCTTCTCCTTCTTCGCCTCCTCCTCCTCCTTCTTCCCCCTAATTTCGACCCAAATTCAAGCCCCTATATTCGGGCTCTGTACCATTATTGAATAAATAAATAAAAAAAATTGCAAAACCTGAGAGGGTGCACATGCCCCCCTAGTCCCTTTATAGCTCCGCCACTAACAATAGTGATCTAATTCTTTTATTAAGTAAAAAAATCAGTTCTATTGGATTGATAAATAAACGAACAAATTATGTTTTATTTTATAAAATAGATGGTTTAAGTTTAAATTCATAATTATCGTCAATTTAAAAAAATAAAATATAATTTGTTCGAATGTCTAGTGATGCCCGATGAAATTGATTTTGTATGCAACTCAACTTTATTGCAGAACTTACGAGATAAATGATTTGGATGATCGGTATAAGCCCAAGATGAGGCCTACAAGGTATAGTAATGTTCGAAGAATAATGGTATGAAAAGAAGTTGTTCTCATATATCAGTTATAGTTGTCTATTGAGAAATAAACTTTTTTAAAGTTGAAGTTGATCAAATTTTATATTTAAATCATATTAACCAAAATAAATAAATAAATACATAAATTAGTTATGTTATTCATTACAAATAATATGATAAATAAGTTATATTATAAAAGCTCAGTTAGTAATTTTGAAGTTAAAAATGTGATAAGAGTGATGTTCAAGTAGACCTTGTTGCACTTTAGTCAATTTTTATTTAGTTAGAGTATTAAATTTTGCTTGGGATTTTTGTTTTCTGTAAATTGAATATTGCATTTAGTTAAACTGTAAAACAAAAAAATAGATTTCTACAAACTTACCATTTTTTGATAAATGATTCGGCATGCAATGCACGTCGTATGCAATTCTATCACAAAATTACACAAGTTTTCATAAACTTGTATAGGTGATCTCAAAAAATATATAAGTTAAATACAAATTCGCATAAATTCATGAAAATTTAAAACTTGGCAATGAGATTACTAATAATAACATTAATGTGTTAATGTTATTCAAGTATTTGATTTCGGTAGAAACTTTTAATGGGAAAATAACAAAATTTTAAATATTATGTGCAACTATTTTTTTTTTTTTTTTTAACTCTTAAATGTTTACATTTTTCTATGAATGTGAGATTCTGTTAGAAAAGTGAGAGAATCATGTTCCCACTTAGCTTACGAATGTGATTATAGCTGAAATAAATAATCAATAATCACTTTCCATTTTAATCCATTCCAAACACTGAAATAATGGAGATCCAGAATCATAATTCATTCTCAAAATTACTGTCATTCAAACTTAGGTGGTGTTTGATAAAACTGAAAATTGAAGATTGAAAATTTAGTATTGAAAACTAAATGCTGAATTTTTTAAGTTGAAAAACTGTTTGATAAAAATTTATGTGTTGAACTAAAAAAAAAAAAATTTTGTTTAATATATGTAAGTTCAAATTTTAAATTTATTATTTTTAAATTGTATATCTCAATTTTTAGATTATGAAAGTGGTGGCAGCAACAGTGGTGGCATGGTGGTGATGGCAATAGCGATGATAAGGGTAGTAAAATAATAGTAGTGCTTATGGTAACAATGACAATAGTGTTAAAGGTAGTAATTGTAGTGGTGGTGGTAGCATGATGGTGTTAGTGGTAGCATGATGGTGGTAGTCGTAGAGATAGTGGTAGAGGTGACATGGCGATAGTAGCGTAGCAGTAACTGTAGTGGTGGTGGTAATGGTGGCGTGGTGGTGGTGTGATAGCTGTAGCAGTGGTGATAGTAGTGGTTGTGGCATGGTGACGGTGGCGGCGGCAGCGGCGGCGGTGGTAGTGGTAGCGGTAGCAGTGGCAGTAGCAGTGGCATGATGGTGGTGTTGTAGTGGTAATGGCGACAGTGAGTTTGTAATAGTATATATTGATGCTTATGTATAATAGTTATAAATTAAGTACGTTTCATATGACTTAAAATTTTCTTAAGTTTTGGCTTTCATTTTAAAAAGCACTTAAATTTGTAAGTGATTTCAATTATATTTATCAAATGGACTTAATTGATTATCATTTAACACATTTAGGCCAAGTTTGGTATATGGCCAAAAAGTCAAAAAGTTACTTAAAAAGTTAAAAAGTTATCACTATTCATCAAAAGTCAAAAATTACGGCTGCACAACTCTCAATCCTAATTTTTCCCTACACACTAATTTATACAATTTTTTAATACACATTTTTCCATAAAAAGTAAAAAAATTAACCCAAACAACCATATTTTTTTCCTTAACTTTTTAATCTAAAAAAGTCAAAAAGTACACTTATTTAGGATATTCCAAACAATCCTTAATTTTAAGTATTGAATGAGATTTTCAAACACTCCCTTGGTCTTGAAAATAAAATATATTAATTGGCAAAGGCTTTGAATTGTAAGGCTTATACCAATTGAAATACGGTTATAAATGAGTGAGTCGAGGCGAGTAATATATTGAGAGGGAAGATTTGCGCGGTAGTATGGCCAAGCTAATCAAGTTGACGCGGCTGACTTGCACGATCGTTGACGTTGACCGAGCAAGTGCAAATGTGCCCTAGCCGAGCCGTGTTCCGGGCAGAATTCCGAACAGTGAGCGGTGACCGAGCTATAGGGCGACCCGGTTTGGGCCAAGATCGCAGCAAGGTCGGCGAGCTTCTGACCGGCCAACCGAGATGGGCTAGCGTAGCTCGGCAGAGGTGGTCTGTCTTCCATGCGATGACAAGGGACAGCTCGGCAGTGTGTGGCTCGGCTGGTGATCTTCCGCAAGCGACAGGCCGGTTGTGGTATCTCGGTCAAGGGTGCCACCTGGACCAATGGTGTGAAGGAGAGGACATCTGCTCTACGAACGCCTCAATACCGTTAGACAGTTCAGTGTATGCTGGTGAAAGGACAAAACCTTTACACGCGTAAGGTGGTGAGAGGCGCGCACTGCCACCTGTCCAGGGAAGGACAGCAGAGGTAGTGCGCGTACGACCTTGAGGCTGCATGGCCAGCCTAGAAATAGGGGAAGAGATGAATGTTGGAGGTATGCGAACTCACTCTCACAAATGTTCTCTCCTCATTGTCTTCTTCTTGAAATCTGACTTGATCGTCGGAGGGTCTTTCCGGCACACCACCGCCGGGCAGCTCACCATTTTTGTGTTGCAGAGACAGACGCCGGAGACGGAAGCTTGACGTTCAAGGCGTACGGAGGGCAGAGGATATTTCGCCCCCGTACATATATTATTTAAAGTGTAAATTATATTGACATCCCTTAAGATTTATATTTATTATAATTCCTTCTTCACTTTTTGAAAATTACATATCTCTCTTTGAGATTTAAAATTTCATCACAAATTGCTTCCTCAGTTAGTTGACTGTTAAGTCAACTAACAGATTTTGCTAATGTCAGCAATTTAATTTTTTTAAATACCAATTTTGTCCTCATTTGGTAAATTACATTGACACTCCTTACATTTTAGAAATTACAATCCCCTCCCCAAGGTTTAAAGTAGCATTACCAATTGTCTCATCAATTAATATTAGTTGGAAAAAAAAAATCATTGAAAAAAAAAAATTAATTGGAAAAAAAATTAATCGAAAAAAAAATTTGTTAGTCAAATTTTTAAATTTCTGTTTAAAAACCAATGTAAACTCATTTTTTGAATTTACGTTTTTTCCGCAAATTTACAAATTGAGACAAAAATTTATAAACTAAAAAAATTATCAACAAGTTTTTATGACAGTTTTTAAAATTTTTGTAAATATAAATTGAAAATTGAAAACGAAATGATTACCAAAAAGGCTTTAGATGGTAAAAATGTTGTAAAATTAATAAATGATTAAATAAATTACTAACGTAAGTAATGACTTATCAAAAGATTCTTAGGTTATGTATGGTTTGATTTTTTTTTAAAAAAAATTGAAAATTAAAAATTAATTTGGTTAAGAAATAAAAATTAAAAAATAATTATCATTTTTATATAATTTTTATCTTTCGAGTGGTTAGAAATAATTTTTTACAAATTAAATATATTTCTTCATATTTATTTTTAGGGTTAATTACACTAATAGTCCCTATAGTTTGGGGCTTGTGTCACTTTGGTCCCTGACTTTTCAATTGTGACACATTTGACCCTGAATTTTGAATTTTGTTCCAAATAAGGACAATTGAAAATATTATTAGATTTTTCAATGGTAAAATCGTCAATTTGATAAAATATAAACTAATTTGACAAAAATAAATGTCAAAAAAATATTTTTAATTTTTTTAAAATTATTTTTATCCACCAATGATAAAATTATGTAAAATTAATAAAAATTACATGATTAATTTTTTTAAGTAATTTTACATGATCATCATCCAAACACATAATAAAAATTAATTTGGTAAAAAAAATAAATAAATGTCTAAAAGATTTATCAATTTTACATAATTTTATTTTTAGTAGGTAGAAATAATTTTTAAAAATTCAAAAATATTTGTTTGACATTTATTTTTGTCAAATTAGTTTATATTTTATCAAATTGACAATTTTACCCTTGAAAAATCTAATTATATATTCAATTGTCCTTATTTGGAACAAGATTCAAAATTCATGATCAAATATGTCACAATTGAAAAGTCAGTGACCAAAGTGGCACAAGCCCCAAACTATAGGGACTATTTGTGTAATTTTCCCTTATTTTTATTAAATTAGTTTTTTTTTTTAAATGTCGGGGGGGATCCGTATTAAATTGAAACCTCAAGGGGTGTCAATGTAATTTACCCTTTAAAGTATATGTAAAGGTTAAGGGTAAATATATCATTTTAACTTAAAAGTTAACACCGTCAAATAATTACACTGACAAGGGGGCCAGTGTAATTTTCCAAATGTGAGGGAAGAAACCGTAACAAACATAAACCTCAGAGGGTGTCAGTGTAATTTACACTTATTTAAATTTGACTTGAAAAATTAACAAATTTTAAAAAATGTTCAATTTTAACTTATTTATAAAATGAACCAAAAAGAATCGAGATCGAGCTACTTAGTAAGTATTTGGCATGCACTAAAAAGTATATTTTTTTTTACATACATACACTTATTTTAGTCATATCAATTAACATCTATCAACATCTCCTTTATATTTTTCTACCCACTTTCTCTACTTTTTTACATGTTTTTTTTTTTTAAAGTTAAAAAGTGTACTTGTTTAGAACATTCTAAACTAGTCCTTAATTTTTATAATGTATATAAGGTTAATATTGAATCGAGTACTGAGTTATTTAAGTTTAATTTAAAAAACTGATCCCATATTAATTTTTAACAAGTCAAATTAAAATTAAATTCGAGTAATTGAATTCGTTACCAATTGGAAAGTGTGGAAGGAAATAAGAAAAACAATTTGCTACGGAATCTTTCTTATAGCCAATAGGTGGAATACTTGTACAAGTAAATAGGAACCAATTGTCCTTGGCAAACTAAACAAACGTTTTTATTAGAGAGGATTGCATTTTTCATCATTTGTGGGTCCAATCCAACCACCCACTTGGCGCCTTTTCAAACTCACTTAAAAATTAATTCAATTTGCACATTATAGTTTTATTTTTTCCTTTAATTAATTCACACCATTTTATCTCTTCAAATTTCGTTTTGTAATTGATATCTAAATTATGAATTTTTGTTCCCTAAACCCACAAAAAAAAGAAAAAAAAAAAAAAAATTTATGTGAACTAAATTATTTTATAATATGCAAATACAAGCTCCCTACTATTTGGCTATTATAATTCAAGGGTTAGTGAGATGTTTGGGGTTTACTTTTTTTTCTTGTTTATTTTAGGAACTCAGTTAAAAATAAATTTTTAGCCTTTTTGATTTTTTTGAGTCGCATCATCTCTTTATTTTTTTTACATATTTTTTTAAAAAATATCAAAAAAAGTCAAACAAAATTAACTTTTAACTTATAAGCCACATAATGTGTTTGGCAAGTAGAACCTTTTTTTTTTTTTTTTAAAAAAAACTTGATAAAATATTCCATCATGTGTTTGCATACGAAAATTCCCATTTTATCCTCATGGCCATGGGGTAATTTGGTTATTTTATATTTTGGATTATTTTGCTTATTTGGCAACTTTCCAAACCCATTTTGCACCATTTGCTTCATGCTTTTTGGTTTTTTTGACTTTTTTTAAAAATAAATAAATAAATTACTTATTTAGCAATGAATATCAATCATCTATGTCATCTAACCTGTGTATTTTAACTTTGTCAAATTTAAAAATGCATTACTTTTACTCCTTCGGGAAAAAATATTTGTATGATTTTTATAATTAACGGAGTCAAAATTACAAATTTCATACATGAGGGTGGTAAGATGACATTTATTAATAGTTAAGGGTATCTTGATATCATTAACCCTTAATTTAATAAGCCATAAAATAATAATTTGTCATTTCTCACGCATAAAAAAAATTAAAAACTCAACTAATTCCTTAAAATAACTCAAAAGGCAAAAAGAGTCAAACAAAACAGTTAAAAAATACTTATTTTGGTCTAAAAATTATTGCTTTGGTTCTAACTTGAAAGGTCGCCTCTTTTATTTATTTATTTTTTTTTTAATGTCTTCATAGTCTTTTTTTAAAAAACTTGTACAAATTATTAAATTTGTAGGGTAGTCTAAGTTGGACTAAGCTTTAAAAAAAAGTCAATTGTTAAATGAAAATTACAAAAAATAAAAAAATAAATAACAAAGTTAATAAGGTTCCGTAATGACAATTTATTTAGTTTATTTATTTAAATAAATTGAATAAATGTATATGTTTGTAATTTTAAATTATAATTTATTTAACAAAAACAGTGAGGTTTTCTTAAGTTATAATTTGTAATTTTTTAAATTTATGTGAAATATTTAAATATGTATGGACAAAACAGTTACTTCTTTTGGTCTAAATTATATCTTTTGAGGGTGTTTTAGATATTTGCACAATAAATAAAGGATAAATTAAACTGATCTACCTTGAGGTTAAGGAGGAATATATCAAGTACCACAATTTTAGCATAATTATATTAAATTTTCTTAATATTTTAATTTACATAACGGTTAGTCTCATTTTTATTAATAATTTGTTGGTCTCATGGATAAAACAAATTATCATATCTTTTATCCTGAAATATATATATATATATATAATTTATTCTCATATTTTCACACAATCTATATTTGTTATGATCTATTTAGTCTTATTAAAAATTAATGTAATTACATTAAAATTGTGAAAATTATTGTATTTTTGTTAAACTCTAAGAAATACAGTGTAATTTATAAGAAGAAATCTATGTGACAATTTAGGGTTAGTTTGGAGAAAAAAAAAATTAGTCTAATTTTTTGACTTTTTGGCTAATTTTGTTTTAGGAAGATGGTTAAAAGTTAATTTTTTTGATTTTCTTTGGAAAAAAAAATGTATAAAAAAGTAGAGAAATGATATGACCCAAAATAAATTAAAAGCTAGAAGATGGCTTCTAACCATCTTCGCAAAACAGTCTGACTAAATTAACTCCGTTTGGGAAGAACTTTTTGAGTCGGACTTTTTTGACTTTTTGTGAGAAAAAAAATAAATGATTATGTTTTGAATTTGATATTTTATCTTATTAAATTATTTAACATTCTATCTTTTTGTGTTTTTTTAGTTCCAAACCCACTTTAAACCAACTTGCCAAATGACAGTTTACTTTAACTACACTGGTTCAACTTTTTCACATATTACCAAAAGGTACACCAAATAAATTTATAATTTATTTTAAGCGTTTTAAGCTAACAATCTAAAAAATATAAAATCATAACAAGTGCCTTACTGAAAATATGAAACAAATATTTTGAAAAAACTTTAAAATGTTAAAAAATATATTTAAATTTATATAAAAAAATTGAATTTAGTGAGAAATATCTCAAGATTTTTTTAATTTTTTTAACCAAGACTCAATTATAAAAATCTAACTTATAACTAATACCAAGCGGGCCATAAATAAATTGATTTATGAATTATTACAAAGATGCTATAACATATAATTAAAAATTATCAAGTAATGTAAGAAATTTTAAAAATTTTACCAAATATGATGTGAAAATCTCACACTGTCATGCAAGATATTTAATAAAAATTTTAATAACTTTTATTTATGATGTGTAACATTTTTAAAAATTATCATTCTAATAATAACGGCAACATCAGTCAACAACGAGAGCGATTTACGGTAACGGTTTCATTCAAACTAGTCTAGTCAATGCACATGTCTGTTAGTCCACGCCTCTACCAAATTTGAATGTTTTTTTAAAAGGTAAATTACAAATACACCCTCTAAAATTTATTTAAAATATGAATTATTCTTTCAGTGGTGCTACTAGGGACCCCCAGTGGGACACCCCCAGCACCCCCAGTAGGCCAAAAAATAAATTTTTTTTTTCTTTTCTTCCAATCACGTGGTGCCACGTGCCACTGGGGGATCACTGGGAGTCGGTGGGATTGGGGGTCTGCCGCATTTTTCTTATTCCTTGTAATTTAGAAAATTATAAATATTTTCTTGTCAAAATTTTTTATTTAACAGAATTAATTGAAAAAGTGAAATTTCTAACTATTCACATATACAATAATAAAATTATCTGAATTTTAATTAAAATAAAAATTTAAAATTATTAAAAATTGTTAATTAATTTGATGATTTATTAATAAAATGATCTATTTGTTATGAAATTAGAAACCTTAAGAAATATAATGTAATTTTTAAACTACAAGGAATAATTTATAATTTAAGTAAACCTCAAAGAGTGTTTGTAATTTATCCTTTTTTAAAAAGAAAAAAAAAATTAAGCGAAGATTTGTTTTCAACTTATTTATTATTGAATTCATGTTTTATGAAACCATATTTTCAAAACATGATTTTTAAATTAAAGTTGTGTTTTAAGTACACGAATTCAAATAATTTTGTAGTAAGTTAAACATGATTTTTCTTAATCCTAAAAGATGTTAATCAAATAGAACTTCAAGAAATAATGTGTATTTAGAAAATAAATTTGAAAATTACTCACTCTATTTGGTTTCAGTTTTCAGAATTCACTTTTTAAAAAATTTTATTTTTTCGTTTTTCATATTTTTTTATTTTGACTGAATTTTTTTAATAGTTTAAGCATTTTTTAAAAAAATTTTAAACACATCTAATATAAATACACTTAAAAAATATAATATTTGTGAAATTGTTTTAAAAAAAGTTCACTAAATGCCAAAAATACAAAAAAAAAAAAAAAAAACGAAATTCTGTACATTTTTCATATTTTTTTTGTATTTATTAATTTTTTTAAATATTAAATATTGTTTCAAAAATATTTTGCTATTTAGATACATCTAAGTAAGGTGAATGTAAAAAAATAAAAAATTAATTAAAATTTTTAAAATATTTACTAAAAACAAAAAAACATAAAATAAAAATAAATAAAAAATCAATTTTTAAAAATCTGAATTCAAAAATTTGAAACCAAATATACAGACTATTGTGAAACCACTCAGATTTGGCAAATAATTTCATAAGTTTCCCTATTTTTTAAATTTCCATTTATGCCTCTGCATTGTGTAATATTTGCGACAAAGGAACAAGTTCAGCATTTGATTGTGATGGATGTTCATGATGCAATTAAAATCTAAACAATGACAAAACAATAATAAAGAAAAACTAAAACCGAGAGTTAGTAAGTCAAATCAAATCTTAAATTCTATCAAATGGAATCAGTTATATGAATTTTTGTTCTTCACTGAACTCTATCAACGGACAATTGGTTAATCAAATTAAAGAGATTTATATTTATATTTATTACACTCGCCCATGTTAATCTAAGTCTGCCATTCCTCTAACATTTCTATCTACTGTCACTATATCACAACTCTTCACTACTACTTCTGGTGGTCTCCGTTGTTTATGATCATACCATCTTAATATATTCTCTCTCAATTTATTTTTTATCGGTACTACTTCTACTCATTCACGAATCTACTCATTTCTAATTCTATCTTTTCTAGTTTTGTCATACATCCACTTTAGCATTATCATCTTGACAACGTTCATCTTATCTATATTTTATTTCTTAATTACCGAACATTCTATCACATACAATATCACCGGTCTAATAGTCATTCTATAGAATTTTCCTTATAGTCTAGTTAAGTACTCGTTTATCACACAAAACTCTAGACATACTTCTCTACTTAAGCCATCCTGCTTTAATTGTATAGACTACATCCGCTCAAATCTCCCCAACTGTTGTGATAATCGATCCTAAATAACGACAATGCTCACTCTTAGGTAGTTCGTAGTTCTTAATCTTCACTTTTTCTCTACTTCCATTGTTACTATTATTAAAATTACACTTCATGTACTCTGTCTTAATTCTACTTATCCTAAATTCTTTAGATTCAAGTACTTCTCGAAGTCTACAACTTAGTGTTAACTCATTCTCTAGTCTCATCCACTAATACAATATTATATGCAAAAAGCATACACTTTGGCAATTCATCCTAAATATTTATCAGTAACTGATCCATAACTAAAGCAAAAAGATAATGATTTAAGATTGATCCTCACAATAATTAGAAATTCATCTGTCTCTCCAATAGGCGATCTAATAGTGGTCACATACCTTCATACATGTCCCTAATCATATCAATGTACCCTTTTTTTATCCCTTTTTTACCCATTTCTTCTTTAACACCCATTAGATTATATCCCGAGACACTCTATCATATACTTGCTCAAGATCAGTAAAAATTATATAAATGTCTCTTTTCTTTTCTGTATACTTTTCTATTACTCTCCTCAAAAGATAGATCGCTTACATTGTTGACGTAACCGACATAAATCCAAATTGATTCTCTGATACCTCTGTTATATCTCGCAATCGATATTTGTCAGATCGTCTGGGGGTACCTGTGCGTAATAAATAGTTCAGACCCTCGATTTTTTTAATCTAGTCTCACAAGTATAATGTGAAACATAGATGAGGGTCCAAATCCGGTAATTTTTATAGAAGATCCATTTTATTGCACAACCTTTGCTAGAAATGGACTTACCAGATTTTAGAGTCGCCACCTAATATTATAGAAAAATTAGGAAACCCATGACTCGTGCCAAGGCCATTGTTCATCGTAACTAAGAATGCTTGGCTCGGAATCTTAGGTATGAGATGAGAAGGTGATTAATTGAGCACCCTCACTCACCCGATCAAAAAATCGGCCTCTATTAAACCATAATATGAGTTTTATTTACTTTATATGTTCATATTTATTATTATTTAATAAATCCTAAAATTTACTACTTCAAGAAAACAAGTATAGACTATACTATTCATTTTGGAACAATCTGATTTTATGTATTTTGAAAGAGTTTTGAAGATGTACAACTGAAAAAAAGTGAGTTTACAAATATGAAAATCAATATCATTCCAAATTAAACGACACAACCTCCATTCACCGGTATTCATACAATTACATCAAGCAATCAAGTAGCCACATGGTAGGATGCTTAAACATAATGAGAAAAGCACACACAAGTGGGATGCTAAAGTATAAAAACTCACATATTTATTGACGTCCCGCGAACAGCTACAAAATAAAGTTAGAAAAACATGTATGATCCTAGATTTAAAATTCTAATGCAATACATACACAAAAATGCAACTAAAAATTCGGCTATTAATACATGACATATGAATCATTTCAAGATAAGGGATAACACATAAAATTACATAAAAATTAATTAAACCCGTATATGCAAATGAGCCGAATTTTAATGCATGAAATATGAGTGCAAAACATGGATATGGTGAAAAATAAAACATGATGCTTATTTACAGATATAAAAAAAACAAATAAATGAAAAGGGATAAAAAAAAAGGGATGAAAAGGGGCTGAAAATTATTACAATGCTAAATATTTACAACACTGAATAAAAGACGTGAGGTAGAAATTATTATAACAAACAACAAACAACTATCTAATTTAAACATAAGCTGAATCTAACAAATTAAACAATATAATAATAATACATATATTTGAGAAAAGTGTGTGCGGCGGTTTCATCCACTACTGTACGAAAACCATATATTATTATAGTATCATAATATAATAATACACAATCTAATATAATTAATATAATATTATATATTAATAATATACAATGTAATATAATTGATATATTATTATATTATTTACATTATTATTAAAATAAAATAAAAACTACATATTTAAAACAGTAAAAAAAATGCAAGAAAATAAAGAAATTACATCAGGTAAATCAACCAATCATTTCTATTATGTTGTATTATAAATTTAAAGACGAGAAAAATAAATAAGAAAAGTGCAAAAATTCATCTTTGGAGGAAAAGATGAATTTTTTAATCACTAAACTTTCTTCCTAACACCCTCTCGGTTATGGAGTATGCTTTGAGATCTCAGTAAGAAATTGCAAGTTTAAGCTTTTATGGAATTTTTTGGTGATATGTATCAGTGGATAGAAATGTTTAAGATTTATTGAAACAAAAATTATTTTTCCAAAATTTTCTCTTCTTAAGACTTTGTTAAACAAATAATTTTCAAAATTTTCTCTATTTTTTTTTCTCTTTTGAAACAAAATTTTGTTTCTCAAAATTTTCTCTCTCTTTTTTTTCTTATCCTTTTTCAAACAACAAAATGAGGAGGTATTTATAGGATTTTTGGATCACCAAAACACATGGCTAGTGTCACGACCCAAACCCGGCCCTATGGGTTTAGCACCGTAACTGGCCAGTAATCCGAGATTACCGAAGGCCTGCTGAACAGTAATACAGTAAAACAGAGTACAGGGCCTGGCGGAAGCCAATACAGTAAATAACTAGTGTCCATTGAGCTGTGAAAATCTGTATGCCGAAAAACATTTTCATGCATTCATACAGTTCAAAACAATACAGTCTATACAATCATTACAACATTCAGTACGGGGACTTAATCCCTCGATAACAGTACGGTCAAACAGTAAACAATTTATACAACAGTACAAAACAGTAGGGGAACCGATGGGGAACACAAAAACGCCCCAAGCCATAGCATGGCAACACGGAACCTCGCGGTGAGGCACATAGGCTGGCTTGACAAAACTGGGGACTAACCCACGCTCCTAGCTCCAGTCTGGCTGCTGAGAACCTACATATATATATAAACAGTGAGCTAAAGCCCAGTGAATAACAATAAGTGTAAAGAGGTTATGAATGAATGTCCTTACAATAATGAAAATAGTTCATTAAACAGTATTTCAGTCTTTCAGTATTTCAGTCAATCAGTCATATGTGGTACATCCAATAGCCTATAAACAGTAGGTCCAGAAGGACCGGGTCTTAACAGACCCAACAGTAGTGATGGCCATCAATCAATAAACAGTATGGTTCCACAAGGAAACCGACAGAGCTCTGTAACAATAACAGTAATCAATAAGTGCTAAGGATGCCACAGTACAGTTCACAATACAGGACATACATTCATTCAATAAACAATATCAGTTCAGTAAACAGTTCTGTTTAGTATTCAAAAGATAACCATTTTGAACATATCTTTACACAATCTGTTACTCACAGAGATTGGGCTAATAGCAGCTAGAGCGTGTCCCCGAAAGCCAACCCTAAACAGTAAACAAGATGAACACACTCTAAGTTTAACGGTTGGGGAAGTACAATAATTAACTTCCTATTATGCCTCGGTGTGTTCTACATCTATATCCTCATTAAGATGCCTTAAACTAGGCCTAAGAATGCCTAGGATGGGATGAGGATGCAAAGATGCACTTAAAAAACATTTGCAGAATTTTCAGTCAAACAGATCCCCGCTCGAGCGCAGGTTCCCCCGCTCGAGCGTACAGGCAAACAAAGGTCCCCGCTCGAGCGCAACATCACCGCTCGAGCAGACCAAAAAGTACTAGATATGTGAAATCTCCGCTCGACGCCCGCTCGAGCGTGTCACCCAGTCCTCCGCTCGAGCGCCCAATGATCCGCTCGAGCGGACTGATGCACAATGCAAGATGCTGGGAGCTCGACTTCTCCGCTCGAGCGCTACTTCCTCCGCTCGAGCGGACAACAGAAATCTGGAAATCCCAGATTTGAGTCCCAAGCTCAAAACCAAGTTCAAAAGCAATGTTTTCGATCCTCTTGGGCTATTTTCTGGAAAAACTCTTTTAAACACATAGAATAACACGTTTTAAAGCTCAATTTAAGAAATCAAGGCCCAAGGGTGTTTAATCAAACTCATTTTCAAACTAGTTTTCAAGAACACTTTTAAAACATGCAATGCATGAACTTTAACCCAAATTCAAGCTCCAAATCTTGCTCTATAAAGCTCAATAGTTGGAAACCAAATGAAAACATGGACTATAATATAAACATGGACACGCATGTACAATCCACCATGTATTCAACTTCCAAATGCACCAAAATGGCCATGCATGCAACAATTAAGGTCCAATTAAACATGTATGAGCAAATTCATGGCCTAGCTCTCTAATTGGGCATGAACCATGCAAAATGAGGCTCAAAGACAACAAGATGGAGATGAAGTCACTTACCTAAGTCTCAATTACAAGGTTGGAAGCTCAATCTAGCAATCTATGCCTCAAATCTTCAAGTTCTTCTAGCAAATCACCAAGATGAACTAAACTCTCTCCCTCTCTCTACTATGGTCGGCTAGAGTGTAAGGAATGGCTGATCAAATATGTTGAGTCAAGTGTAATATGGGGTCAAGGTGTTGACATAGTGGGCCACTAGGTGTGGCATAATGGTAAATAAGCCAAACTCCTCAATTAGTCAATATTTAATCTAATTTAAACATACCAAATCACTTTTCAGATAAATATACCATTAAATCACAAATATTCTACTGATTCCAAAACACTAAACGGTTCCTAATTCGGCCGCCGATAAGGCCTTCAATTAATAGTTCAAACATATAAATTCTAACAGATAATCATTCAATCAAACAGATGCAATATGCAATTCAATGGATAACTTATTCAATTTCAGTTCCAATTTCAATCAGTTCATTCAGTACTTCAGTTAATCCAATTATCAGTCATTATCAGTTCAATTTAACAGTAATCAGTATCTAATTCAGTGGTTTATCGGTAATCAGTACGAGGGTTGTTACAGTCTCCCCTCCTTATAAGGAGTTTAGTCCTCTAAACTCGAGTTACCTTCAGTTTGGAAGAAAACAGGATTCAGTGGAAACAGTTCTGGGTATCTTTTAGCCATGTCATCTTCCCTTTCCCAAGTGGCATACACACCACCATGGTTCTGCCAATCAACTTTCACTAGCGGGATCTCTTTGTTTCTCAGTTTCTTGATCCGTCGGTTTACAATCTGTATAGGCCTCTCCTCGTAAGTGTAGTCATCACTCAACACTATCCGAGTAGGCTCAATCACATGGAATGGATCCCGAAGATAATCCCTCAACATAGAGATGTGGAAGACGTTATGCCTATGCTCCATTTCAGGAGGAAGTGCAACTTGATACGCCACCGGATTGATTTTCTCAATAATCTGATACGGTCCAACATATCGTGGCACTAACTTGCCTTTGACTCCAAAACGAGTCTGGCCTTTCATTGGTGTCACTTTCACAAACACGTGATCACCCACTTCATACTCTCGGTCTCGTCTTCTAACATCTGCATAACTATTCTATCTACTTTGTGCAGTTTTCAGTCTTTGCTGTATCAGTTTTATCTTTTCGGTTGTTTCATATACAATCTCGGGCCCAAGCAACGGCCCGTCTCCAACTTCTGCCCAGCAGATTGGAGACCTACACTTTCTGCCATACAATGCCTCGAAAGGCGCCATACCAATACTCGAATGGTAGCTGTTGTTGTAGGCGAATTCAGCCAACGGCAAATGACTTTCCCAGTTTCCTTGGAAGTCAAGGACACACATTCTCAGTAGATCCTCTAGAGTCTGGATGGTCCTTTCTGACTGTCCATCTGTCTGAGGATGATAGACACTACTCAGCCTCAATTCAGTACCCAATGCAGTCTGTAGGCTTTGCCAGAACCTCGATGTAAACTTCGAATCTCTGTCAGAAACAATAGACACAGGCACTCCGTGCAGTCTAACAATTTCATCAATATAAATAACAGCCAATTTGTCCGCATTATAAATTGTCTTGACAGGTAGGAAGTGTGCAGATTTAGTCAATCTATCAACAATAACCCAAATTGAGTCCATACCTTTTCTGGAGCGAGGTAATCCAACGATAAAATCCATCGTGATATGCTCCCATTTCCATTCTGGTATGGGTAAGGGTTGCAATAATCCAGCGGGTCGTTGATGTTCAACTTTGACTTGTTGGCAATGAAGACATTTGGACACAAAGTCGGCAATTTCTTTCTTCATTCCCGGCCACCAGAAATTCAATTTCAAATCTTGATACATTTTCGTATTCCCTGGGTGGATAGAAAATTTTGAATTGTGGCCCTCTTGCAGAATTCTTCTTTTCAATTCAGTGTCATTCGGTACACACAGTCTATCTTGAAATTTCAGTACATTATTCTCAAATTTGAACCCCGATTTCGGTTTTGAATCTCTTTCTTCAATAATCCTCTTTAAGAAATCATCCAGTTGCTGTTTCTCTTTAATCTCTTCAATCAAGGCTGGTTGAGCAGAAATAGCAGCTAAGGTTCCACCTTGTTCCTTCACAACAATTTCAATTTCAGACTTTTCAAGATCACAAAGCAGCTCTTTCTGTCCAGTCAGCAAACAGGCTAGGTTCCCAATCGATTTTCGGCTCAAAGCATCGGCAACGGTGTTGGCTTTTCCCGGATGATACAGTATTTGTAAGTCGTAGTCTTTAATCAGTTCAAGCCATCTCCGCTGTCTCATATTCAGTTCTTTCTGTGTGAAGAAATATTTCAAACTCTTGTGGTCGGTATACACTTCACATGTCGCTCCATACAAATAGTGACGCCAAATTTTCAGTGCAAACACCACTGCAGCAAGTTCCAGGTCATGGGTTGGGTAATTCTTTTCATGTGGTCTCAACTGTCGGGAAGCATAAGCAATAACTCTCCCATTCTGCATTAAAACACATCCCAAACCCTTATGAGAAGCATCACTAAATACAGTATAACCATCCGTACCTGAAGGTAAAGTAAGAACCGGTGCAGTCACAAGTCGGGTTTTCAATTCTTGAAATGCTGATTCCCTTTGGTCTGTCCAGTCAAATGATGTCCCCTTCTGAGTTAACTGAGTCAATGGTAGGGCAATTTTGGAGAAATCTTTGACAAATCTTCTGTAATATCCAGCCAATCCCAAAAAGCTTCGGACTTCAGTCACATTTGTTGGTCTAGGCCAGTTTACTACAGCTTCAATTTTCTGCGGATCAACAGAAATTCCATCTTTGCTAACAACATGCCCTAAAAACATAACATGATCAAGCCAGAATTCACATTTAGACAGTTTACCATACAGTTTCTGTTCTCTTAAGGTTTGCAGGGCAAGTCTCAGATGATGTTCATGTTCTTCAACAGTCTTAGAATAAATCAGTATGTCGTCAATAAATACCACAATAAAATCATCAAGGTATGGTTTAAAAATTCTGTTCATAAGGTCCATAAATGCAGCTGGGGCATTCGTGACTCCAAACGGCATAACTAAAAATTCATAATGGCCATACCTTGTTCTAAAAGCAGTTTTATCAATGTCTTCTGGTTTAACTTTCAGTTGATGGTATCCCGATCTGAGATCAATCTTGGAAAACACTTGAGCACCCTGTAACTGATCAAACAGGTCATCAATACGAGGTAATGGGTATTTATTTTTCACAGTTACCTTGTTCAATTCACGGTAGTCAATGCACAGTCTCAGTGAGCCATCTTTCTTCTTTACAAACAGAACAGGTGCACCCCACGGTGAAGTACTGGGTCTGATAAACTTCTTGTCTAACAGTTCCTGCAATTGTACTTTCAATTCTTTCAGTTCAGTTG
Organism: Camellia granthamiana; assembly: GCA_036172215.1. NCBI lineage: Eukaryota > Viridiplantae > Streptophyta > Magnoliopsida > Ericales > Theaceae > Camellia > Camellia granthamiana. Next base: position 87,347,072 of record CM069912.1, read on the forward strand.
GAGCCATTCTGTAGGGAGCTTTAGACATTGGCTGTGTACCCGGAATCACATCAACAGTAAATTCAACTTCCCTATCAATCAAATCCCCTGGCAAATCATCTGGAAATACATCTGGGAATTCTCTGACTATAGGAATACAGTTCACATCAGTTTTAACACAATCATCAGTAGATACAGTCAGTACGGAACACAGATATCCTTTACACCCCTTCCTAATCAGTTTAACAGCTTTCACAGAAGAAATCAAATACGGAGGAGGTACTACTCCACTCCCATTAAACACAAATTCAGGTAAACTAGGTGGACGGAAAACTACTAGTTTCGTTACACAGTCAATAGTAGCATGATATTTTTGTAACCAATCCATCCCCAATATCACATCAAAGTGATCTATGTTTAACGGCAGTAGGTCAATAAACAGATGCATATCCCCAACAATAATCTCACAAGCAGGATACATATATGCACATGTCATGGATCCTCCAACAGGTGATGATACAGCTAACAAGTAATTCATAGGTTCTAAGGGTCTATTCAATTTCCGTGAAAAAGCATGCGACACATAAGAATGTGTAGACCCCGAATCAATCAATACATATGCATTTTGAGCACAAATAGAGAGGATACCTGACACAACGGTCTCAGTATTCTGAACATCTCCCGGTACTAGGGCAAATACTCGGCCCTGCCTCATAGGCTCTTTCCCGGTAGCTTTGGGGTTAGGCTTTGGTGCTACATTTGGTGCTGCTGCGCTTGGTGCAGCTTTACTACTAGCTGGTGGAGCAGAAGGGCAGTCTTTAATTCTGTGGCCGACTTTGCCACATCTGAAACAAGCTCCTGAAATCTGGTAGCAAACCCCTTTGTGCTTATTGCCACATACGGAGCAGGGTGGAATAAATCCACTCCCTTGGCTGGAGCTAGTCGTTGACCCCGTATTCTGTTTCTTGTTTGCAGAGTTATATTTGCCTTTCTTGAATTTGAAACCCTGTCTTTTACCATGCCATTCAGTTGTTGGTGTTTCAGATTGTTTCATTACTGCAATATTTGTCTCGGCCATCAATGCCTGGTCGAGAACATCCACAAAAGTTGGCATTTTCAAAACATTTATTCGGTCCTGTATAGCAGCACTAAGGCCTCCTTCAAACCTTCTGGCCTTCTTATATTCGGTATCCACCATATGTGGTGCATACCTGGCAAATTCGGTGAATTTCTTCTCGTACTCGGCAACAGACATATTGCCCTGTCTCAGCTGTTCAAACTCAGTCACTTTTCTGTCCCTGATGCACTGGGGAAAATACTTTTCAAAGAAGGACTCCTTGAACTGAGTCCAAGTCACAATAGTATTCGCATCTCGGGTCAACATCCACCACCTTCTTGCTTCTACCTGAAGGGTGAAGGTTGCTAACAGTACTTTGTTGGCTTCGGAGCATGGAAACATTTCAAACAATTTCTCAGTCTCAAGAACCCAAGCTTCAGCCTTTAACGGTTCTAAACCTCCCTGAAAGGACGGTGGTTTCATCTTGCTGAATTTATGAGTCAGTGCAATAATGTCCACCTCATTAACATTCACATTCTGTACATTCTGTTCCGGTTGCACCGGAGGAGGAGGAGGTGGGGGTTGTTGGTTCTGTTGTTGATCTAGTCTTTCAATTACCAGTCCCATCATTTGTTCAAGTCTGGCCATTCTGGCCTCAGAGGATGATGATTCAGGTTCATTTGCATTATCCATTCCGCTATAAGCAGTTATCACAGTTATCATTATAAGCAGTTGTACACTCAAACAGTTCAACACTTTAACATATAATCAGTCAGTCATAAGCACACACTTTTCAAGTTCATGAGATGCCCTAATCACTTTTCTAGGACACCCTATAGCTCATTTGGACACGTGTGTGCGGTATAACTCGTGGTTAAGTATCGCTCTGATACCACTCTGTCACGACCCAAACCCGGCCCTATGGGTTTAGCACCGTAACTGGCCAGTAATCCGAGATTACCGAAGGCCTGCTGAACAGTAATACAGTAAAATAGAGTACAGGGCCTGGCGGAAGCCAATACAGTAAATAACTAGTGTCCATTGAGCTGTGAAAATCTGTATGCCGAAAAACATTTTCATGCATTCATACAGTTCAAAACAGTACAGTCTATACAATCATTACAACATTCAGTACGGGGACTTAATCCCTCGATAACAATACGGTCAAACAGTAAACAATTTATACAACAGTACAAAACAGTAGGGGGACCGATGGGGAACACAAAAACGCCCCAAGCCATAGCATGGCAACACGGAACCTCGCGGTGAGGCACATAGGCTGGCTTGACAAAACTGGGGACTAACCCACGCTCCTAGCTCTAGTCTGGCTGCTGAGAACCTACATATATATATAAACAGTGAGCTAAAGCCCAGTGAATAACAATAAGTGTAAAGAGGTTATGAATGAATGTCCTTACAATAATGAAAACAGTTCATTAAACAGTATTTCAGTCTTTCAGTATTTCAGTCAATCAGTCATATGTGGTACATCCAATAGCCTATAAACAGTAGGTCCAGAAGGACCGGGTCTTAACAGACCCAACAGTAGTGATGGCCATCAATCAATAAACAGTATGGTTCCACAAGGAAACCGACAGAGCTCTGTAACAATAACAGTAATCAATAAGTGCTAAGGATGCCACAGTACAGTTCACAATACAGGACATACATTCATTCAATAAACAATATCAGTTCAGTAAACAGTTCTGTTCAGTATTCAAAAGATAACCATTTTGAACATATCTTTACACAATCTGTTACTCACAGAGATTGGGCTAATAGCAGCTAGAGCGCGTCCCCGAAAGCCAACCCTAAACAGTAAACAAGATGAACACACTCTAAGTTTAACGGTTGGGGAAGTACAATAATTAACTTCCTATTATGCCTCGGTGTGTTCTACATCTATATCCTCATTAAGATGCCTTAAACTAGGCCTAAGAATGCCTAGGATGGGATGAGGATGCAAAGATGCACTTAAAAAACATTTGCAGAATTTTCAGTCAAACAGATCCCCGCTCGAGCGCAGGTTCCCCCGCTCGAGCGTACAGGCAAACAAAGGTCCCCGCTCGAGCGCAACATCACCGCTCGAGCGGGCCAAAAAGTACTGGATAGGTGAAATCTCCGCTCGACGCCCGCTCGAGCATGTCACCCAGTCCTCCGCTCGAGCGCCCAATGATCCGCTCGAGCGGACTAATGCACAATGCAAGATGCTGGGAGCTCGACTTCTCCGCTCGAGCGGACAACAGAAATCTGGCAATCCCAGATTTGAGTCCCAAGCTCAAAACCAAGTTCAAAAGCAATGTTTTCGATCCTCTTGGGCTATTTTCTGGAAAAACTCTTTTAAACACATAGAATAACACGTTTTAAAGCTCAATTTAAGAAATCAAGGCCCAAGGGTGTTTAATCAAACTCATTTTCAAACTAGTTTTCAAGAACACTTTTAAAACATGCAATGCATGAACTTTAACCCAAATTCAAGCTCCAAATCTTGCTCTATAAAGCTCAATAGTTGGAAAACCAAATGAAAACATGGACTATAATATAAACATGGACACGCATGTACAATCCACCATGTATTCAACTTCCAAATGCACCAAAATGGCCATGCATGCAACAATTAAGGTCCAATTAAACATGTATGAGCAAATTCATGGCCTAGCTCTCTAATTGGGCATGAACCATGCAAAATGAGGCTCAAAGACAACAAGATGGAGATGAAGTCACTTACCTAAGTCTCAATTACAAGGTTGGAAGCTCAATCTAGCAATCTATGCCTCAAATCTTCAAGTTCTTCTAGCAAATCACCAAGATGAACTCAACTCTCTCCCTCTCTCTACTATGGTCGGCTAGAGTGTAAGGAATGGCTGATCAAATGTGTTGAGTCAAGTGTAATATGGGGTCAAGGTGTTGACATAGTGGGCCACTAGGTGTGGCATAATGGTAAATAAGCCAAACTCCTCAATTAGTCAATATTTAATCTAATTTAAACATACCAAATCACTTTTCAGATAAATATACCATTAAATCACAAATATTCTACTGATTCCAAAACACTAAACGGTTCCTAATTCGGCCGCCGATAAGGCCTTCAATTAATAGTTCAAACATATAAATTCTAACAGATAATCATTCAATCAAACAGATGCAATATGCAATTCAATGGATAACTTATTCAATTTCAGTTCCGATTTCAATCAGTTCATTCAGTACTTCAGTTAATCCAATTATCAGTCATTATCAGTTCAGTTTAACAGTAATCAGTATCTAATTCAGTGGTTTATCGGTAATCAGTACGAGGGTTGTTACAGCTAGCCATGTGATATTTCCAAAAACACGTGGCTTGCCACATGGTATCTCAAACCATGTGGCTTGCCATGTGTTATGGGAACCAATTTTTACAAAACTGCTAACTTTTCCAAAAAAAGAGAAAATTCAATAAAATATTTTTGGCAAAAACGAGTGTAAGGTTGGAGTTAAATTAAACCGAACTTTTCTACTAAGAAATTTGTAAAATAACACATTCTAATTTTCATCATCGGGTGTTCAAAAGAAAGCGCCTAAGTCTTAAGACCAATCAAAATAGGGTGTCTACAACGTTCCATTACTCTCTCCCACACTTTTAGTATATGACACATCAGCTTGATTCCTCTATAGTTATTGCAATTTTAGACATCTCCTTTATTCTTATAGATTGACACTAAAATACTCTTCCTCCATTCCTCTCGCATTTTCTTAGTCAACAAAATCTTACTAAATAACTTAGTCAACCAAGCAACCCCTTTTTACCTATACATTTCTAAGCTTCAATAGGAATATCATCGAGTCCTAAAGATTTTTTCGATTTCATCTTCTTAAGTGCAATCTCCACTTCAAAGTTCCTAATCCTTCGATAGAACCTGTAATTAATTGAATATATACATATATATGTGTGTGTGTGTGTATCTATCTGTCTATCTATCTATCTATCTATATTATATTATACTATATTATTATTAAGTGAATGTTGAACTTGGTGTCCAAGCCTTCTACCGTCTTCAATCTATCTATACTACTATTAAGCGAAGGTTGAGTTTAGTATCCAAACCTTCTCTTCATGTAATGTGGTAGTTGTGACAATCTGTTTCTAGGATGACTGCTTGAGCGGTTGGTTTGCCCGCTCGAGCAGTGATAAAGGAAGTCTAATACCTTAACCTATATTCTGGGAAGGGACCAGACCACTCGAGCGGTTCACTGATCGCTCTAGCGAACTTGTGTGACATCCTATATTTTGTTTTGTAGGTCTAGAATGCTGAGAGAATAGTTCACCACTCCCCACTCAAGCGGTCTATTCGAGTTCAGGCAGTATAAAAATCAATTTTTTGCTAAGTTTCTCTCCCTCTTTTCTCTCTCTCATCCCTTCATGTCCGAAAACCCTAGCCTTTAAACTTTAGATTTCACCTCATTTTACTAAGGATCCACCATAGATCTTGCAAGAAAAGTGAAAGACAACTGAAGATCGACAACTTGATCGATTGGATTGCGATTCATCAAAGTTCTTGCTTGGGTCTTGTTTGTTAGCACTCATCTTTGAGGTATGGATTCTCCTAACTCCATATATAATTTGGTATGCTTATTTGGTATTATTGTAATTATAGCTATGTATGATATAGAGGTTTTGATTGAAAATGTATTAATGTAGAAAGATAGGGTTTCCACTCAAGTTTTTGAAATGTTTTAAATATTTTGATATATTGATAAATAATATTGATTGATTTAAAGATTTGATGAGGAAATGAGGGAGATCTCTAATTTTCTTTAAAACCCTAGGTTTGAAATGTTGTGTAAAAAGGGATTTTGAAACTAATTATAGTTTCATGTAAAAATTGACATTAATATGGTATTAGGACACATGGAAATTATGAGGTTGGGTAAATTCTTTTGGAACCTTAACTTAGGAGTTTAATGAAAATGAGATTATTTACATATATAATGTTTTAAAGTGGATTCAGAGTTTTTTTGAGTCACATTCACCATGATGTTGGAACAATGGAGGGTTTGGGATCGATGTTGCTACATTGAATGATTATGGAAAATTGTTAAGATTGCCTTAGTTATGTTTTATTTTAATTATTCTTGTAGTAATGATTTGAACTTTTGGAAAATTATAACATTTGCAAACTCATCAAATCACATTGTACCTTCATGGTTTTGGATCAAGTGTCGAATTAGTTAAAAATGTGTGTGATTCTAGAAATGCATTGTGTGTGTTGAGGTTTCCAATTTCCCTTCCATGTTCGGAGGCCTAAAAATGTAGGAATGTTATCAAAATATTGTTGAGGTGCCTAATTACCCTTCTATGCTTAATGCCGGTAAATGTAGGGGATATGGTTGAATATATTGTTGGATGCCCAATTGCCCCCCTATGCTCGATGATTGGTAAATGTGGAGATGTTTTCAAAATTTAATGGGTGTCCAATTGCCCTTCCGTGCGTGATGCCGGTAAATGTGAAAATGTTTTCAAAATATGACAACTGCCCAATTGCCTTTTCGTGCTCGGTGGCCAATAAATGTGGGAGTGTTATTGAAAAATGTAATAGGTGCCCAATTGCCCTTCTGTGCTCAGTGGCCAATAAATGTGGGAGTATTTTGAGTTACATATTGGGACTTGAAGAAAGAAAATGTCTCGCGTATGATAAGGGTTCAAGTGTTTGAGTCAAACATGGTTTTAAAATTATACATTGAGCATTGGTATTCAAGCGAAGTCAAGAGTCTTGTGCATGATATTGCATTGCATGAACATAATCATAATGAACATTCATATATTGTGTTAATTAATTTCCTATTGGGCATAAAAACTCATTTCCTTTTTATGGGTTAGATATCTAAATTTCCAGGTGACAATGACATGTCTTCTTTCCACTGAAAGGTTGTGGAGATCTTATTGGCGCACAGGAGCTCCCTTTGATGATTACATGTTGATAGCTATCGAGTTTATTTGTTTGAGATATTATTTTGTCTTGTTTGGAATCAAGGCCTGTGCCTTGGAAGATGTAAGCCCTTAGGACACTTATGATGTATTTGTCTCTTATTTGTTGTACATGTACTGTGTCTACTGCATGTAATCTTATGAGGACCTTATGAGAAAGATGTGTATTGATAATCATTGTTTGGTAATTATAAAACGGGTTATAAATATCGGGGCGTGACAGCAGTATTTCCTATTCTATAAAAAAAATTAAAGCAATGGTGCATAAGGTTTAAACTGAAGACCTTGAGTATCATTAAGAACGCTTTTACCACTTATACAACATACATATTATAATATCAAATTTCTTATTATTTATTTTTATTCTTACTTATTTGATTTACACGTGTATTGCGTGTGCCACCCACTAATATATATATATAGAGTTGGGAATCTCTCCAATTGATTAGAGAGTCTCGTCTAAAAATTGTAAAAGCATGATTAGATTGGATTGTTCAAACAATTCAAAGAAGCCAAAATTTTAATTCATTAATTAATGTTTTTTTTTTTTTTTTTAAATTTTATAAGCAAACGTTTTTACTAGGGCTTTAACATGATTGGTGTTAATTTGGGATCATGATCCTTTATGGAGATACTTCGCTCTTCATATGGTTTGGAGATATGAGAAAATGATACCACCTTATTAATGAGGTATCTTGCGGCTGAGATTCTACACCCGAATTGCATAAGACAGACGTTCAACTGGATAACCTCCCGGATGACCAGAGTCACCTTTGTCAACCACAACTGTCACCCCTTCTCTACTGGTGTGTCAACAGATAATCATTTAGATGACTGGAGTTACCCTTATCTACCAGTATATCAACCGGCATCCACGTAGATGACTGGTATCCTATTGGATGATCAGTTAAACAATCAACATGTACATCTCTAGACCATATGGAGAGAGAGGTAGCTCTATTGAGGATCTTGATGTGTCAATTTGATGCCACTAATGCACTTAATCCAAGCTAGAACTATAATCTCTTTGAAAAAATTAACATATAAATAAATTAATTAATTAGTTTTTTTTTTAGATTGAACTAACTAATTAGTTAATAAAACAAAAACAAAAAAGTAAATGAAGATAATGCCGAAAATTATTCTTAAACTTGGGTTTTGAGAGCCTTTAATTGATTAACTTTAAGTCACATCACTGAAGTGTTGTTTGGCAAGTTGGTTTGTGGCTAAAATAGTCACAAAAGACAAAATAGGTTATTCTAGCTACAACAAACAAAATATCACATCCAACCCATAATCATTACACTCTTCTCTAAAAAAAAAAAGTCAAAAAAGCCAAAAAGTCAAAAAGCCCTTCCCAAACCAAACTTTTTAGCCCAGGCTAAAATAGCCAAAAAAAATCAAAAAGTCAACCCACTTCCCAAACGGAGGCTGAATCGCTTTCTTAAAAATTATATTTACTCTCGCCAGAAAAAGTGTAGTGAGTTATAGGCTAGGTTTGGGAAGATGGCTTGTGGCTATTTTAGCTACAAAAGACGAAATAGACTATTTTAGTCACAACAAATAAAATATCACATCCAACCCATAATCATTACACTCTTCTCTCACAAAAAAAATCAAAAAAGCCAAAAAGTCCTTCCCAAACCAACCTTTTTAGCCCAGGCTAAAATAGTCAAAAAAGCCAAAAAGTCCAAAAGGCAATCCATTTCCCAAACGGATTTATAATTAGCTTGTTTGGTTCTGTTTTTTCAAAAATACTTTTTAAGAAATTTTATTCTTATTTTTCGTATTTTTTTGTTTTTATTGAATTTTTTTAATATTTTAAGTAATTTCTTTACTTTTTAGACACACCTAACATAAATACACTTAAAAAGTAAAAAAATTGTAAAAAAAATCTTTTAAAAATTTACTAAACACCAAAAATATAAAAAAAAATACAAGAATTCAGTATATTTTTTTATATTTTTATGTATTTATTAATTTTTTAAAATATTTTTTCACAAATTTTTTACTTTTTAGATACATCTAAGTAAGGTGCATCTAAAAAAGTAAAAGAAAAATGGTTAAAATTTTAAAAATATTCACTAAAAATAAAAAAAATCAAAAAATTTAATTTTAAAAAAACATAATTCAAAAAATTCAAACCAAATACACTGTATAAATTTCCTTTCGGAATAAAATATCAACGGATATAATTGACTATTTGTGGCTACACAGATGAAAGCGGAACCAAATAACCCTTGATATGAACAGAAGAACCAAAACATTGGTATTCAAACCCCCCCTCCCCCCAACCACCCAAAAAACAAAAAAACAAAAAAAACCATGTGATATTCATGTTTACAAAAATGAATACCAATACCCCACCCCCAACCACCCCAAAAACAAAAAATGTAATATTCAAGTTTACAAAAATGAATACCAAACACCCCCCTCCCCCAACCACCACAAAAAAAACAAAAAAAAAACATGTAATATTCAAGTTTACAAAAATGAATACCAACCCCCCTCCCCCCCTCCCAAAAAAAAAAAAATGTGATATTCAAGTTTACAAAAACGAATACCAAAAAATGTAAGAATAACATATTTGGAGAGAGAGCGAACTGGGTCGGGTTCAATTCAGTACCATAACTAAGAAGTTGGTTGTTTGACAAATCTGAATTTACTCGATAAAGTATGTGAATAAAATATAATTTGTAATTGATCTATAACAGTGAACTTTGCAACTTTGAATAAAATCAATACATTTGTTGAATAAAAGCATACTACTTTGAACTAGAAAAAAATTATTTTTGTTCACACATTTTTAGTGCATAGCTGCTTTGGAAAAAAACAAAGAAAAGCCTCTTTGCAAAGTGGTCCATTTTTTCTTTATAATAACTTTTTAATATGAAAATTATATTGACTTTTCCAATCTAAGTATTGTAATTTTAATTATTACGAATATGATATTTTAACCACCAATGGACGAAAATTCTAATAGAAAGATTTTCAATTAGAATGATGGAATATCATAGAAATTTCCAACGCTACGGTGGCAAACAATTGTCTGGCCTTTTGGCTATGTTGACTAGGACCAAAAGTTATTTGAGTCTCATCAATTAAGGTGTTGTTTGCTAACAAGTTAAATAAGGAGTTTATTAGATTTATTTGTGTTACATTATTTTTTAATTTTTTATTTCTTTTCGTATAAAGTAAAAAATTAAAAAATAAATCATATTCAAATCATTCCTAAATTTAAAAAATAAAAATAAAAAAATACAGGATTTTGAAATTAATAATTATGGGACATTCACAAAAGAAGTTCCACATTTTGAGATTAGGATTGTTGACCTAATGAAAAGGTGCACATTTAAGCAGATTTCTAGATTGGCAATGTTGATTGTCACAAAAAAAAAAAAAAAATTTATTTGAGGCTTGGTTTGGGAAGTGGGTTGGCATTTTAGTTTTTTGATTTTTTTTGTCTATTTTAACCTGGGCCTAAAAAACCTACTTTGGAAAGGATTTTTGATTTTTTTTGATTTTTTTAATTTTTTTGATTTTTTTGTGAGAAAAAAAATGTAATGATTATAAATTGAATGTAATATTTTGTCTTATTTGAGTTAAAAATCCTATTTTATTTTTTGTAACTATTTTAATCCAAAATTCACCCCAACCCATTTCCCAAATAATGCCTGAGTCTCATATTTTAAATAGTAAAATAAAAAAAATTAGATGAAGCAGTATTTGGAAGCTGCGAGGCGGATAAGTTGGCAGTTGACTAGTAGAAACGATTCTGATATCAATAATTACAGGATATTTACAAAAGAAGTTTCAGATTGAGAGATTGAGGTTGAGATTGCTGACATAATGAAAATGTGTACATTTAAGACAAAGCAGATTTCTTTCGCTCTCATTTGGTTAGTGGCAGTGATCTCTTTGGTTTTGTGGACAAAAACAGAAGTGCTACATTTGTCAAAAAATTAAGGACAAATTACCAATACTCTCAAGATTTGGTTAAAATACAGATTTTTTTTTATGATTTGAAAAATTATAAATTACTTTTTGAAGTTTATATTTATATAACAAATGAAGGGGTAATTTATTATGTAAATATAAATCTCAGGATATAATTTGTTTTGTAAATATAAACCTCAAAGAACGGGATGTAATTTCTCAAACCTCAAGAGGAAAATTCATATTTTAGTCAAACTTTAAATGGTAATGATACATCCCACTAAAAGTGGTGCTCTAAAGCACCACTAATGAGTTGGCAAGCACTTTAAAAAAAAAAAAAAAGACACAAGTAGTGGACCCCGTCCATTACCACATTACTAGTGGTGCTTTTAGAACACCACTTTTAGTGGTCTAAAGCATTATTGAACTTTAAAATGAGTGTTGGTAATTTGCCCAAAAAGTAACAGGTTTCGCGGGGCACCCTGGGAAGAGGGTGTGCGAACCTCGGGGTGAAGGGTTCTAGTGTGGTAGATATGCAGAATTCAAGTCAATATAGAGATTAGTAAACGGTTGTTTGGTAATGTCTACATTTATAGAATTTTTGAAAATTATAAATAAAAATTTGTTTAGTTTTTGTTTTATTTTCAAAAAATTGTAAACACAGAAGTAACCTTTAGTAACGTTTACGTTTACGTTTACAAAATTTTTATAAATTGGTTTTTGTTTATTTTTTAGAAAAACATAAACTACAAACACGTTTAGTTTAAACAAAATGTTTGAAATTTTTTAAAAACATAAACAAAAAAATATGTTTGTTCAGGCCTACAATATTTATATTTATTTTTTATTATTTATGACAATGGGATCATACACATTATAATTGAAAAAAATTAATTGAAAAAAAAAATTTGTTAGTCAACTTTTTAAATTTTTGTTTAAAAACCAACATAAATTCATTTTTTGCATTTACGTTTTTTCCTCAAATTTATAAACTAAGAAAACTATTTATAAACCAAAAAAATTATCAAACAAATTTTTATGACAGTTTTTAAAATTTTTATAAATATAAACTGAAAACCAAATGGTTTACCAAATAGGCCATTTGTTTAATCTTTTCTTCTTACTCTTACTCTTTCCGACTATCACCCTTTGCTCTCCTGCTCCCATCTCGATTTTTATGTATATAATCTATTTTTTTCAATAAAATAAAACTAAAATATTAAAATAATATACTTAATATTACTTTTCACTAATTTATTTATCATATTATATTTTTTAACTCTTATTAATTATAAATTATTATTATCTATAATTTTATTATATATTTTTATTTTTAAAATTACAGAAAAAACTTGTCCCCGCCCGCGCTCCCAATATCATATGAGGTAGGGATGGAGGTGACAAATCCGCTCCGAACTTGTCTCGTTGCCATTTCTACTTATTGCTATTAGCTACCATCACTAATAACCTCCTCTGCCAACCACCTTAAGCCACCAGCTCCCTCAATCGCTAACTTTCTGCCATCGCCACCAATCATCTCTTACCATTGATAACCACCTTTGATCAATACATTTTCTTGAAAGCCATCTTCACACCACTTTATGTGGTCAATCGGTTACCATCTCTAACCGTCGACAATCACCTCCCGTAGCTCTCATTTTCACTTATTTTTAAAGGCACCTTTGATCAATACATTTTCTTGAAAGCCATCTTCACACCACTTTATGTGGTCAATCGGTTACCATCTCTAACCGTCGACAATCACCTCCCGTAGCTCTCATTTTCACTTATTTTTAAAGGAATCTACAAAAAATAATACTAAATTTCAAAAGAAAATTTAAATATATTGATAGATTTAAAGCAAACAGAAAAAATCATGTAAAAATTTAAAAAAATGAGTGTTTCAACCTAACTTTTATCAAAATTCATTAAATTAATTTTGAAGATTCTTAAACACATCTGTAAGCATGCAAAATTTGTTTGTACAACATATATAGTTCCTATATATTTTGAAATTTTACGACATAAAAATTAGTAAAGAAAATACTTAAACAGACATTAAAATATAATTGTGTTAATTTCTATAGACAAGTAGCCAAACGACTTCTCAAAAGATTATTAGAACCATAATGTCTAATTGTGTTAATTTCTTTAGAAAATCAAAGTAACCAAGCGACTTTAGAAAATTATGAAACATTGTGAGGACACTCTTTTACATGTGATTAAGACACCCACCAAATTTCATAATGAAACTTCAAATGCAGGGGCAGAATCAGAAGAATTTTATCTGGGAGAGGCCAACAGTGTACGCATAAATTAAAAAAAAAATACTAAATCAGTTTTGTTATATTATTAATTGAACATTATTTTTTATAAAAATGTTACGAAAAAAGTATTTTACGAGAAAATTAAATAAATTTAACAAATATTTTTTTTCAGTTTTTACAAGTTTTGAACAATTAAATCTCAATATACAGTTGATTAGTTTTAAACTATTTTATTAATTGATATAATCTAGTAAATAAAAAATGAAAAGAACTTAAGACTTCTAAAAAATAACTTTTAAATTTACACTCAATGATGTTAAATGTTATATGTTAGTTGATTTGTTTATAAATTAATCTAGTAAAACACGACTCCTGTCATGTCATTGTAGATAAATATAGGTGGGAAATTTTAGATGCTCTAGTATTACTCATAAAAAAATATACATAGCATTTGATTTTTAAATTAAAAAAGTAAGTGAGATATACCTCTTGTATTAATAAGATCGACTTGATAAAGGTTACTGTCTTAAACCCCCACTGGGGGTGACCCCTAGGGCCCCTAGTGGGGTGTGATTGGTCTTTTTTTTTTTTTTTTTGATCCAATGACCAACCCGCACGTGTGTGTGGGGGTGGTGGGAGTGGTTGGAGACTGAGGTCTCAAGCACAACTCCTCGATAAAAATGGTACTATTATTTAAAATGTGAAATCATTAAAAATCATTTCATTATACATTGTAAATAGGAACAAAAAAAAAAAATGCAAAAAATAAGTAAAGTTGGAGGTCAGAACTCAACTTTCACCAAATTTCTTGAAATTAATTTTGAAGATTTACAAACACATGTATAATACCCATTTTAAGATAATTTTTAAAATTTCCATAAAGTTTAAGACACTCAAATTTATAAAGAAGGTAGTCAAATAATAATAATAATAATAAAATTACAATTCAAGTGCATCTCTCTCTCTCTCTCACACACACATATATATATGGAGCCGCTCGTCACACTCCTCTTTGCTCAAAAAACAATTCCTTCTTTATTTTTATTATACATAATTATTATTTTTACTTCATTTTACTCCAAATACACTTAAAAAATTTACACTTCAATTTATATATGTACTTTGTCTTCTTAGCCCTCTACATAGTGTTATACTTTCAAAAATATCACATCACAAGGGTATTAGGCCAAGTTTGTTTCGTGACTTGAGTGGCTGGATTGGACCTCCATGGCTGTGAGTCTCACCTACAGCATGTTTGGTAGTGAAATGGGAGGGCATATTGATAGTCCAACGGGCTTAGTAATCCCCCTTAGTAGGGGGATTAGCTTGGCTGAATTTTGGATAGGATTATAAAAATAGTGAGGGAATTTAGTCCAATTTATGTCAAAAATTTATTTCTTTAATTTTTTTTTTATACCAAATACACCTGTTTGTTTTAATTTTTTAATATAAAAATAATTTATTTATTTATGTTATATAAAAATAATTTAACAATCTCATCACCAACTATCTCCTATACTATCATCAAAACAAACATACTTTTATTTACTTCCCTTACTGACAATCCTCATATTCTCTCATTAACAATTCCATCTAACCTAATCCGTCAAACAAACGTGGCCTTGAAGTTAACCCACTTTATTCACTTATTCATTATCAAATTAAGTTCCTTGTTACTAGTGTAAAATCTTAATACATATAGCCAATAATAAGGAATTCTACATCAATTATTCTAGTATTTTTTTTGCCACATGAACATGTTAATAAGTTACTAGCACTTAAGGCATCGTTTGCAACATGGCTTTTTAGATTAAAAAAATTTGGCACTTACACCTTAAGTTCATTTTTGAATTTTTTGAACTATTAGTCCAAAGCTCTAATTTTTTTAGGTCAAAAGGGTATAATTTGTCTAAAAAGACAACTATATGTTGTAATCAACCTATATCTCTATCTATTGAAATCAACATATCTGTCTGTCTAAAATTTACCAAACTGACTATCTGTGACATTAAACACATGTCACTTATTCAACATCTTATCGGTTGAATATCATATATTTCTATATGTCACTACCACCACTTGTTATCCCTGGTCGCCGCTAACTTTTCTGACTTTTTACCAATTTTTTTTAAAAAAATGACAAAAAAACTATATATATAAATAAATAAGTTAAAAAGCCATTAAAAATGATAAAAAGATTAAAAAGTTACAAAAAATAAGTTATACACTCCAGCATTTACATTGGTTGATACAATTAGAAAAATCATTTCCAAACACAACAAATCTAAAAAACAATGTCAAATTTCAAATTTAAATTTAAATTTAAATTTAAAAGAGACACAACGTATTAAAAAAATATAAACTAGTAAATATGTGAGCCAAGTATAAAAATTACACATTCGACAAATACAGCACACCCAAGCCCATCATTGATGGGCCCAAATCTAAACAGGCCCACTGAATTACAGAAGTTCGACGCCAAATGACCTCTTCACTAACCAGGTGACATATCGAGTAGGTGATGCTGACAGAATCGACGAACATACATGCCAGATACAAATGGGAGTTCGACATACTAGCCCAATCAAAGTGGGCCCAACCATCCCTTGCTGGTGGAGTAATAGGAACTTGGGCCCTGACATTGTGATGATCATGATAAGAAGATCAAATTACATAGAAAATATATGTACCAAACCTCTATAAAAGAAAGGTAAATAGAAGAAGGAAAGTGTGCATAACCACTAAAATTTACTCTCTTTGAACATATTAAATTTAAATTAATAGATTACTTTAAATATTGGGTAAATTTTAAATTTAAATTAATAGATTACTTTCCATATTTAATGATTCTCAAATTTGAATTTTGAAATGGATTAGTATACTTTTCAAATTTTATTTTATTTATTTTTTTATATTTCCATTTAAAAGTCATAAATTAAGAGATATTAAAATTTTTTTATTTTATTTTAGTTTTTTGCTTGAATAAGAGTTAGCCAATAGAAGATTTTCTTAATTTTTAAAAATCAAAATATTATGAAAATTAGATTGAAAACTTTGAGCTCTTAGAGGTTTTGTGGGTTAGAAACTCCTTTTTGCTTATATAATACTAGCTTGTCACCCGTGCTATGTACGGGATAATTATAGTTATTTATATTTGTTTTAAATTTTTTTTAATATATAAATTATGTTTTTTAAGATTTTTTATAAAAATAATTTAACAATCTTATCACTAACCGTAGTATATGGGAGAAGTTGAAAAATGTACTGCAGTAACTATACACGGATTGTATCTATAATTATTTGTATGAGGGGATTTTAAATGCTGATTAGGGGATTTTGACCAAATCAATAAATACAGGTATATAGAAAGACATGTGGATTGAAAAAAGTTAATAAATACTGATCAGGGGATTTTGACCAAATCAATAAATGCTGAGTTTTTTTTTTTAAATAAAGAATTTAGAAAATTCAGATTGAGAACAGGAAAGAAATCAAAAAAAAAAATCAAACATATTTATATTTACTATATCTAAAAAAATCAAAGATATTTAAAAGATATTTATATTTAAAAGATATTTAAAAAAATCAAAGATATTTATATCTATTTTAAAGAAATCAACATTTTTAATATATAGTAAGTATAGATAGATAGATAGATATAGATATTTATATTTGTTTTAGATATTTATATTTGTTAAAAAAAAAAAAAGTTAAAAATGATGTGTATATAGGAGAAGTCAAAAAGACTTTGGAAAATTTAATACATGCTGAGCTAAAACAAAAATTTTAATTAATGGAAACTATAATTTAATGGGTCAAGACATATATATATATATGGGCAAATTACAAACACCCCCCTCGAGATTTGGTGAAAATTCAGATTCCCCCCTGAGGTTAGAGAAATTACATCCCGCCTCCTGAGGTTTATATTTTCATAACAAATTACCCCTTGAGGTTTTTATTTTCATACAGATTCCTCCCTAATTTCTCCTAATTTGTTATGAAAATTTGACCCTCAGGGGGCAATTTGTAATTTCTCAAACCTCAGGGGGGAATCTGTATTTTCACCAAATCTCGAGGGGTTGTTTGTAATTTGCCCTATATATATATATATTACATGTGGAATACACGCAGGCATCATAATACCGTGCTATACACGGGATAATTATAGATATTTATATTTGTTTTAGATTTTTTTTAATATATAAATTATGTTTTTTAAGATTTTTTATTAAAAAAATTTAACAATCTTATCACTAACCACAGTATATGGGAGAAGTTGAAAAGAGTACTGCAGTAACTATACACGGATTGTATCTATAATTATTTGTATGAGGGGATTTTAAATGTTAGTCAATAGATTTTGACCAAATCAATAAATACAGGCGTGTAGAAAGACATGTGGATTGAAAAAAGTTAATAAATGCTGATTAGGAGATTTTGACCAAATCAATAAATGCTAAGTTTTTTTTTTTTTTTTTAAATAAGAAATTTAAAAAATTCAGATTGGGATGTTGAACCTCTCATAGGCCTTGGGGTTAAAAACCCCTTTTTACTTAATATATAGTATAGATATAGATATAGATAATAATGGGCGTAGATATTATTATTTTGGTAAGATGTTGACTTTAGTCTCATACGTAAGTATGAATTTACAGTTTCTTTAGCTTGTTAAGGCTCGTGAACATGCTCGAACTTGAGTCAAGCCTAAGTTAATTTGGCTTGAGCTCGATTCGTTAAATTTTTATTGAGTTCAAGTTCGAACTTGTTAAAATCTTAATAAACAAACCTAAATATACTAAAATTCAGCTCGACATGACTCAATTCATTTGTAGCCCTATATACTTTAATTTGGGTTGGGTTGGGTTGGGTTGTGTTGAGGTGGGTGTATAAATTGATTAACACGCGCATCTATCTATCTATTCATCTATCTAGTTATATATTATATAAGTAAAATGAGATTTTTAATGAAGAGTTTTGTGAGAGTTTCAATATCTCATATTAATTTTTTGAATTTTAAACAATTAAAAAAATCTCCATTGCCAACTTCCATTTAACCATACAAAAATAAAACTCTAATTAGTTTATGATGAATTTGATAATGTCACATCGGAAAAATAAAGAAAAAATAAGTTGTTGTACTTATACAAAATGAATCTTATATTCTCACTTAATATTGTAGTATTGTGTATGTTTCAATTAAATATAGTTTACGTTTTAAAATAAAATTTAAAAATTTTAATTAGTTAATTTTTGTGTAAGTTGATTGATTGATTTTTTGATCTAGTCAATTAAGCTAAATCGTTTTTGATTTGACTAATTCATTGGTTTAATCGTGATTTTAACGAATTTTTCAAACTATATTAGTTAGACTTGTTTGATTTGAAATAAATTAAAGATTTATCTGATTAAAGATTGAATGACTGAGATTACTCGATTAGAAATAAACTTTCTACCTAAGCAATTGTTAACTTTTATTTTATAATCCCACATCAGGAAAAGAAGAAAAAAGCGAGTTATTTCACTTATATAAAATGAACCTTATACTCCCATTTAATATTGTAATATTGTACATAATTCAATTCAAGACAGTTTAAATTTTAAAATTAAAATAATATTTAAAATTTATAATTAATTAATTTTTGTATAAGTGGATCAGTTTTTTGACCTAACCGGTTAGACTGAACCGTTTTCAGTTTGACTGATTTGCTGGTTTAACCGCGATTTCTCATACTGATTTTCTTAATTTAAAATACTTAAAAAAAATATCCAATAGCTAACTTCCATTTAACTATATAAAAATAAAACTCTAATTAGTATATGATTTATTTTATAATTCCACATCGGGAAAAAAAATATAAAAAAATGAGTTGTTTCACTTATATGAAGTGAATCTTATACTCTCATTTAATATTATAGTGTTGTGCATAGTTCAGTTCAACACATATAGTTTAAATTTTAAAATAAAAACTCTAATTAGTATATGATTTATTTTATAATCCCACATTAGAAGAAGAAGGAAAAAATGGGTTGTTTCGTTTATATAAAGAAAATCTTATATTTTCATTTAATATTGTAGTGTTGTACGTAATTTAGTTGTAGACAATTTAAATTTTAAAATAAAAACTCTAATTAGTTTGTGATTTATTTTATAATCCTATATCAGGAGAAGAAAGAAAAAGTGAGTTGTTTCACTTACAAAAGTGAATTTTTATACTCTCATGTTAGTTGGTCTTTTGATCTAACCGATTAGGCTGAATCATTTTTAGTTTAACTGATTCGTTGATTTAATTGCGATTTTAGCGATTTTATCAAAATATATTGGTTAGATTTGTATGATTCGAAATAAACTAAAGATTGACTTGATTAAAGATTGAACGACTGATTGCTTGATTAGAAATAAATTTCATGCCCAAACAATTGTTAACTTTTATTTTACAATCTCACATCAAGAAAAGAAGAAAAATGTGAGTTGTTTCACTTATATAAAGTAACATATGCTCCTATTTAATATTGTAGTGTTATGCATATTTTAGTTGAAGACAGCTTAACTTTTAAAATAAAATAAAATTTAAAAATTTTAATTAATTAATTTTTGTGTAAATTGGTTGGTCTTTTGACCAATTTTAATGATTTTATCAAAAATATATATTGTTTTATTTCCAAAAGATATGTTTAAGTTTTATGAAAAAATTTAATATATAATAAAGTAAAATTAAAAAATTTATAAAACGAAATTTATTTTTATTTTATCATAAATATACTTTTTTTTTAATTTATTCTATTTTTACTAATTAAATTATGACATCTATTTCTTATTATAAACTTTGGCTATGTTTGGCATGTCTATTTGGGTTAAAATAATCATATATGACAAAATTGACTATTTTAGCTAAATATGACAAAATATCACATTCAAATTATAATCATTTCATTTTTTCTCTTACAAAAGTCAAAAAAATCAAAAAATCTATCCCAAACAAGATTTTTTTAACTCTAGATTAAAATAGTCAAAAAGTTAAAAAGTCAACCCACATTCCAAACAAAGGCTTAAAATATACAATTAATGGCATAATAACTGTAATATATATTTTAATAAAATAATTAAATTTAATTCATTCTAAATTATTATTTTTATACTTTTTAAATAAATTTTATATTACTATTTAGTTTTAAAATTATTTTTAATTATTTATTTAGCTCGTGCGGCGCACGGTTCAGATGCTAGTTGTTGTAAATTGTGAGGATGGAGGAATACTAATACTAGAGTCCATTCGTTCTTCAACTTTGCGTACTTTCACAACGCCATCGACAGCTATCCACACACACCCTTCCCCTCTCTCTCTATATCTCTCTAGACTTTGTTTTTGTTTTTGTTTTGGTTTTGGTTTTGGTTTTGGTTTTGTAAAGACCAAAACGATGACTCTTTCTTCTAGGGTTTCCACTGCAGATAATACTATATAAATCTCAATCCACCATTAAGCTCATACTCGCCTCTCATCTTCTTGTGTGTGCGTCTCTCTCCGTCTCTGAAGATGGGAAGCAACAAAGGAATCAGTCTCGAGGAGATCAAAAACGAGTCCGTCGATCTGGTATTGTTTCCTCTTCTTCTTCTTCTTCTTCTTCTTCTTCTTCTTCTCTCTCTCTTGCTCTTCATGCATAACTTCTATACGTATTTTTCTTCTTATCTCTATGTTATATATACAATACAGATAGCGATTTGTTAATCAGCTTCTCTAGATTTTGTTTTTATCAATGGCTCCTAAATTTTTTTACTACTTTTATATATATATTGATCAATATCTACGGCAAAAAGCCCCGATTGCCTGAAGTTTACGCTTCTCTCTCTCTCTCTCTCTGTTCGTGTTGATGAACAGTAATTATCTAATATATATATAAAAAAAAAACTGGAATTCTAAATCTTAATTTACCTTTCGTTTTTGCGTATAATTCAGTTAAAGAACTAAGAATTAAGTTGCAATTTATAGTGGATTTCATTTCTTATTCATCAACAGATTTCGAATAAGCCTTAATATACTCTTCTGTATCTTTATGTAGTGTAAATTGTCTGTATATATATGTATGCATAGAGTTGTGCTTCTAGGTGTCAGGTTTAATATGCGCTACTTAGGTTATATTTCTATAAGGCGGTGGTCCTGACTTCAAATAGAAATTTTACAAGTGAACGGTGAGATTAGTTGGTATAAATTTTCGAAATTGATTGAGACGTGTGTAAATTGACCCCGAACACTTAATTGTCACATATATACATATAGTGTCGGCCGTTTGGGTTGTATGACAGCAGTGGGTGTCGTATACCTGCCGCCAGACTTTAATTATTTATTTAATAATTATGTGATATTTTAAAAAATTGATAAAAAATTAATTTTTTTAAATTTTTTTGGTTTTTTAACGACCTTTTAAACTTATAAAGTTAATTTTTTTATGTAAAAAAAAAAAAAGTCAAAAAATTGATTTTTTGACAAGTTGCCCTATAATTGAGGAGGAGGAGGAGATTCCGTGATACGGTTTCATTC
Organism: Camellia granthamiana; assembly: GCA_036172215.1. Taxonomy (NCBI): domain Eukaryota; kingdom Viridiplantae; phylum Streptophyta; class Magnoliopsida; order Ericales; family Theaceae; genus Camellia; species Camellia granthamiana. Next base: position 87,368,813 of record CM069912.1, read on the forward strand.
ACGTGATGGAACAAAGTGCCGTGCTGATTCACGCTTCTTTCTTCTAATAAAATCTGAACTCCTGCGTTGACCAACGACTTTTTTTTTTTTGTTATTTTTTGAAAATATAAAATATATATATATATTTTTTAAAAAGATGAAAAGTGAAAAAATAATTTCAAATAAAGTGTTTCATTGACTAGTTTGGTGCAAGTATTAATTTCAAATAAATAATAAGTATATTTGGAATATTGTTTATTTTTAGATTTCTTTAAAAAATATTTTGAAACTAGTCAAAATTGTTTTCTTTCCTTATTTTATTTTATTTTTGTTAGACCCATTTGATTTTTTTTTTCCTCCACATCTCACTTTCTCTACTTTTGATTTTATTCTTTTAGACCAAATTTAGATCATGATTCGGATAGATAGAAAAAAAAATATAATTTTTTTTTTCCTCTTTTTTTCTTTTCATTTCTATTCAAATTTATAATTCGAAGATGACTTTAAAGTGTTTCACATATATTGTAATTATTGAGTTGGAATACTTCAAAAGAGTGAAATAAAATTGTTATTGGTTAACAATTGGAAACAATAATCATTGAGTACTTTTTCTTTTATTATTATTTTTCTATGACCAGTATATTTTTTCTATAATTTTTATTTTTTAAATATATTAATTTTTACACATTCATATGTTGATTTTTTTTTCCCCTCCTTTTGTGTTTTGTGATTTTGTGGATCTCCCTTTACACATGGCTACATGCCTGCAAAAAAGTTACACAATAAATTTATTTTTTACATAATGTGTATCATGAAAAACCATGTTTGATATAAATTGAATTGTTTTATAATGGATTCTACGTTTAGGCTTCTTTGGTAAGTAATTTTTTAACAGAAAAGGTCAAAAAAATTATTAAAAAGTTATATAAGAATTTTTTTTTTTCGTTCTTATTACTTTTTACCCTCTTTTTTTTAAAAAGTCAGAAAGACATTTTCAAAAATTTCTATATTTTCATTTCATTTTAATAAAAAACAAAAAAAATTAAAATATTTGAGAATAAGTTATTGATTTTTTTTATTAAAATTACGTTTTATTTTTGGAAAGAAAATGTTCTCTAGTGGGGGTCCGTAACTTTGGACTTTTGCCACCGCTGTGGACGGTGTGAGTGAGTTGACTACGCTTCCGTACTTGGTAGTACTAAGTACTTTCACCCTCTTTTATTTTGGAGCAATGATAGATTTCCTTAATTTTAGGGCTAGTTTATTTTCAAGAAAAATGGCTAAGACCCCCAGTGAGGGTCACTGGGGGTCATGGATGTAGGGGTGAGATTTGCCTAAAAAAAAAAACTGTTTTTTTTTTTTTTTTTTTTTTTGAATTTCGGCGAATGGGACGGCGCCACCTCACTGGGGGTTGACCCCCAGTGGGGGTCTGAAGCACAGCCCTATTTTCAAAAGTAGAATAGATTCGATTTATAATAAAGAGGTTATTAGTGAGGGGATTAAGTAAAATTATGTTTGTTTTGATAATATTATTAGTGTAAGAATTGTTAAATTATTTTTATATAAAATAATAAAACAAATAAAAAAATATAAAAAATTAAAAATTAATGTTTAAAAAAAAATTCCCAATATGTAAAAAATAAAAAAATGAAAAAATTTATAATCCCCTCACTATTTTTCTAACACCACCTCTATCTCCTCGATTCTAATCCCCTTTCTAACCTCCATCTTAATCCTCTCTTCTATCCTAATCCCTTCTCCAACTCTACAAACAAACACAACACTAAGATGTTGTTTGAGATGACCTAAATAAGTGTATTTTTTATCTTTTTATGAAAAGATGTGCAGAAAAGTAGAGAGGTGATGTAATGAAAAAAAGATAAAAAAATAAAAAGATGGATTATTTTGTGTATGCCAAACTTGGCTTAAATAACTCCACTACTATCCTAATCTCCTCCCATCCATTACATCCCAAAACAAACGGGGCCTTAGGCCTCTAATTAAGCTCTAATAATAGAGCAAGAAATAAAAAAATAAAAAATAAAAATAAAAAAAATAAAAAAAGGACTAAAACATCCCATCACAATAAGACCCATTATACATTGGGTAGAAAAATGAAACATCTGGTAGATGATTTTATTATATTTGTTTTCAAAAAATGAACTACCTATATCATGAAAAACATGCTTTCCATAAGTAAACAAAAATGATAACATGATTTGATTACAATTATGCAGGAACGAATTCCTGTAGATGAAGTGTTTGAGCAGTTAAAATGTACAAGGGAAGGTTTATCATCAGAGGAAGGAGCCAGCCGCCTTCAAATATTTGGACCAAACAAACTAGAGGAGAAAAAGGTCAGATTTAGAGACTAGTGTTTCAATTCTTCTATTTCTTTAGGGCATTAATTAATTAATATAGTATAATATATGTATGATGGTTGGATAATAGTAATAATAATTGAAAAACAGGAGAGCAAGATTCTCAAGTTTTTGGGGTTTATGTGGAACCCATTGTCATGGGTCATGGAAATTGCTGCTTTGATGGCAATTGCTCTTGCAAATGGTGGTGGGAAACCTCCAGACTGGCAGGATTTCGTAGGCATCATCGTGTTATTGGTTATCAACTCCACAATCAGTTTCATAGAAGAAAACAATGCTGGCAATGCGGCAGCTGCCCTTATGGCTGGCCTTGCTCCCAAAACTAAAGTACATTTATACTATTCTTGAACTCAGAAACTTTCCTTCCTTAGTTTTGTTGTTGTTGTATTTGTGGTAATAAAAATTAATTAATTAATTAATTAGGTTCTGAGAGATGGTCGATGGAGCGAGCAGGATGCATCTATTCTAGTTCCAGGGGACATCATAAGCATCAAATTGGGAGATATAATTCCAGCGGATGCACGTTTGTTAGAGGGTGATCCGCTGAAGATTGATCAGTCTGCTTTGACTGGAGAATCACTCGCTGTCACCAAAAACCCCTCGGACGAGGTATTCTCTGGTTCTACCTGCAAACAGGGGGAAATTGAAGCAGTTGTAATTGCTACCGGTGTTCACACTTTCTTTGGTAAAGCTGCTCATCTAGTTGATAGCACCAACCAAGTGGGACACTTTCAAAAAGTCCTCACTGCTATCGGTAACTTCTGCATTTGCTCAATTTTTGTTGGGATTCTTGCTGAGCTTATAGTCATGTACCCGATACAGCACCGCAAGTACAGGGATGGAATTGACAATTTACTGGTTCTCTTGATTGGAGGAATTCCAATTGCTATGCCAACTGTTTTGTCTGTCACCATGGCTATTGGTTCCCACAGGCTTTCTCAACAGGGTGCCATCACCAAGAGAATGACTGCTATTGAGGAAATGGCAGGAATGGATGTTCTCTGCAGTGATAAGACCGGGACACTTACTCTAAACAAGCTAACAGTTGACAGAAACCTCATTGAGGTGTTTGCAAAGGGTGTCGACAGAGACCTAGTGATTCTGCTCGCTGCAAGGGCTTCAAGGACTGAAAATCAGGATGCAATTGACGCTGCCATTGTTGGAATGCTGGCTGACCCTAAGGAGGTATAAATTTCACAAAGTATTTCTTTATTTCTTTTATTTTCCATTTCTTTTTTTGGCATTTTTTAATTAAATTTTTTTTTTCTCCCTTAATTTTTTGAATACTCTGGGCAGGCACGAGCTGGTATTAGGGAGGTTCATTTTCTTCCATTCAATCCAGTGGACAAGAGGACAGCTCTGACTTACATCGATGCTAGTGGAAATTGGCATCGAGCCAGCAAAGGTGCTCCTGAGCAGGTACCCTCATTTACATTTTTGTTATGTTAAAATGAAGCGAAAAAAAACTTCTAGAACCATCACAAGTAGTAACTTACTTCTTGTTTCTTATTCTTAACAAATAGATATTAGCCCTTTGCAACTGCAAAGAGGATGTCAGAAAGAAGGTTCACTCTGTGATTGAAAAGTTTGCTGAACGTGGACTTCGATCTTTAGCAGTTGCTAGACAGGTTTGCAGACTCACATTTTTACTCTTTCTGATTCATTGGAACAATCTTAATTGTTAAATTTGGCTTATATTGTTTATTTGCAGGAAGTACCTGAGAAGACAAAAGAGAGTCCAGGGGCACCGTGGCAGTTTGTTGGTTTATTGCCTTTATTTGATCCACCTAGGCATGATAGTGCAGACACCATCAAAAGAGCTCTCAATCTTGGAGTGAATGTAAAGATGATTACTGGTAATAATACCGTGCATACACTATTGTCTTAACTGATTTTTCAGTGCTTATTTTTTTTTTTGGGTCCAACCTTGTTAGGTGATCAGCTTGCAATTGGCAAGGAAACTGGTCGGCGGCTGGGAATGGGAACAAACATGTATCCATCTTCCGCATTGCTTGGCCAAGACAAGGATGCATCCGTTGCGGCCCTCCCTGTCGATGAGTTGATTGAGAAGGCTGATGGATTTGCTGGAGTATTTCCAGGTGGCTCTCTCTGTCTTTGTTCCCAATTTGTCTAAGGATATGAAACACACTTTTCCTGATTTATGATCGTGGGAAGTGTTCTTTTGGAACCATTATTTTCCCTAGTTTGAAAAACTGCACCAAATTATACTGAGTTTTTTTTATTAGCATCCTGAACTTTTTTCAAATATCCTCTATGTGTTGATTGAACTTCTGACATTTTCTTTTTGATTTTTTTTTCAATTTCAACATTGATCCAGAACAAATCAATGTTAACAATACATGTAGTTCTCTCCTTTCTCCAAAATATGTCGCTTTCTTCAAATTGTTGTCTTAAATAAATCCAGAATACCTAATTATTTGGACGACTTTGTTAGCATGTGCCCTAAGTACACACATTAACATGACCCTTATTTCAATAGCAAATATAACAAGTTCTGAAGCTGTACTGGAATCTTTTCTTTGTTTCTTTTTTTTTTTCCCCCAATAGATTCGATTTTTTATTTATATTTATTTTTAATGGGCTATGTTCTCTGTACTTTTTATAGAGCACAAATATGAAATTGTGAAGAGGTTGCAAGAGAGAAAGCATATTTGTGGAATGACTGGAGATGGTGTGAATGATGCCCCTGCTTTGAAGAAGGCAGATATTGGAATCGCTGTTGCGGATGCTACTGATGCTGCTAGAGGTGCTTCTGACATTGTCCTCACTGAACCTGGACTCAGCGTTATAATAAGTGCTGTGCTCACTAGCAGGGCTATTTTTCAAAGGATGAAGAACTATACTGTAACTTACCCTCCATCTTCTCTTTATTCCAATCCTTCACTGTTTTTTTCTGAAGTTTCTAAGTTTACTTTCTTTTGACTTCAGATCTATGCAGTTTCAATCACCATCCGTATTGTGGTATGTTAACTAAAACTCTTTAAGATGTTCATAAAAACTGTTGTTGTTATATAAAAAAAATTGTTTTAATTTGTTTCTTCTCTTTAATAAATTTTCCAGTTTGGGTTCATGCTTATTGCCCTGATATGGAAGTTTGACTTTGCCCCCTTCATGGTTCTAATTATTGCCATCCTAAATGACGGTGAGATCAGATCCAGCAGTAAAATTATTATTATTATTATTTTTTGGCGGAGGGGGGGGGGGGGGGTTGAGGGATTCGGCATTTAACTTTAAATTTAAGACAACATCAAGCTAACTGTCCAACTTTCCTTCTATTATATAACCCTAGGAACAATCATGACAATCTCAAAGGATCGAGTGAAGCCATCCCCAATGCCGGACAGCTGGAAACTGAAGGAGATATTTGCAACTGGCGTTGTGCTCGGAGGCTATTTGGCACTAATGACAGTAGTATTTTTCTGGCTTATGAATGATACCAAGTTTTTCTCGGTAGGAATATATTTTCTCATGCATAAAATTGTAACTTTACTCAAATGTTATAGATTCAATTTATTTACCTACTTTGTTAAACAATGTAGGAAAAATTTGGTGTGAGACCATTGGGAGAGACGAGGCCTCAACAGATGATGGCTGCATTGTACCTACAAGTGAGTATCGTGAGTCAGGCTCTCATATTTGTTACAAGGTCTCGCAGCTGGTCCTTTGCTGAACGCCCTGGACTACTCTTACTCTTTGCTTTTGTAGCTGCACAGCTGGTACGAATTTCCCAATAACCTACTAATATTCATGTGCAAAGACAAATATCTCTATTGCAATGTGCTTGATATCATAGTAATGGAGTTAATTTACAAAATAAAATTTTAAAAATAAAAACATATTTAAATGAAATACAAAAAAACAAAGTACTATATGAAAAATCCTGAACTTATCTGATGAATTTGGGAATTGAATTGGATAGGCTTGTTCTAATGGAGGTGTAAACTATTCTGTAATTTGACAGATTGCCACCTTGATAGCTGTTTATGCTAAATGGAGTTTTGCAAAGATAGAAGGATGTGGTTGGGGCTGGGCCGGTGTCATCTGGCTTTACAGTGTGGTAACATATATTCCGCTTGACTTGCTCAAATTTGCGATCCGCTACGCTTTAAGTGGGAAAGCTTGGGATACCCTTTTGGAGAACAAGGTAGAATTCAAATTCTCTAATAAAGGGGAATTTTTTAGTATATGATTTTTTTTTGAATTTTTGTAGTTTTCTTGTGGTTTTCTGACTCTTTGGTTCTGGTACTTATTTTTTTTTCTTCTCTTGCAAAGACTGCTTTTACTACAAAGACTAACTATGGGAAAGAGGAGAGAGAAGCACAGTGGGCTACTGCACAGAGGACTCTACATGGCCTTCAACCACCGGAAACCACTAACCTTTTCTCTGACAAGAGCAATTATAGGGAGCTTTCCGAAATTGCAGAGCAAGCCAAGAGACGGGCTGAGGTTGCAAGGTGAGTGATTATTTGCTCTTTTTATTTGACTTACATATATTTTAAGTTTTGTTGCCGGAAAAAGTTTCTAGAACAATTCTTTAACCATGAAAATAGTTGAAATTCAAGATGTCTAGATGATTCTTTCAACATCTAATTGAATACTATATAGAAAATAAATACAGATTAAAAGTGGACGTCTAAAATAAAATGGAATACTAAATCAACAAACACAAAAATGGTTGAAAATCATCATAACATCCATACCCATGTACACCATGTGCCTGGTTATTTGGAAGGGCAAGGACACCAACGTCTTGAAACTAGTAATAGGCTATGTTACATGAACTCGGGTATGAGTATCGATTGTGTGTACGAGTACATGTCCAAGTATCAGACCTTCGTAAACTTAAATTTTAAGATATTGGGATATGTATCAAAAAATGGATATGGATACAGGGACATGCCATGGACACTTATATACTACATATCTTATAATATTATAATATAAGATATTGTAAATTACATAGAAATGTACTTGAAATAAAATAGGGTTTAGGAAAAATGTAGAGTTTCTTTCTCTCATTCATGTGAGAAGCTAGAATTTTTTTTAGGGGAACTACATGCAGGTGGGAGGAAGGAAAAAAAATTACCAATACATGGAGGGGTGCAAGTCCCCCACAGCCTTTTATTTGCACCCCACTACACATTTGCACCCCCATATATTTGTAATTTTTCGCTCCTCCCACCTGCATGTACTTCCCCTTTTTTTTACTAACAAATGAGAATTTTTTCTTCTACAAACATTGTAAAAAATAAAGGATCCAAGTATTGGGTATAGGTGCGGAAACACATTCCACACCCTTACCCCCCTTAACCCGGGTACTTTGGAAGAAATAAAAGAGTCCATGTGGCATAGGTAATAGGACAAGTGGGGTACTGGACTGTGCATTTAGCAGTCAGATTTCTTTCAACCACAATCCATTTCTTTGGGGAACACCAAAAAAAAAAAAAATGTTTTTGAAATTTTGAAAGCTGTTTTTGTACAAAAATGAAATGATGGGTGGTTTTGAATTTTTCAGTCTTTTGTTTCAGAAAACACAAAAATGAAACCAAAAGAAAGAAAGCAAGAAAGAAAAAGAAAAAAACAATCAAACAGAGGCCTAATAAATTCCTTGTTTCAATTTTTTTGAGATAGAAGGCAATTTGAAGAGAGGTTGATTTAACAAATATTGATGGAACATTGTGGTTTTGCAGGCTGAGAGAGTTGAATACCCTAAAGGGACATGTGGAGTCAGTTGTGAAGCTGAAAGGGTTAGACATTGATAACATCCAACAACATTACACAGTTTGAGCAAAGCAAATGGCTTTTTAAACATAATATAATGGAAGTTCTTGTGCCTGTGGAAAACTAGTCTCTTAACACCTTCTCTCTAGTTTAGACCATTAGAGTAATATTCTCTCTTTCTACTACTTCAAACTTCCAAGTTTTATTTTAATGCCTATTCTGGTTGTAGAAGAGGATATGTTACTTTTCTTTACAAGCAAAATGGCACTATCTTCCTACACAAGTTCTCTCTCTTGCTCTCATGTTTGGATAGTAGGGTATGGTGGGGCAAAATGAATGTCTTATTTTAACTTTCATTTTATCTTTTGGTGTGTAAAAATAAATATAGAATGTAATTTTGATATATACTTTTTCAAAGTGGAACAATTACCAAATGAATAATGATATATGCACTAATTAGTGTACTAACTAGTGTACCAATTGATGATATGACATAATTTAAGAAGTTTTTAGTATTTGTAATTTGTATAATCAGTAGAGTCAATAATAACATCATAATTAGTGTTAATACACTAGTTAGTACACTAATTAGTGCATGTAGTATCCGTTATCAAATTAAGTGGGAATATCATTTCCACAGAATTCCATGACAATCTCACATTTTGGCTGCAAAACAGAAACATAGACATATTATTTATCATTTCGTCATAAAGACTAATCTAATCGCTGAATTGTATGAACTCAGAAATGTTATGGGATTTCTAATACCAAACCAAATAGGTTATTAGAAACTCTATTTCAACTTAAACATGCTATCTAACTTAGTTAATGGTGTCTTAGTTTCATCTAAGTGTTCAAATCTGATAAAGAAATAAGATTTTAAAAATAATTATAATAATAATTATATTGACCACCATTAATGTTTGAAAAAACACCAAAAAAAGGTCCGTCACCTTTGAACCAAAATTGACAATTTAATTAATAGAAGTTTAAAGCTTGTTTTTCTTGTTCGCATAATTCTGTAGTTTTGAATGACAATAGTTGTAGGACTATTCAACCAAAAATACCAAATTTAAAAAAAAAAATTACTGACTGTAAAATTCTTACTTTATTATAGCTGCTATGATTAAATAAAAATAATCAAACAAAATGACAAAAAAAACTCAATTGTCCACTTAAATTACAATAATCTCTTCTAAAATTTGAAAAAATTGCAATTAATTCATAATTTTGATATAATTATACCGACTTTTCAATATTTTATACTTCCATAACACTTTAGTTTCTTACATTAGATGGCCGTTAGTAATCAAGATGAAATAGCTGATATTATTAATGCCAAAATTACATAATGAATTGTAAAACATCTTAATCACTATTAGTTTAATTTGATGCTATATGAAGTGCGCTCAAGGAAGCTCACCGAAAATGGTGAAGCTTGACAAAAAGTATGGCTTTCCCTTGTAGATGGAAGGGAGATGATAGAGATTTGTTGATGGAAGAACTAGACTCATGGCGAGATGCAGAGAAATGGTGGAAGGGTGAAAGATCAAAGAAGGCAAGCTAGAGAGAAGAGTATAGGAGACATCCCCAATCCCTATTTCCACTCTAATCACCCTTACTTTTCCAAAGCTTTGATGTAACGCTCCCAAAATAATACAATAAAGATAACTCATATGCGGGATAAATATGAGAAACAACATACTTTCATACATCAGAGTTCACTGTTAAACAACCAGTTAAATACCATGTAGGCTTACACTTTTCCAAGTCATTGCTTGGTTACACAAATTGAGTCTCGCTCATTACATCTTAAGCCCTCGGCTTTACAAATAACAAACATACACACATAAGGCATAAATAAGAAGCCCTTGCTTCCCGAAAGTCCACTCATACTATTGCCTTGGAAGAAACATCTCACCTACACCTGAAAATGATATTCCCATATAAGGTAAGCCAACAGCCCAGTAGAAATAATCTAATACAATTTATGAGGTTTAGCAAAGGTATAAATACCACGTACATAAACAATACCGATATGGAAGCATCCACAAGCCCGCATATTCATATGCCACTAAGACCAATCTTATTCCATTTTCCTTCAATTCATTTCCAGTTCATATATACTACTCAATTCATGAGTTAAATTTATCATCTTTTAACAACCAAAATGAGACTACAACTCAATAGTTTTTCATTTATGCAAAACATACATAAACACTTCAAACTTGCCATTTTACGGATATTTTGTCCAAAGGAATCGGCACCCATTTATATACAAAATTTTGGGTCTTTCACCCAGGACACTCCGGCCAACTTGCTATAAATAGAGTCCATCCCCTTTCTCCTCCCAAACAAATATACATATGCAATGTATTTATAAACATAATCACATATGGAGTACATCCCCTATCTTCTCCCAATAAACATACATATACAATGTATTTATAGCACGGTCATATTCAATGACAACCAACAATAGATTAGCATTAAATCGCCTAATCCTCATACAATTTCTACAACAATCATGACTATCCTCCACCGATAGCCTAATACATTTATCTCTAGACATATATTAAATCTCAAGATCAATAATTATTTAAAACTTCCAAAGGTGTGAGATAATTCATATCCAATTTCACCACCTACATCAATAACCATCTAATTTAACATGTTCAATGTTAATTCCAATTATTTATACAAAATAATCATTTTATCAAGTTAGGACAAAAATCCCCCTTTTTTCAATATTGACCCAAACACCCAAAATCAACTATTTTGGTACACTAAGATCTTATATTAAAACCCCATACTCATTTATCTCTTATACATAAAAAACCCCTCTTTTCATTTCACACCCAAATCTTAGATTTGTCCAAACCACAACCAAATCTCATCATCTATGTACAATAGCAAATAACTAAGCTAAAAACCATATTAGAGTGTAGAAAATCCCTACCTCAAATTTGACGAAGAAACGAGTTGAAACCCTAAAATCAACGATGCCTAAACTCGATCTCCACCGCACACAACGTAGGCCTCGCCTAGATAGCCAACTTTGATGAAGGACTTGGATCTAAATCCCAATGGATTTGGAGAAATCAAAGATCTTGTGAGGTTTTTGGTAGGAAATGTAGAGAGAAGGGAGAGGAAATGTTTTTAGAGAGAGAGATATACAAAAGTGATGTAAAATATCAGATTCACGAACTGATATAATACATGGTCCGCTCGAGCGTGGAAAGCCCTGCTCGAGCATCAAATACACTATCCCAGTACTTTTGCAGACAGGTCAAACTTCTGAAATTAAGCATTCTCCGCTCTCGACCCCCGCCAAGGCGCTGCCCTTAGACTCGCCAAGGGGTGCTGCCCCCTGGACCCCCGCGAGCTGACCGGGCAGCTCGACCCCCGACCGGCCCAGTCAAAGTGGCAAAACATGAAAGAAGGATCGAAACCGAGATCGCTACATTTGATGCTTCTAAGAATGAGTCTCCAATAGAGATGGTAGGTGATTGATACCTAGAGCTTTATGGGTGGTGTGTATTTATATACACCCAAAAATTGGCTTAGTGAGCAAGCAATTGTTTGTGGTGATGCCATGTGTCCAAGGGACCACATGGGGAAAAGATGCTCTCTAACTGCCAGTCTAAGGTAATTGCGATCCTCGAGAACTCTGTGTCTCCTCCACAGGTATCCCTTGAGTAGAATAAGAAGTTCGAGGGTACTATGAATTACCATGAAGGACCTTTATCTTCAGCCACCAGATCAATAGTTCCCAACATCCCAAGATAGGGTTAGAGGTGGTAACAAAAATTTCTTGCTGTAATAAGGGTCAGGTGATCCAAGGAGCATCCACCGCAAAGGGTGCCGAGTTCCAGAAGACCCCAAGTCCTCCACCTAGACTTTGGGCATAGACGAATTATTTTCAACGATGAACAACTATCTTCGAGAAAGGGTCACTAACTAGACGCGACTTACGATTTTGCACTTCAATCTCGGAATGGCTCCAAGTCCTTAGATTGCTCTGGGACCCACTTTACAAAGTGACTTCTAGGTGCATTGATTTTTGGGTTCATTGAACCTTTCAGGCTCCGAACATTTAATCCCCCCTAGATTAGGGTTTGCGTCATTTCTCCTTCATGTTTTTCTTGTCTTTCCAAGAATCATGTAATTTACCTAAGAATTTTGAGCCTTAAACTCTTCGTGCTTTTCCTGCCATTGAGATTTGGGAAGAAAATTTGAACTTCAAGTATTCAATTTCCATCTCTTATAGATGCGTATAAATATAACCCATTTTTGTTATAGATGTATTGAAGAAGTTTGATATGAAAATATTAGAAATATCATTACATAATTCAAGAATTTGAAAGAAAAATTATGACGCCCCCAAAAATCGGGAATATCAAGGAATATAATAACAAATAAATACAGAATTTTTCTAAGGTTACAAGTATGACAACCCAAAATCTACTCTAAGGTGGAAGTCTAGGAAATGTTACTAATGAGTCATTTGGTCAATAATCAGGAAAGATCCCAAGAAAGATTGGGGGAGTCAAAATGGCCTCCCTTCTAAGCCTAATCTTCTTAGATAGCAAAACTACTTTTTTAACAGATCTTAACAAGGTATTAACACAAGATCCATATAACTTGATGAAAATAAGGATAGGTTACTGTGAGACCCAAAAAATCCTCTCACATGGATTATTGAAGAGATCCAACGAAAAGATGAGCTTAGCTCCTGTAGATCTACAAGAATAAACATAGTCGGCACCACCCAACCGGGGTTGCCGGCCAGAGACACTCCGATGATAAAGTTAGCAACTTGGATCAAATAGAGAAGATGAAGAACTCCAGAGAGGGAGTGTGCTGTGTGGTGCGGAGATCTATGACATACCTTTATTCCATAGGATGTCCTCCTTTTATAGATGGGGGTGTGATATTTACTTGATGGGCTCCCTTGTTTGGGTTGGGCCCAATAAGCTGGTATATATTTTTTTTCTAGCTCCCACAATTGCCCCAAAACTTTTATTATCTGCGGTAGAAGAAATGAGAGTTTTTATTGCCAAGCTATGCTGTTCAAATAGATGTTAGGTTTCTTGATAAAGAACACTCTGGATAAAATGAATAAAATGTATGAATAAATGATTACATGAATGCATGTATGTTTGAATGTATGTATAAATGTACATATGTTTTGAATGTATGTATAAATGTATGTACGTCTATCATAGTACGAAATTATATCACATGAGTTCCAAACAAATCATATCATAAGCGATGACTTAGCATATCAAAGTTCACAAAGCATATATCTATGGTACATCTAATAGTGCACGACTGGACCATATAAGTCTAACATAGGGACCCCTTGGGTCTACATCGGAGATCTCTGTAATGATGCCGTAGGCCGCGGTATCATATCCCTCGGGTGAGAGCCGAAGGTCACGGTATTATCACCCCCGGGCGAGGGCCAAAGGCAGCGGTATTATAACCCCGGGCGAGAGCTACACGAAGGATACCACAATTACTATATGTATGTGTTGCTTCGAATTTGAAGACCTTTGCTGATGGCGTTTCGTGCTGAGTGCGAAGATTAAACTACATTCGGAGACTTTTGTTGATGGCGCTCCGTGCCGAGTGCGCAGATTGCGCCATATTCAGAGACTTTTGCTGATTTTAAATGGCAATCAATTGTCAATATTGCAAGGATTTTGAATAGTTCATCTCGTGGCATTGATTTCCTGTACCAAATGATAAAAAATATAATTACTCCATTGTAAGGAATTGTTGAATGGAATAGAAACGAGTTGAAGCAGGTGTTTTAATTGTCAATGTATATTTGCCCCATTGTTTTCGAATGACAGTTGTTAGTTGAAAGGAATGCAGAGTGGACACTGGCCAAAAGTGTCGGGGAGTAAGTCGAGAACAAAGTGTTGATTGCCCCATTACTTTCGAATGATAGTTGTTAGTTGGAAGGAATTCATAATGGATTCGTACCAAAATTGTTGAGGATCGGTCTGCCATGTTGTGGGGCAGGTTTGGCTTTAGTGACGAATGATTTTGGCTGTAATAGGTGGGAAGTCGCCAAATATTTTCAAGTTATTGAAGTTGGCAATGATCAAATGCCAAGCTTGGTGGCAAAAATGTTGGTTGAGCTGTGACGGAGATGTGGCAAAAATCAACAAATTTGTGGTATGGAATCTGCAAAATTAGACCATACAGATGTGTTCAGAAGGCTCCAAATAGTTGGAAACGACTATTGGATTGTTGTCATCGAACTCCTGATGGCATAGTTTGAGCCAAATGGGTCTGATGGCTCAGATCAGATGAGAATTGTGCTTTGCGAACCACTGGATAATTGCCCGCATATCAGCTTGCATCATAGGCTGCGCGTAACAGTTTAGCGCATTGGCTTGGCATTCGGCTCGGTGTGGTGGCTACATAGCTAGGCTCATTGGCTTAGTTAGGTGGCTTGGAAAAAAGAATAGTGAAATTGTTGCCTACAAGGTTTGAACTCACACCCTTTTGAAGAATGAGTAACACTTAACTACTGTGCCACACCAAATCTTGTTGTTTATATTTTGCAAGATATATATTTGAACTTGATTGTGGGTTAGCCATGGAATCTCTTGGGTGTAATGTAGCCGCAATGCATGCAATAATTTATTTTGTTTGCCAACTTGTGGTCGTCTTCTTCGGCAAAATAGGTAAATTTCTGGGCAAACTTCGATTGGCTCGTACCACTTCATTTTAGCTCTGATTTCGACGCGGTTTGTTGTGTTGGACTCGGCTTAATGAGTACTTCACGCGGTTTGGCGAACTTTGGTTACTTCTTGGCTTCTCAAGTTGGTGGGTTTGGACTCCTTAAGTTGACACAAATCCGCTAGTATTTTCAGATGTGGAGTTCGGCAAGCCGAGATGCTAGTTCTATACCGAGATAGTAGCGCTGAGCAATATTGCTATACTTCCTAGAATTAAATTATGAGAGTCATGCCAAAGAGGTAGATGAATTAATATGTGTGGTCGAGTAGTCTTGTAGAGTAAGCAATGTTGCAGAATAATGTTGTCGAATAATGTTGATGCACTGCTAATCAAACCATAAGATTATTACAGAAGAGATAGATGAATTAATAATTATAAACGCACTTGAGCTA
Organism: Camellia granthamiana; assembly: GCA_036172215.1. Taxonomy (NCBI): domain Eukaryota; kingdom Viridiplantae; phylum Streptophyta; class Magnoliopsida; order Ericales; family Theaceae; genus Camellia; species Camellia granthamiana. Next base: position 87,384,066 of record CM069912.1, read on the forward strand.
TATATATATATATTTTGTTGGTGTTCAACTCTTCAGTGTTGTGGAGTAAGAGTAGTGGTGAGCATGGTTGCGCAATGTTAGTAACTCGGCAAACTTGCTGCGATTAATGATTGTCGAGAATGGAAGTGTTGCGGTCCGATCGTCCGCTCCCGAGCTTGACCAAAGTGGTGAAATCCATTGCTAGAAAACGGATCTTCTTGCGAGATGATGACATGGCTGAGTGACATGGGTGATTTCACCAAAAAACCTTGGTGTGGTTGGAATGAGCTTCGATTTTATGCGTGCTCGGCGAAACTTATTATTGGCTTTTTATTGACACCAAATGGCTTGCACCTTTTGCAGATAGATTGTCACAAGTCCGCTTGGGGAGTTCGAAAAATCGGCAGTGATCCAAAGTAGTGAACGAGCTACTTAGTATGTCAGCGAACGCACTTTGTTACCGCATTGGTTGCACTTTGTTGCCGAATTGGTTGCACTTTGTTGCGGAATTAGTCACACTTTGTTGCCTCAGCTTTGGTTGCACTTTGTTGCAGAATTAGTTACACTTTGTTGCCCCAACTTTGGTTGTGCAATTGGTGAATCTCAGTTCTTTAGTGAAAGAAAATAATTACTCATGGAGCATCACGTCTTCAAAAGCAAATCCAAATATTAACAACATAATTTAATGTGTTTACATATGCATGGGATGCATAAAGAAAACATATACATATATTTTTTGAATGGAAGCTTTTGGGTTGCACTTTTCCAACCAACGTTTTTAAAGAGAGAGTCGAGACCTAACCATGGGTTTATGAGCAATAATTCATTTATGAAATTATGATATTTATTATTATTGTTAATTCATTTAAATAATTCAGGGGTGTGCATAAAAAAAAATGAGAAATATAAGGAACTCTCCATTTTTTGGTAACAACTGTTTTGATTGTTATTGGCTTTGCGACACTTACAATTTGATCTTTAGTGCCAAGTTGCCTGGAACTCCCAAAATGAAGATGGTTGTGGGATGGTTTATGAGGTTTAGATGTAATCAAAATACTCCGAGTATCGGTCTGTGTTTAGTGTTGAACTTCTTATGCCAAAAAAAAAAGGCCTAGAAGTCGAGCAATATCGTGATCGGAAAATTCACAGAGTCCATGATCGGCTTTGTCCATGTAACGGTGTCAACCATCTAATCATTTTTTCAGCCGCCGCTTGTTCGGTGCTTGGCATTTTATTGCACTAGGGGTGAAGCTAGCGTTGGGTCTTTATTTGCTGATCACGCAAAGAATCAGGGTGTTTCTCGGCAGCTAGTCAAGCTTTGGTGGTAATTCATCTCAATATTTGGGAGCCAATGAATGATGTTTTCTTTATTTGTGATTGGCGCCAAGAGGAGGCTAGGCTGTTATGGGTGCTGAGCAATTTCTTCCTGGAATACAGGGTTTGTTCGATGTACCGAAACTCTTGGCCGGTAACTTCTCTTAGCTTCATGGTGTCGAAACACTTGGTTGACTTCTCTTTGTATTTAGCTTTGCTTAGAATTTGGTTGGCAAGACTTCTTTACGTAATCTTGGATCTTTGGTTTTGTCGAGGTTTTGGTCGGCATCAACATAAGCCATTCATGACAATTGAGGTTGCTTCCAGATCACACTGTTTGAATTTATATACATATATATATATATGGCCTGCCGACTACCACAATTAATTAAATAATAATTTTTTCCTATCTATGGCAGTGTCTATTAATGGGAATAATTCTAGAGAGAGAAAAAGTAAAGACCCAGTCTTAGATTCCACAAAATTTTTTAGCATAGGTACACGTTTTATTGAATTGCTGAAAAGATGTTCTTACTAAGACAAGTGTAGACCCAACTTCTAGAAAGAGAAAATGGAGATGCAATAAAATTGCAATACATACATGTACATATTTATTAAAATTTTAATATATCTTTTTTGTTAGAAAGAATGATTTTTGTTATTCTTGGTTTTTATACTCATGGTGAACAGCATACTGCCATCATTCATCAAAGCACAAGCAGCTCATAAATCATACCTGCCAATTCAAGTTAGATCTCAATCTCTTTGTTGAACTCCTTCGATTCCCATAGACAGTGCCAATTGTGAGACCCAGAAAATCCTCTCACATGGATTATTGAAGAGATCCAACAAAGAGATGAGCTTAGCTCCTATAGATCTACAAAGATGAACATAGTTGGCGCCACCCAATTGGGGTTGCCGACTGGAGACACTTCGATGATAAAGTTAGCAACTTGAATCAAATAGAGAAGATGAAGAACTCGAGAGAGTGAGTGTGCTGTGTGGCGCAGAGATCTAAGACATACCTTCATTCCATAAGATGCCCTCATTTTTTAGATAGGGGTGTGATATTTACTTGATAGGCTCCCTTGTTTGGGCTGGGCCCAATAAGCTGGTATATATTTTTTTTGGCTCCCACAGTTACAAAAGATATATATAGATACATAAGTAGAATAATAATTACAAGATCATGTCTTAATTACAACAAGAGTTTTAACATTTACAATCCCAAAACATGGTTGCAAAAAGCGACTTAACAAAACTAGTTTCTAAGAGGGACTTACGTGTAGGTCTTAATTAGGGGTGAGCAGCGGATATACCGATCCGCCAAAACCAACCGAACCGATCCGATCCGCTGCATTTTGGACGGATGCGTGATGACAAGCAGATGGTTGCGGATTGATTTTCTCCAATCCGCTAATCTGGCGGATGAATGGCGGATTTGAGATTCCTTTGGCCGCAACCGAACCGCCAAACCGCGAGCACCCCTAGTAATTTATAAGACTTTGTGTTTTCAGTTTGTTTAAATATTATGTTTGTGTTTTTAATTAAAAAAGAGTTTAAATATTCTGTTGGAAAAAAGTTTTCAACTTGAATATCTTTTTTGAATTGAAAAAAATAAATGTATTATTTATCTATATTTTTTGGTTTTTAAATCTATCTCTAAAAATAATAAATAGAAAATATGATATATGCTGGTTGGTTTTTGTTTTCAAAAACAGATATAGATGTAACAATACAGAGGCATACAATCTCTACTACTGCTCTGTTCATGGTTTTGGTGGTTTGAATTGTTTTTGTATTTTAAGAACTACAGATTGTAATATTTTATGTGGATGAGGCATGCAGTGATTGTGATATTCTAAATTTTCAAACTTTCTTACTTTGGATGAGGCATGCAGTGATTGTAATATTTTTTTAAGTCATTGACTGTAATACTTTCTTCTTTTTCTTTTTTTTTTTGACGAAGTGCACAAGTTGAATTATGTTGAAAATTTATAAAATTTTAAATCGCCAAATCGATTCGCATCCATCCGCCAAACCGCCAATCCGCTCAATCCACATCCGCCGGATTGGCGAACGAATGCGGATTGATTTTCTCAAATTCACTAATCTAGCGGACGGATGACGGATTGGAGGTTCCGTGGCTACAACCGACCTGCGCCCACCCCTAGTCTTAATAAGTGGACTTATCATCCAATAGGTCTTATAAGAATTAATGATGTTTTTCATCAAACACTATTAAAAAAAGTCACTAATTGTTAATTTTCAGTGACAGTTTGAAAATTTTGTCACAAAAAAGTCACTAATTATAAGTTTTAGTGACATTTTTAAAAAATAGTCACAAAAAAAGTTACTAATTTTCAACTTTCAGCGACAGTTTGAAAAATTCGTCAAAGAAAAATATCACTAATTGTAAGTTTAGCGACAATTTATAAAAATCGTAACAAAAAAAAGTCATTAATTGTCAATTTTTAGCAACATATGCAAAAAAATGTCACAAAAAATTATTTTTAGCGATGATTTTATTAGGACTTATTTTCAATAGGACTTGATGGGAATTAAGTCAACTATTAGAACTTATTGGTAGTTTACCCTAGTTTGTAATTCTTCTAGGGTAGCCAACATCTTCAAATGCTTTAGCTTCGCCTTCAACCGGCTAATAGTATTTAATACTTGCCATGAAATGCCATGAGCTTGAAATGCACAGTAAATGCACACACACCCCGTCCATTTTCCCAATCCAATACACAATTATAATTATAACAAATAATGAAGCATGGCGTTCAAGTAAACAAGCAAAGGGTTATAAAGTTAGATGTTAGTAATCTAGAAATCCCCTAAAGAGATTACATTATCCCAACCGCAATAATTAGACTCAGATTATTTGGTATGCCCCACTTTTGCTACTTTGCAGACCTTACCCTGGATGTGTGTAACAATTACATACTGCACAGCGCCAATCAAGGACCTCAAAAGAGACGGTATAATAAGGGTTAACACCCGTAACCTCCTCCAACCTTATCCACCATTAACTACCTAGGGTTCAAATATAACCGGTCTATGGAAGGGTTTTAAAACAACCACTTGCGCAATACTTAACCTTCAATTTGGGAACGCATCCCATCAATCCAAACTTGAAGTTAACACATCATTATTTCATAAAATTATTCAAGTAATCAAAAACCTAATACCACTGCAATTAGGTTTCCTGTTTGATTCAGACATATTAAGTCAAGGTTAGAGTAAGATATTGAAATAATAAATTCTACACAACTATGAACATTCCACAACACAAATTTAAAGGAATATAGCCGCAAACATATTTAGATGACATATTAAGACTTAAATAAACAATAAGAAGCGTATTCAAGTAACTAAGAACATGAAATTATTAACAAAAACAAATTTCCAGATTCGGTTTACTTTAAAGATCACTATCAAAGTGGCATTTTTATTTTTTTCTAAACCTAGCCTTCCCAGGGATTTTAGATAATTTTATCTAGTTTCAAGCTCATATTTTGGAAATGGGATAGCTTTCCTAGATTTTTAGCTATTAAAGAAATACTCCAACGCTGTTCAGATTCATCGGATGTTACAAAAATGGAATTTTCTCTCAAATTGCTCACTTTCTTTTAACAAAACTAATTTTACTTGAAAGTTAACACTTAAAGGAAGGTTTTGATATAAAAATAAGGTCAAGGGGATTTTTTTGCATTTGTTTAGAATTTTTTGAATGTGGGCTGAAAATATCGGTCATTGGTGCACAAACTTGAAATAGGAAGACTTGTAAGAAAAGGGGGCAACCACAGGTAATTTTTCACTTCTATTATAATGAAAACATGGTAAATAATATCTTAATAACTCAGACATTTATTTTGAAGGTGTGCCTGTCACGTCTCGGATTTACATGGTCTGGCTTACGTGAACAAACCACCCGATGATGAACAATAGATAACAACTCTCATGCCAATGAATATCATATAGTCACACAATATATGTGTTCATCCAATTTTATACATTTCTAGATACAAGATCTAAGTCAAATGGATGATCTGTAACTAAAACATGCATAGATGTTATAAATCAAATTAAATGCCATGAGGCTTACATCATATACAAGGGTGTAACCCTTACAAGAATGTCACACGGCCAATAAATAACATAAATGGCCCTTGGCCTACAAATAATAGAATCACCCTACATGATTCTAAACACAGCTTCATGTCTCAGTCTACATCCACATATGTACACCTAGAAAACATTTTCAGCTACGTAGGGTAAGCATAAAGCCCAGTAGAGAATATTTCAAAAACTAAACATGCTCCACCAACATAAATGATCATGATGCAATACATATATACAATATGCCCAAATGCATTTTCAAATCCATTTGATTTCTCAACAAAATCCTTTCTTTCCAATTACCAAAACCTTACGTTTAATCAAAACGTTTTCAGAGTTCTAATCATCTGTTTGGTATAAAATCCCTTTCCAAAAACCAATCCCAGTGCCTCAATACCAACCAGCAAATACATTGCTAAATCAAATGCGAATACATCGCTAGACAACAACAAATACATTTTTAAAACCCTTTTTTTAAACATCCTGTTCCAAACCAACATAATAGTAAATAAATTGGTGAATCTCCAAAACACACACAACCTTTTACAGAAATTTTGTCCCCGAGAAACTGTAAATCGGCACCTATGTAAACGTAGGCTATACAAGCACTACTATTACCATTTTACGAAAATTTTGTCTGCAAAATCGGCACCCATGTATGCGCACAATTTTCGGGACTTTCACCCTGGACACACAGACCAACTTATTTGATGTAACAACAACTTTCTCCCAGATTCACCATTTTATTTACCCTTTTCAATAGTACAATACATGTAACTCAAAATATTATTTTTTCCAAAACAATGCAAATGTTCCAAAACATAATGTAAGAATTTAAAAAAAAAAAACTCTTTTCAAAACATATAGTTTCAATTTCCAAAATCCATTACATGCTCCATGATATAAATGATTTCAAATTGCCTAATCCACATGCAATTTCTAACACAAGGCAATGCTATTCTCCACCGATAGCCAAAACAGTTATCTTTAATGCAATAATCAAAAGATATCAATATAGATATATTTTCCCAAAAGAGTAATAACAACCATTTCCAAAATCTCACAACCATTTTCTTTCCATCTCTTACAAAACCAACATCATTTTTCATTGTTTTCCAACACAAGCCAAAACCCATGGTTTTAGAGCAAAACCTCATTTTCTTGCAAAATCACTTTTAAGTGAAGGAAAGCCACCATGTCAACATATCTCAACCACTAATATAATATCATAACATTGTTCAAGAACTCATTTGAAAAATCTCTCTTTTACATTTCAAATCCAAACATTAAGTTTAATCTAAAACACCTAAATCCATAGATCTTTTGTAATAACAAATAACTAGGAAAAAAATTATACCAAATGACTACCAAATATAAATAGCAAAATACGCCACAAATATGCTAACGAACTCATATTGAGTTTATGGAATAGACCCTACCTCTTGAAGCGAAGAGTAGAACTTGAAAAAACTTGAAGCCGATGAAACCATGAAATTCTTAGATCAAAAGAAAGCCCTTAACGAGATCTACAATCTTTCTCAAAGGACCAAGGTGGAAAGATGCCTCTACGTGAGTAGATCTAGAGATCTAAGTGAAAAAGTTTAGTTTCTAAGAGAGAGAGAGAGAGAGAGAGGGGTTCACGACGTAAGGATGAAAGAGAGAGAGAGAGAGAGAGAGAGAGAAAGAGAGAGAAAAAAAAAGGAAAAAGTGAATGAGAAAAGTGTGTTTGGGGTCTATTTATAGTGGTAGAATAATAGCCCTAAAGTCAAAGAAAAGAATAAGTCAAACCCTCAAAAGTAGACCCCCATAACCGAATAAAAAATCTAGAAATTACTCACAAGGGTCGACTCTCAAAAAGAAAAACCGAGACACTAATGTGTGTAGAGGACAAGGGTTGACCCTTGGAACCAGTGGTGTCGACCCTTTATTTCATAATGCAACCTAGAACAAAACAACAAGGGAAAGGTCGACCTTTAGAGCCTCTGGTGTCGACCTTATAAACTAGCAAAGACACTAAGGACGGGTAGCAAGGTGGTGTCGACCCTCAGGAAGGCTAGTGTTGACACCAGAACAGATTTTTCAAGTTCCCAAAGAACTTTTCAATGTAAACAAGCGCGAACGAACAATCCCAATATGTTTAAATCGAATCGTACTTCTCCAAAATCAAAATACAATAACTCCAAAGACTCCCAAAATGAGAATAAAGGAATTAAATACACTCTCCAATAGTTTAAAGGACACAAGTGCTACATTGCCTTTAAAAATAATGTAAGATATAGGCAGAAAAAGATGACTTTGCTCCAATAAAGAGAAAATATAAGCATGGAAGGAAACAAGGCCTAACTTCTTCTATTCTAACACAAAAACACCATGCGTACACATCTGAAAATAATATTCTAAACTTATAATACCATGTATTTGGAAGAGAAAAGAAAAGAAAAAGTTGTGTTGTAACTTACTTGTTTGCCTAGGATTAGTGTTGTGCAAGATTTCTCTCTTTTTTTTCCTTCTTCTCCCAAAGCTCATTGTTGCTCTTCTTTCCCCCTCTCTAGCTTAATTGTGTGTGTGTGTGTGCGCGCGCGCTTGATGTGCAAAAATGCTAGGGGAGAGGTTCTATTTATAATAAAAAAAATTATGGTGAAAAGTCTAAAATGCCCTTGGTTAGAATTGGATGGAAAGAATTTGTATTTGATTGGCATAGAATGAAATGGAGGTTGATTAAGAAGGTTAATTATGGTTTAAAACATTATTTAGTCCTAGTATGTTGAAGATAGAACTAGATTGAAAACTAGTACAAACATATCTTCATGATTTAGGGAGTGAGTGAAAATTCCTTCACGAAATCAAGCATCCATGTTCCAAAAAGTACATAACAAGGAATCCCCCCTCTAGGGTGGCCAGCCATGTGCATGAGGTTTTGAGGGAATTTTTCTTTTTATTTTATGTACAAATTCATATATATAAGTGTAGATTTTGTGTACAAAAAGATTTGATGAGAAATGTACAACTTTACATATATATATATATATATTTATATATGTGCATGTGTACTTAAATTGAGGCTACAGTGTAATTCAGTTAAAGTGTGAAGACTAGGGCTCAAATGTATGAATTAGAATATCTAATTTAAGTGTAGAATTTATTTAAGTTAGGGTTAGGAAAAATAATTCGGTTTAAGTCACTACGCTTTGAATTGAAAGACGAATAATTGAACGAAACAATGAAAATCGAAAATTAGGGTTTTGAGCGAGAAATCTACAATTAGGGGATTAATTAATTAGTATTGGGTGTTAGAAATGATTACTAAACTACCGAGTCGATTAGGGTTTGTACGGGCTCATTTGCGAAGTGTTTTCGGTTCTAGGGTTAAATTTGCAATTAAAAGGGGGATTAAAAGCTTTTATTGTAATAATTCAAAAGTGAGGGCCTTAATAGGATTTACAAAATTTAGGGGTTTCACAAAAATAGATAAAAGAAAATTATCAAAATTCATAATTTTGTATTAAGAGCATTTTTTGGAAAATCCTCAATTGAATAATCACATTGAAGAATTGTGTTATTTAACAAGTCACAATGGTCACATCCTAAGTAATTGTGTGATTGTTTAGACACATTTGTGCCATATTTGAACCTCAAACATTATAAGCCTATGTATTAAGAATTTGTGTTTTTTCACTAATTTTTAATTGGATGGTTGCATTCAAGAATTATGTCATCTAACAAATCACAATGGTAATGTAATAAACTAATTTCACACCATAACAAATTTAAGCAAGTTACCAAACATCCCCTTTATTTTTCTTTCAAACCACATAGCAAACACCCAAAACTAGTGAAAGACACCATTTCCATACACCACCATTTGTCTTCTCTATTACCTCATCCTCTACTACCATCCTATACATCCTACCACGACAAAATCACACAATCAAATAACAACAGTCTCAAACCCCTCTCTATCACCTACTGTTGAAACCCTCATTGCAATTGCCACTCTTTGCAACCTCTTTCATTATATATCGTCATAAGCCCTTTCCACCATCTTGATCATCATAAGCCCTTTTGTTAGTGGTGTTTCTTGATAAAGATTGTGTATATATTTTCTCTAGCCATGAAAAGGTTTGATGCGATTTAGTTTGCAAACGATAGTAACTGTGCGATGAAAATTGTTGTTGGGTGAAAGTGACAATGGCTAAACAATGGCAGTTGGCAAGGTTTGGTGACAACCAACTGGATGTGGGTTTTTTTCTTTATGTTGTGGCTGTTTTGCAAATGGAAAAGAAAGGGAAATGAGGTTTGCTAAAATGGAAAGAGTAAAAAAAACAAAAACAAAAAAAACATAGATAAAAGGTAAGGTTAAGGTTATGTATAAATTTTTTTTTTTTTTTTTTTAATCTTTCTTTTAAAGGAGTAATTTTATTAACATAAAATGGCAAAAATGTAATTTTACATGGTTTGTTAGCTCAGTTAAGTTTGCCATTATTGAAGGGAAGGTTGGTATAATTATGCAAAAATTATGTGGCTTACAATATTTTTTTAAATTTCAAGAGTGATTAGTGTAACTTTTCTTTGTAATTAATAGTCAAAAGAATACAGAGGATAAATTACACCGATTTCCCTTGAAATTTGAAGAAAATATAGTAACTTCGACAGTTTTGGTATAATTACATTAGATTCTCTTAAGGTTTTAATACATGACACAACCTCAATTTTCATTAATAATTCATCAGTCATGAATGGAAAAAATAATATTTTTATATCTTTTACACTAAAATTTATATTTTTCCTAGTATCTTCATGTAGCATCCCGGGTCTTAAACCCGACTTGTTTATGCTAATCGGTAACTCGTTTCTTAGTACTTGTATTGTTTCCAGACTCTTGGTAATGATATATTTGCATTTGACCTTTAATTATTATAATTGGGACATCCTTCGAGATGGTTAGAACCTTGACTGAGGTGGTAGCATGATAGATTGGAAAGATTAGACCAGACACTCTAAATTCAAATATTTGTCTTTGAGTAGTCTTCATGCTTTTACCCTTTTATCTTTCCACAGTTGGAATATTAATGTGAGGCTAAAACCATTGGAAATATTACTTTCGGGGCTTCGGTTTAGACATAAGAACGACCTAAAACGGAGTTAGGATGAGAGAGTTATGCTTGTTCAAAGTTTGGGTACCTAAGTTGTCAGTATGGTTCGCTCAAGCGGTTTGTGGACCCTCATAGCTCTAAAATTCAAAAACTCAAATCCTGCAAGCATCAAATCATTGCTTGAGCGCACCTTTTATCGCTTGAGCAGTCTATTTAACAATTTGAGTTACTGCAAGCATGATTTTATCGCTTCAGAGTGCAAGTTTGACCGCTCAAGCAGTCTAATCAACTTGAGTGCGTGAAACTACTCTTTTGGTTTTGTGAGACTGAAGGCTACTTTTATGCCTTTACTATATATATGTGTAGACACCCCATTTTTGACCGACCTTAAGACTCAGACATCATCGATTGAGCGCTCGATGATCGCGCATGTTGTGCTCGTTTCGAGTTTTCGGAGTTTTCGGCTGAGTGCCTTGCCTCCGGGCCTCTGAACTCTTTGTGCTTTGGCTTGGTTTGTGGACCAAGCCTTGTTGACCTTCCCTGGAGGGAGAAAGAGGTTTGTAGACCACTTTTTCCTCTTATAGACTAGTTTCTGGTTTCCGGAGCCTTCGGCTGCGCGCCTTGTCTCGGGACCGCTTAACGTTCTCTTCTTGGCTTGGTTTTTGGACCATGCCTTGTTACCTTGGTCTAGAGGGACACAAAGGTCTTGTAGACCACTTTTTGTGGCCGTAGACCACTTTTCCCTCCTGTAGACCACTTTTGGTGCTCGTAGACTAGTTTTCAAGGTTTTCGACTGCGTGCCTTGACCCGCGGACTCTTGTATTGCATCCTTTTTGGTTTGTTTTTGGCACAAACCTTGTTTTCCTTGCTTGGAGGGTGGAATAGGGGTGGTAGACCAGTTTCTCTCCCTGAAAATCACTTTTCCTGCTTGCTAGCCAGTTTTCTGGTCGGCCAACTGGTCTTGGTGGTCTTTGGACCACCAAAAGTGGTCGACCACCATGCCACCACCTTGCTTTTTTGGTGCAGACCACCTCTCCCCCCTGCCGACCACTTGGTCTTCTTACAGACCACTTTAAGTGGTCGGCCGACCAGTGTAAGTAGCTAGCTGACCACTTCAACTGGTCGGCAGCTTTCCTGCAGTTTCCTACAGATATTTTGGTGCCAGCTGTGACAGCTGGTGAGCACAGAAACCATCCTCCATACACGTGTATGGAGGGATTGCATCTAGCTTCAAGCTTGAGGCTTGGTTTTCTATAAAAGGAAGACCCTCTCCCCTTTCTCCAGGTTCAGAAAAAAGTGCTTTGAGCTATACATATCATCTATCTTTATATTTCTTCCTTTCTCTCTTGTTTTGTGCTTAAAAGTCCATTTTCTTCTTACTTTTGCACACAAACACATAGTGAAACACCATACTCTTGGAGCTGAGGCACTTCGAAGCTAGTTTTGGTGTTTTTGGATTGGTTTTAGCTCAAAAAGGTTGCTGGAGTTGCAGCCTTGAAGTTGTTCTACAAGGGTAAGTTTCTAACCCCTTAAACCTTGGTTTTTGTTTAAGCTTTTGGCCCTATTTGCATGCTGATTTAGGCCTAACTTTTAGCTACAAAAAGTTCTGATTTCAAGTGTTTGAAATGTTTGTTTAAGGCTTTGTTGGTGTTGGGGGTAGTCTACCCTCCTCTTGTGCCTTGTTTGGCCTTGTTTTGTGCTATCCTTTTAAGCTATTGGGACCGCCTCTTTTTGGCCTTCTCACCACTGAAACTCAGAGGAATTTCAATGGTGGAAAGTGTGTTTTGAGGTCCCAAATAGGAGGGGGTCATCCCCTCTCCTTATATCTTGAATGCTTGCCTTATTGGCCTCATATTTGAGCATGATTTTCTAGCATGTGTTGGCTTGTTCTCAACTTGTTTTTGGTGTTATTTTGACATGGCATACCTCTGTTTTAGCTTGGTTAAGTCACCACTTGCATGCATTCTATACCTGTAGTGTAATCTTGCAATCTAGCCTAACATGCATCATGTTTTTGACCATCATTCTAGCATGTTTTTGGCTCAACTCCAGCAAGCTTTTGTTCATGATTTACCATGCTTAAGCTCTGATTTATGTTGTTTTGGTCATGCATGCCTTGCTTTGTATAGCCATAGTGCATTCTAGCTCACTAGCTTTGAGTTTCCAAGCCACTAGCATGCATTTTGCCCCCTGCCTGCGGGCACGCCTGCGGGCACACATTCTCTGTTTATCTCGTATGATTGTCTAAGTCTTCGGCCTTGTCAAAAATGGGTCGTCTCTGGGCTTTGACATTCACTCCCGTCATTGTTATGACTTCCGAGTTCTGTCAAAGAGGGGCAACTGTAGACACCCCATTTTTGACCGACCTTAAGACTCAGACGTCACCAGTTGAGCGCTCGGTGATGTTGCATACTGTGCTCGTTCAGAAGTCTCAGAGTTGCGGCCGTGCGCCCTGCCTCCGGACTTCCGAACCCTCTTCTATGCCTTGTCTCGGTTTGCGAACCAGACTCGGTTTTCTCTGTTTTCTTTCCTGAGGGAAGGGAGTGGTCCCGTAGATTATCTCCCGGTGGCCGTGAGCTACTTTTCGTGGCCATAGGCCATTTTGCCCATTTCGGAGCCCGGTTCCCGGTTTTCGGAGCCGTTAGGCCGTGTGCCTCGGCTCGGGACCGCCCAACCATCTCCGAGTTCTCCGGTTTTTGGCATGTGCCTCTGTTTTAATGTTCCGAGGAACACTGGGGCCCCTGATGCCCACTTCGTGGCCGTATGCCACTTTCGGTGTTCGTAGCCGGTTTTCGGGACCCCGAACTGCGTGATTTGGGCCCCGAGCATTCATTTTGCATCAGTTTTCTCTGATTTTTGGCAGGAACCTCTGTTTTGTCATTCCGAGGGACACTGGAGTCACAGATACCCACTTCGCTGCTGAACACCACTTCCGGCACCTGCAGCCCATTTTCGGGATCCCGAATTGCTCGGTTTTGGCTCCGAGTGTTCATTTCTCATTAGTTTTTGTTCAAACTTGGCAGGTACCTCTGTTTCAACATCAGGAAGATCACTGGGGGGTGAGAAGCCAGCAATTATCCCAGATAACCAGTTTCGCTCCTCCGGAGCCCGTTTTTCTCACTTCCGGGCCAATGTTGAACACCCTAGGGGCATTTTCTTCCAACCAAAGCTACATATCTGTGATGAGGGCATCTAGGAGGACCCTAAGGGCTGGTGGTCGGCCAGAAATTCAGGGTTTCATTTTTGGACCTCTCCTTCAAGCTCTATGTTGTGGCTCCTGCTTCAGTGTTGCCAATTTCCGACCTTGGGACCTTGTTCTACACATCTTGGAGGACACAAAAAGTTGGTGGTCGGCCAGCAATTGTTGGTTCCATTTTTGGGCCTCTCCTTCAAGCTCTATGTTGTGACTTCTGCTTCAGCGTTGCCAGATTCCAACCCTGGGACCTTATTCTACACACTTGGGAGGACACTTTTGCATGGTGGTCGGCCAGAAAATCTTCACTTCAATTTTGTGCCATGGCCGGCCGGCCAGGAGGGGTAGCTGGCCGACCAGGTGGGGTGGCCGGCCGGCCACCTCCCACAAATTTACCTGGCCGGCCAGCTTCCTGCTTTCCAGCCTGTCCCAGCTGTCCGGATATCTTCCAACATATCCCGGGGCATCCGGGGGATATTTCGGGAGGGAAAGATTGGGTGCTTTCCCTCCCCTTTTACACCCCATTTCTTGTCTATTTGAAGGGCCCTCCTTCCCCTTTGCTTAGGTTAGAAAAAATTGCTTCAAGAGCTCCATAGCAAAAAACCTAATTTTCATAGCCAAAAGTTCCAAAATTTCTTCAAGTGTTGCTTGATTCCTTCACCAACACCTAGCTTCACCATTCCAACTTCAATTCCAGCAGCTAGGAAGTGAATTTCAGAGGTTGAGAAGCTACAAATCAAAGCCAAGAAGCAAAGAAAGACAAGTCTTCAAGGGTGAGTATTCAAAACCAACTTTTAGGGCTTTTTCTTGATCTTTTCTTATACTCTAATTGGTTGAGAATTGGGGCTCCGACCCCTACTGCTTTTGTGCTTGTTTTGAGCCCCTCTACAACTTTGTAGAAGGGCTCAACTTCATTTGATGCTTCTATGATATACTTGTTTCAATACCTGGCTTTTATGCCATTATCTTGCATGCTAGTTTTGGCTTGTTTGTGCTTGTTTTTATGGGTCCAACCCCTACTGCTTTCTTGCTTGTTTTGAGCCCCTCTACAACATTGTAGAGAGGCTCAATTTCATTTGGCCATTGTACCCACCACTTCCTTCAAATTTCAAGTATGCCATATTTTGTATGCAACTTTTGACCTATTTCTATTTGTTTTTGGGACTTCGACCCCTACTGATTTTGGTCTTATTTTGACCCCCTTTACATGTTTCAAGAAGAAAAGTTTGTCATTTGGTGCTTGTTTTGCATGACTCTTGTTATAGCCTCTTTTGAGCTTCATTTTTGCATGGAATTGTTAGCATGATTTTATTCTGATTTTGAGGATGTCATCTTCTGCAATTGTGCTTATTTTTAGCTCATATTCAATGTTGTAGAAGAAAGTTTGTCCATTTGGGGTTTGCATATATCACTTGTCTCAATACCCCTCTTTTTGCCACTAACTTTGCATGCTTTGGTTGATCTATCTATGCTTGCATTTAGGCCATGTTTATTACTGAAAAGATGCTATATTTGGGACTGCCTTGCTACTGTTCTTGCTTCCATGATCATATTTTGCATGTATAGCATGGCTATAGGCCATTTCGGGGCTTAATTTCGCATTTTCGGGATGAATGCATGCTTCGAATGTCATTTCGAATTGTCTCGGGGCTGTTTTCCCCTTTATTTAGGTGCTGAAATTCCATTGCCATGCTTGCATATCATTTCCCATGCCATTTGTATCATTTTTGCATTGCCTCGGTTTGCGTGCCAATGGGCACGCATTTCGAGGCACCTCATTCTTTTCATTCCGGCGGCCTATGTGAGTGTGGTTGAGGCCCTCTCATGCAGGCGTAAGCCCAATTTGCATTTTCATGCTTGTATGCCATTGCCTCGGTTTGTGTGCCCGTGTGCACGCATTTCGAGGCACTTTGTTTTTACCCGACGGCAGCCTATGTGAGTGAGCTGAGGCTCTCCCATGTTGGTGTAAGCCCATCGTTGCATCCCGTATACCATTTCATCCCATATCATCGCCTCGGTTTGTGTGCCTGTGGGCGCGCATTTCGAGGCACTTTGGTTTTATCCGATTTTGCATCGCATGTCATCGCCTCGGTTTGTGTGCCTGTGGGCGCGCATTTCGAGGCACTTCGATTTTATCCGATTTTGCATCGCATATCATCGTCTCGGTTTGTGTGCCTGTGGGCGCGCATTTCGAGGCACTTCGGCTTTATCCGATTTCCTTTTTTAGCATCGCCTCGGTTTGCGTGCCCGTGTGCACGCATTTCGAGACATTCTGTTTTATCCGCTTGGCATTGCGTATGCCTTCGCCTCGGTTTGCGTGCCCGTGTGCACGCATTTCGAGACATTCCGTTTTATCCGGTTTGCATTGCGTATGCCTCTGCCTCGGTTTGCGTGCCCATGTGCACGCATTTCGAGGCACTCTGTTTTATCCGATTTGCATTTCATCATTGCCTCGGTTTGCGTGCCAGTGGGCACGCATTTCGAGGCACCTCATTCTTATCATTCCGGCATCCTATGTGAGTGTGGCTGAGGCCCCCTTCATGTTGGTATAAGCCCATCATTACATTTCGCATGTCATTCCGCATCGCCTCGGTTTGCGTGCCCGTGGACACGTATTTCGAGGCATCTCATTTTCATAGCATCGTACATGCTAGGATTGAATGTTAGTTGCATTTCATGCATATCATGCATATTGCACGGGAAACGAGGCGCGTTTCGCACTCCGAGTGGCGGAGCATGTCTCAATTCCCCAGTCACCGACACTCCGGATTACCCATGATGGAGTTAGGTTTTCATTGTAGCATTCATCTGCATTCATCCTATATTGAGTTGTGCAATCCGATTCCTCGGCCATCATGCATCGGTATGCGTGATTGGTGGCACGAGGATCGAGGCATGCATATATTTGTGAAATACACTGCTGTGCCCTTTTCCTGCTCTCTGTTGCAGCAAAATCCAGAGTTAGCAACTTTTCGGAATCCGGCGCGCATTTCGAGAAACATTGCAAACAGAGGCTAATCAGGGCATCCCAGTGGATTTCCGCGCCAGGCAGCCCAACAGGCGGCATCTATCAGAAGCAAGGCAGTCCCTGGCTTGCATGCCAGTTTACCGCTTTCTTAGTTAATTTGTAAATTAATTAGGATATCTGTATATTCAATTCGGACTGTATTATTCTATTCTTTTATTCGGGTCTGTATATTTATTCGGACCCTCTGCGCGAGGGCATAATTGTAATAAGGGTGTGTGAGTGTGATGTATGTCTTCCCACCCCCATTTCTTTCTCCCTTTTATTTACCTGCTTATGATGGTTAGATATAGGGCATATTTCAATTAGCATACAGTATGACAGCATGTTTGCATCATTCATCTGTTTTGCATGCACCGGGCTCGGCGCATCATACAAACTGCATCTGTATTTCAATTCCAAGTTGAGTACTTGATAGCTGTTGCATCTCATATGCCATATTTAGAATAGCCGAGCTTGCTATAGTTTGCATCTTTGCATGTGTTGCATTAGGCAATTCTGTGTATTTAGGATCATGCATGATTCCTAATCAGTTTTTTGTTTTGGCTTGGAGTACTAGGTGAGTTTTATGCTTTAGCATCCTTGCATGCGTGTGAGTGTTGCCATGATAGCATGCTTACCATGAGGCTAACTGCTTATGTGATATAACTGCCTTGAGTGCCTGTGGGTGGAGGTTGAGTTATCTGAATTGGGACAAATCATCAACTGTTTGTTTTAAGCCCACTAGATTGTGGCAACACCATGTTTTCCTAAGCCCACCAGAGGGTGGCAAAATCTGCATCTTAAGCCTACCTGCGGGTAGCAAACCATCTTTCAAAAACAAACATGAAATGTTTTGTTCCAATTCAGACGACTCAGTCTATACTTGTTTGCTGCGAGCATCACATAGTAACCTAGGCTAATAACTGGAATAAGAACTCACAAAGTTTTCAAAAACAGATATCATGGTTAGTAGAGGCCGGTCTTTGACCGGGCAAGAGGGGGTGCTCACGATGTGACCTTCCCTAATCGTACCCAAGTTCCCGAGCCAACTTTGGTGATGACGGACACGTGGCCTTTTGGCACCGAGTCAGGGTTTCCTAAATTTCCCATTTTAAAAAATATTTAGGTGGCGACTCTGTTATCTGGCAAAGCAGTCCATGTTTGGCACTTCTTTCAAAAAATCTGTTTTTCTCAAAACGATTTGCCGGATTTGGACTCTTTGGTTCGAGATTTGGAACCGCAACAAAAATCGAGTCCGAGCTGTAGCGAGGCCCCCCCGCGGGCGTTGTTACATCCTCCCTTTTGGCCTTGCATGCTTCATGCTTCATGCCCTTCATGCTAGCATGTGTTAGCTCTAGTCCATACATGTTTTAGTATCATTTTGACATGCTCTAGGACTGTTTTGGGTTGCCTTGGCCATATAGTTCATGTATTGCATGGTTGTGGTGCAATTGGCCTTGCTAGCTTTGAGTTTTGAGCACCATAGCATGCTTCATTTGTGACATGTGCATGATTTGGCATCATCTACCATGTTATTTCAGAGCATATAGCATTGCCATGTTCCCACTTTTTCACTCTTTGAATGCTTGCAAGGGTTGTGCATTATTGCCTTGTTTGGGGACTAATGCGTATGCATGCTTGTCTAGACTTGTGAACTCCCATCTCAGCATGTTTTGGTCCTTGTTTTGATCTATTTGAGTTCTGTCCATGATTGGTTCAATCATTTGTGCCATGTATTGCATGCCTCTTGTGTAGTCTCCTTGAGTAGCCTTGTGCCTTAGGCCCTCTTGCATAACATACTTGGTTTGTTTGAATGGTTTGGCATCATTTCATACATGATTTCAGAGCTTGTAGTGTTGTCACACTTCCATATTTGTCACTCCTTGCTCATGTTTGAGAGTTGTGCTCTTATGCTTAATTAGTGAGCCATTGCATGTGTATGCATTTTCTTGCATTTCATGCCATCATTTCAGCATTTTGGCCACTGTTTTGGGCATGATTGAGGTCTGTCTATATTCGGTTTAAGTCCATTGAGCATGTTGTTTGAATGTTGTTGTTTGTATTGTGTTTGCATGTTGTTTGCATGTGCATGCATTGCATTGAGTTTGCATGCCATTAGCTTTGTTAAGTTGATCATGTTTCATTACATTGCGTTTGGGTAGGGTGTTAGTCCAAACACGAGAAACGAAGGGCGTTTCATACTTGAAGTGATGAAACGTCTCTCATTTCTCGGTCGCCAACCCTCTTGATCATGCATGATAGAGGTTAAGGCCCTTATGTGTTATGTGTGCATTCATTCACATTGAATTGTGCAATCTTGGCTTCTCGACCATCGTGCATTGCGATGCTCGTTTGGTAGCCCGAGAGTTGAGAACCGCACTCCCTTGAGCTCATGAAATGATAGGGAGGGTGGTTGTGCACACATATCTTGCAAATACATTGCCGTGCCCCTTCTTGTTCTCTGTTGCAGCAAACTGGAAGTGTGCAGAATTTTCTGGTCTGCAGCAAAGGTAAATGGTCGGCAGGTGGTTGGCAACACCAATAAGTGGTTGGCAATGCTTCTGGAGGTGCCCATGATGGAGTAGAAGCTATATGGAGCTTTGTGCAGTATCTTGAGAATAATTGCAAACAGAGGCAAGTTAGGGCATAGCAATGGATTTCTGAACGAGGCGATCGAGCATGCATACACTTCTCGCCCTGAGGACCTCTTCTTACTGCTTTACTTAGCTGCTTTGCTTAGCTAGCTAATGCTTTGGTTTTGTACTTAAGTAGTTAATGCACTTAGCGATCAATTTGTGTTGTAATAACTAATTAGTTAACTTGTTAGTTAATTAGTTTTGTGATGTAATAATTAGTTTAATTAGTTTAGATTAGCTAGTTGGGTTATTATTCGGACCCTCCGTCGAGAGGGCACAACTGTTGTAATAAGTGTGCGTGTGTGATGCATGTCTTCCAACCTCCATTTCTTTCTCCCTTTTACTTACCAGCTTTCGATGGTTAGTTTAGGGCATATTTCAATTAGTATCATTATGCTAGCATGTTTGCATCCATTCATCTGTCTTGCATGCACCGGGCTCGGCGCATCATACAAACTGTATTGTATTTCAATTCTAATTTGAATACATGTATCAATTGTTGCATTTCATATGCCATCTTAGGTAGCCGAGCCTATCTCATTGCATTTTGCATGTGTTGCATTTGGCATTGTTAACATAGCTAGGATCATGCATTGATTACTAACTAGCTTCTTTTTTGGCTCGGAGTACACTGTAAGTGTTTATGCTTTAGCATACTGCATGAGATGTGTATGTTGCCATGATAGCATACTTGCCATGAGACTAATTGCTTAAGTGTTCAACTGCATGAATGCCTGTGGATGAAGGTTGGATTGCTTGAATTGGAACAATTCATCGAAATGCGAGTTTTAAGCCTACTTGAGAGTTGCAAAATCATATTTTTCTAAGCCCACTTAAGGGTGGCAAATCCGCGTCTTAGCCTACTTGAGGGTAGCAACTTCAAACCATTTTCGAAACACAAACATGAGATGTTTTGTTCCAATTCAGGCGATCTAGTCTATACTTATATGCTGTGCACATCATATAGTAAGCTAGCTAATGAACCGGAATAAGAACGCACGTGTTTTCACAAACAACATATCATGTTAGTAAAGACCAATCCTTTGATCGAGCGAGCGGGGGTGCTCATTTCATACCCTTCCCCCCTCGTACCCAAGGTCCCGAGCTGAGGCAACTTTGGTGATGACGGACACGTGGCCTTAGGCACGAGTCAGGGTTTCCTAAATTTTCCAAAATAAAACATTTAGGTGGCGACTCTGAAATCTGGCAAAACAGTCTATGTTTGGCGCTTTTTGATTAAAATCGATTTTCCAAAACGATTTGCCGGATTTGGACTCTTTGGTGATTTATCAGTCTCACATTGCACTTTGTGAGATTAGATTCAAAACCGTGACATGAGTCCGAACTGTAGTAGCTAAGAACAACAATTCGCGCCCTCGCGCGTGGAGCGAAGTTCCGGGCGGTCTACAATATGGACCTTAACCATTATACACTACAACTTTCGTTCTCTACACTTTTTCTCTCTACCATTAAACCTCTTTTAAAGCTTGGATTTCACCACCTTAGAGTTGGAATTGATCTTTGACCTAAACATCAATATTCTAGAGCTCGATGAGAGCTTTGAGATCATCAAAGTCAAAATGCCATCCGACATCTTTTCGATTATCGGACTTCTCCTCTTCTCCTTTTGAGGTAGGGTTTTATTTCATTTGTTCAATATGAGTTTGTGGATGTATGTGTGGTACTTTTATACATAGTATTTTAGTTGTTGTTGGAGATTTTTGAGAAAATAGCATAAGAGGTTAGGGTTTATGAAATTGGTTGGGTGATTCTCTATATTTTTGCTATCAAACTTATTTTCTGTGTACAAAATCGCTTGTGGGTACTTGAAATTGAGAAGCCCTTATTTGTGAAAAGCCCTAAATTTAGAGATATCTTGAATTGAGAAATTTATGAAGAAATATTGAAGTCGGTGATAATATATTGGGAATTTGTGAAATTATAGTGTTGTAGAGAATTGTGGCCATTGACAAAATTTGATATTGTTGTTGATATAATCAATTGGATAGTGGAAATCCACATTTTTATATTATTGAGTTGGTTGATTTTAAGAGAATGAAAACCCGTTGTTGAACATAGATGCATGGAGCACGTTTTATGAGAATTGAATATTACATTGTTGCATTGGTTACATTAAAACATCATGATTTTAATTGATTATTAGTGGTGAATTCGGGTCATGTATAGACAACATTGAGGTTAATTTGGCTTGATTGTCCATGGTGAAAACCCGCACGGTGTAGGTGCCAATGTCCTTCCAGTTAGCAAACAATAAATTTGATGGGTTTAGGTGACGCTTAGCGATGGTCACTGGCAGTGTCACGGCCCAGAACCTGCTCCTAAAAGTTCGGGCATAACCTATGCAGACATGGGCATTAAACCTGATATACCCAATAGGGGGCCTGAACGGAAGCATTTAATATTGAAGAACAACATCCAGACATATCCATTGAGCTACTATTGACATGCCAGGATCACGCACATCATAACAGGAAAATAATAAACAGAAACACGCATCCGAGCATTAGTTACATACATATATATACAGATCCAGCCCTAGGATTGGACGAATGACAAAATGTTATTTACAGTCCACTTATCATCGACAACGAGAGTACGAACCCAAAAGCTCCACAAAACTTCACTAAATGCACGGGCGTCTTCAAGTGCCTGGTTTTACCTAGGTTGACAAAAGGGAGATGGGTGTCGGGGTTAGGATTGACCACCCGGTTGAGCACCTACAGAAGCAGACAAAATACAGAGTGAGCTACGCTCAGTGAATAATAGTATGCTCAAAGTAAGATACATAATATGTGCTTTAGAGTTCACACGGGTAAGCCAATGTTGTGTCAACTTCAGAACGGCCTTAGGCCCAGAAATAACAGAACGGCATTAAGTCCAGAAATAACAGAACGGCACTAAGCCCAGAAATAACAGAACGGCATTGAGCCCAGAAATAACAGAACGACATTGAGCCCAGAAATAACAGAACGGCATTGAGCCCAGACAGATTTCACAGAATCCACAGAGTGGCCAAAGGCCCAGAAAACCTCAAGGTATGCCGGTTCCGGTGTTACACAGAGTTCTCAAGTTACATAAGAGTTTACACATTCTTCCAACCATTCATGTGAGTTAACATAATTAATATGTAGTTAACAGAAGGCTAATAGGAACCATTAGCGAGAAGTAACATGTATTAATACAGTACTATTACTCACAGTATTGAGGCGGAGCGCTTGTTTCTCCTGAAGCGTGCCCTACACACATGCAAGATTATAATTAGTTCTCTTTTCTTTATTCAATCGTTTTCTGACTCACTTTACTTTGTCTAAATTTACAGATATCAAAACATTATCAAATACAAGTTCCGACAATATTAGAGGGTCCAGCATGCAAAACAGAGCATCCCATGTTTTTCAACTTGGGCCGCACGTACGGCTGTGAGCCCCGCACGTGTGGCAAAACCTCCCGCACATGCGGCAGTGATGCCCCGCACATGCTTTTTTAGCAGTGTTCAACACCCAAAATCACCATTTTCCCGCACGTGCGGCCATGACTCCCGCACGTGCGGCGATTCTGGGTAAATTCAGTCCGAAAATTCATATGCAATCTCAACTTTTGGCAAATGTTTACAAGGTCCCAAAAAGATTGAAAAACACATGTTAATAAGAGTTACAAACACACACACACCCACTTAGATGTAACTAGATGTTTAATTCTTAAATCCATAACATGATCCAAAGAATTCAATTCTTTTAATATACAACATCACACATATAACTATGTAGGTACAACATGAGAAAGTAAGTAATTGAAGATAATTCTTGTGGATAAACATAAAATCATTCAAGTGCCACAATTTAAGCCAAGGATAATCATATAGTAAGTCAATTTTCAAGTCCTAGATTACACATTCATGAAGAATTCTCACTCCAAATTAGGAGAGGAGTTACAGAAGATGAGGAAACTTACTTGAGCTTAAATCTTTCAAACCCCCTTCAATTCTCTAAGCTTTGATCTTTGGTGAAGCTCTCTCTCTAAATCCTTTTTCTCTACTTCTCTCTACTCTCTCCCTGGAAATGTTTTGGTTCAAAGCTCCTTGGTCAAATGTATAAGGCACAAGTATGCATATATATATATAAAGGTGGAGATAAGAACAAAATTGAATCAGTTTACACATTCCAAACTGAAATTTCACAGAAATGCTTATTATTATCTAAAAATTATGCCGATCTCATATGTGACATCAATTTTGGATTATCATGCCTCTAAGGCTCCCAATTCCTGTTCTAAACGTTTTAAATGTAACAGATGTCTTTCTTATCCAACAGATATAATCACAAAATTTTTCATTAAGCATTTTCATGCACAAAATACGAGACTTAAACATATCAGAGGCACATGCGAGGGTCGGGTTATTACACTCTCCCCCCCTTAAATAAGTTTGGTCCCTCAAACTTGTTTTACCTCAGGACGAGAACAGTTGCGGATATTGGTGTTACATATCCTCTTCTTTTTCCCACGTTGCTTCAGTTCTGTAATGTTCTTGCCATTCGACTTTTACCATTGGAATCTCCCGATTTCGTAATTGTTTCACTTGTCAGTCCAGAATTCGAATTGGTTTTTCTTCATAAGTTAACTTATCATCTAGCACAATTTGGTGATAATCTATCACATGTGACGGGTCCGGAAGGTATCCTCGGAGCATAGAAACATGAAACACGTTATGGACTTGACTCATATTTGGCGGAAGGGCAACTCAGTAAGCTACCGGGCCCACTCTTTCCAAAATCTGGAAGGGTCCAACATACCGGGGTGTTAACTTACCCCTTTTTTCCGAACCTTGGATGTCCTTTCATCGGGGTGACTTTCACGAACACATGACTATCCACTTCAAATTCCAAATTCTTTCGTCGGTTATCCGCATAACTTTTCTGTCTACTTTGAGCAGTTTTTAGTCTTTCCCGGATAATTTTAACCTTTTCAGTTGTTAGCTGCACAATTTCAGGCCCTAACAAGGCTCTATCTCCAACTTCAGCCCAACACATGGGGGAACGACATGGTCTTCCATATAGAGCTTCATAAGGTGCCATCTCAATACTCGAATAGTAACTATTGTTGTATGCAAACTCTACCAACGGTAGGTGGGTTTCCCAACTTTCCTGAAAATCCAACACACACATTCGGAGCATATCTTCTAGAGTTTGTATTGTTCTCTCGTATTGACCATCGGTCTGAGGGTGAAAAGCTGTGCTGAACTTAAGTTCTGTACCCATAGCTTCCTGCAGACTTTGCCAGAATCTTGAAACAAATTTGGGATCCCTATCCGACACGATTGAAACCGGAACACCATGAAGCTTTACAATTTCATTCATATAAAGCACCGCGAGTTTATCTGCATTATATTGAGTCTTCACTGGTAGGAAGTGAGCAGACTTAGTTAATCGGTCTACAATTACCCATATGGAATTCATACCCCGAGGAGTCCGTGGTAACCCCACAACGAAATCCATAGTCAAATGTTCCCACTTCCATTTTGGGATTGGAAGAGGTTGCAACAGTCCTGCTGGCCTTTGATGTTCTGCTTTTACTTGCTGACACTGTAGACATTTAGAAACGAACTTTGCGATCTCCTTTTTCATCCATGGCCACCAAAAGTTTTGTTTCAGATCTCGATACATTTTGGTACTTCCCGGATGCACTGAAAATCTCGAGGCATGTGCTTCTTCCATTAGTTTCTGTTTAAGTTCCAACACATTAGGGACACATATTCTGTTTTGAAACTTGAGCACCGAATCCACTAAACTGAACCCGGGTTTTGGTTTCGTCTCCAATTCATCACATAATTTTCGTAGGGGTTTATTTTCTATTTGATGCAGCTTGATCTCTTCGAGTAAGGCTGGTTGAGCTATCACTGCTGCCACTATGGCTTCCTGTTCATGCACCATAAGATCTATCTTCATTTTATGCAATTCCCTCCTCAACTCCTTTTGTTCCGTAAGTAGATTTGTCAGGTTCCCCACATTCTTGCAACTAGGCGCGTCTGCAACTGTGTTGGCTTTACCAGGATGGTAATGAATCTGTAAATCATGATCTTTAATTAGCTCTAACCAACGCCGTTGCAGCATATTTAACTCTTTCTGAGTAAAAAGGTACTTGAGACTTTTGTGATTGGTATAAACTTCGCAAGTAGTGCTATACAGATAATGCCGCCATATCTTCAAAGCAAAAACTATTGCTGCTAGCTCAAGATCGTGTGTGGGATAATTCTTCTCATGTGGTTTCAGTTGTCGAGAAGCATAAGAAATAACCCTTCCATGTTGCATAAGTACACAACCAAGTCCTTTATGCGAAGCATTACTGTAGATTACAAACCCGTTAATACCGAATGGTAAGGCCAGAACTGGTGATGTGGTCAACTTTGTTTTCAACTCCTGGAAGGCAACCTCCCGCTCTTCTGACCATTCAAATGTCACTCCCTTCTGAGTCAATTGTGTAAGCGGCACAGCGATTTTGGAAAAATCTTGAACGAACCTCCTGTAATAGCCGGCTAATCCCATAACTACGCACCTCAGTCACATTGGTGGGAGTTGGCCAATTCACGATCGCCTCAATTTTGTGTGGATCCACAGAGACTCCATCCTTCGTTATTACATGCCCCAGAAATGCTACCTCATGTAGCCAAAATTCACATTTCTTTAACTTTGCATACAGCTTCTTTTCTCGGAGTGTTTGAAGAATTAAGCGAAGATGGTTCTCATGAGCTTTTGTATTCTCTGAGTAAATGAGGATATCATCAATAAAGACCACCACAAACTCGTCTAGATAAGGTTTAAAGACGCAATTCATCAGATCCATAAATGTTGCTGGTGCGTTAGTGACTCCAAAGGGCATAACCAGAAATTCATAATGGCCGTATCGAGTCCGAAAAGCCGTTTTCTCCACATCATCAGCTTTAACTTTCAATTGGTGGTATCCAGACCGCAAATCAATTTTCGAGAAGACTTGTGCCCCTTGGAGCTGATCAAACAAATCATCAATCCGTGGTAAAGGGTACTTGTTTTTGATTGTTACTTTGTTGAGTTCCCTATAGTCAATACATAGTCGAAGTGTTCCATCCTTTTTTTTCACAAACAGAACGGGCGCACCCTAAGGAGATACACTTGGACGGATGAATCCTTTATCGAGCAAATCTTGCAACTGAATCTTTAATTCTTTCATTTCAACTGGTGACATTCTATACGAAGTCTTTGAAATAGGTTGAGTTCCCGGCGCCACGTCAATTGTAAACTCAATCTCAAGGTCTATTAACTGCCCTGGCAATTTTTCTGGAAAAACATCCGGGAATTCACGAACGATTGGAATCAGATCAGTATTTCCATTCATCACTTGCCCTTCCAAAACACTACATAAAAACCCCTGGCACCCTTTCTAAATTAGTTTGCACGCCTTTGCTGCAGAAATCAAATATGGCGGAGAAGTCACTTCCTGTCCCTAAAAAATAGATTATACTTGTCCCGGAGGGTGGAAACTGATTTGCTTGTTCAGACAGTCTATAGTTGCACCATATTCACTCAGCCAGTCCATGCCTAGAATAACGTCAAAATAGGTCAAGTCAAGAGGTAACAGATTGGCATATACCCGGATATCTCCAAATTGGAGTTCACAAGCAAAATACACAGAAGCACAAATCATAGAGTCTCCCAAAGGTGAAGACACACATAACACATATGACAAATTTTCCTTAGATTTATCTAAATTTTGCGCAAATAATTTTGACACAAAAGAATGAGTAGAGCCAGAATCAAACAATACATGAGCAGAATAACCATGAACCATAAATGTACCTGACACCACTGTCGCAGCATTCTGCACATCCCCCGGAACTAGTGCAAATACCTACCTTGCCTCGTAGTGTCTTTTTTGTTAGCAGGTTTTGCAACTGACTTAGTGTTGGAATTTGGTGCAAACCCTACTGAACTTGTAACAGCTTTGTTATTATTCTGTTGCTTCCCCTGAGGGCAATCCCTTATCAGATGACCCGTTTTGCCACATCGAAAACATGCTCCGGACAGTCGGTGACAAACCCCACGGTGTCTCCTTCCACATTCTGAACACACAGGGGCTGAATCTTGAGTAGAAGCGATTGTGCTGGAGGTTCCTGAATTTTGCTTCTTATTTGGCGAAGTAATTGTGCCCTTTGCCCATTAAGTATTCTGCCTCTTTCCTTTCCATTCAGAGATTCGGTTCTATGTAGCAAGGTTTCCTTCTGTTATGACAGCCCTCTCCAACACAGCGACATAAGTGGGTAACATCAGCATGTTGACCTTGTCCAATATAGCACTCCGTAGTCCCCCTTCAAATTTGCGCGCCTTCTTGTAATCCGTGTCTACCATGTGAGGTGCAAACCGTGCTAGTTCTGCGAATTGAGCTTCATATTCAGCAACGGTCTTGTTCCCTTGTCGAAGAGTCTCAAATTCGGTCACCTTTTTGTCTCGCATACTTTGGGGAAAATACTTTTCATAAAACAACTCCAAGAATCTGTCCCATGCTAATCCCGGATGCATGGTTCTTGTAAGCATCCACCATCTCCGTGCCTCATCCTCAAGAGTGAAAGTAGCCAATTGAACTTTTTGGGCTTCGGTACCTGGGAAGACTTCGAATAATTTTTCTATGCCCAACACCCATGCCTCAGCTTTCATCGGTTCTATCCCTCCTTTGAATGACGGCGGTTTCATCTTTTTAAACTCCTTTGTAAGGGTAATGGTTCGATCTTCAGCATGGACGTCGTGTACTACAGGTGGAGGTACCGGTGGTGGTGGCGGTTGTTGCTGCTGTTGTTGTTGCCGTAGGGTTTTCGCCATCTCCATAATCATTCGTTCCATCCTATCCAACCTTGCAGAAGTGGCATCTTCCGGGTCTTCTGCTCTAGTTCTCACCATAATCTACACAACAATCAATTATATACCATAGACATAGTTCACAATTGTTAGCATTTAACAGAGTACGCTTAACGTTGCTATCAATCTTGCATAGACCTCTAGAATGTCATGCATGCTTCCTAAATCTTTTCTAGACACTCTAAAGCTCAACGGATTCGTGTGTGAGATAGCAACTCGTGCTTTGATACCACTTGTCACGGCTCAGAACCTGCCCCTAAAAGTTCGGGCATGACCTATGCAGACATGGGCATTAAACCTGATATACACAATAGAGGGGCCTGAACGGAAGCATTTAATATCGAAAAACAATATCTAAACATATCCATTGAGCTACTATTGACATGCCAGGATCACGCACATCATAATAGGAAAATAATAAACAGAAACACGCATCCAAGCATTAGTTACATACATATATATATACAGATCCAGCCCTAGGATTGGGCGAATGACAAAATGTTATTTACAGTCCACTTATCATCGACAACGAGAGTACGAACCCAAAAGCTCCACAAAACTTCACTAAATGCATGGGCGTCTTCAAGTGCCTAGTTTTACCTAGGTTGACAAAAGGGAGATGGGTGTCGGGGTTAGGATTGACCACCCGGTTGAGCACCTACAGAAACAGAAAAAATACAGAGTGAGCTACGCTCAGTGAATAATAGTATGCTCAAAGTAAGATACATAATATGTGCTTCAGAGTTCACACGGGTAAGCCAATGTTGTGTCAACTTCAGAACGGCCTTAGGCCCAGAAATAACAGAACGGCATTAAGTCCAGAAATAATAGAACGACACTAAGCCCAGAAATAACAGAACGGCATTGAGCCCAGAAATAACAGAACGACATTGAGCCTAGAAATAACAGAATAGCATTGAGCCCAGACAGATTTCACAGAATCCACAGAGTGGCCAAAGGCCCAGAAAACCTCAAGGTATGCCGGTTCCGGTGTTACACAGAGTTCTCAAGTTACATAAGAGTTTACACATTCTTCCAACCATTCATGTGAGTTAACATAATTGATATGTAGTTAACAGAAGGCTAATAGGAACCATTAGCGAGAAGTAACGTGTATTAATACAGTACTATTACTCACAGTATTGAGGCGGAGCGCTTGTTTCTCCTGAAGCGTGCCCTACACACATGCAAGATTATAATTAGTTCTCTTTTCTTTATTCAATCGTTTTCTGACTCACTTTACTTTGTCTGAATTTACAGATATCAAAACATTATCAAATATAAGTTCCGACAATATTAGAGGGTCCAGCACGCAAAACAGAGCATCCCATGTTTTTCAGCTTGGGCCGTACGTGCGGCTGTGAGCCCCGCACGTGTGGCAAAACCTCCGCACATGCGGCAGTGATGCCCCGCACGTGCTTTTTTAGCAGTGTTCAACACCCAAAATCACCATTTTCCCGCACGTGCGGCCATGACTCCCGCACGTGCGGCCATGACTCCCGCACGTGCGGCGATTCTGGGTAAATTCAGTCCGAAAATTCATATGCAATCTCAACTTTTGGCAAATGTTTACAAGGTCCCAAAAAGATTGAAAAACACATGTTAATAAGAGTTACAAACACACACACACCCACTTAGATGTAACTAGATGTTTAATTCTTAAATCCATAACATGATCCAAAGAATTCAATTCTTTTAATATACAACATCACACATATAACTATGTAGGTACAACATGAGAAAGTAAGTAATTGAAGATAATTCTTGTGGATAAACATAAAATCATTCAAGTGCCACAATTTAAGCCAAGGATAATCATATAGTAAGTCAATTTTCAAGTCCTAGATTACACATTCATGAAGAATTCTCACTCCAAATTAGGAGAGGAGTTACAGAAGATGAGGAAACTTACTTGAGCTTAAATCTTTCAAACCCCCTTCAATTCTCTAAGCTTTGATCTTTGGTGAAGCTCTCTCTCTAAATCCTTTTTCTCTACTTCTCTCTACTCTCTCCCAGGAAATGTTTTGGTTCAAAGCTCCTTGGTCAAATGTATAAGGCACAAGTATGCATATATATATATATATAAAGGTGGAGATAAGAACAAAATTGAATCAGTTTACACATTCCAAACTGAAATTTCACAGAAATGCTTAGTATTATCTAAAAATTATGCCGATCTCATATGTGACATCAATTTTGGATTATCATGCCTCTAAGGCTCCCAATTCCTGTTCTAAACGTTTTAAATGTAACAGATGTCTTTCTTATCCAACAGATATAATCACAAAATTTTTCATTAAGCATTTTCATGCACAAAATACGAGACTTAAACATATCAGAGGCACAGGCGAGGGTCGGGTTATTACAGCCAGAGTATAGCTTCAAATAGAGCACTAGGTTAAGTAGTTCTTAGTGATGACCATTGGCATATACATGTACTTGAGAAGATTCACCAAGTCTTAGTAATGATAATATGAAATGTTGAATTAAACAAAATGTTTTGAGCATGTTATGCATATTTATAACATCATGATCATATACATGTATGAGAACATATCATCTTCTGAAATGTTACTATAACAACACCGACCCATGATTAATTATTAAACCATGATTAAGCCATGATTAAGTATGCATAATAAGTAATTAAAATGAAATTCTGAATTAAGTGCATGTGTGTTGCATTATTTGTATTTCTATCTATTTATCGTAGGAATATCTCTTTGAGGTTCTGTTATATCTTGTGAATTGAAGGCCTCATTGGCATCCGACCATGAAATTGACTTGGTATATATGTTATTTGAAATTTTTATAATGTTATGGTAGGCTTAATTAAAATTCGATTTGGAACAAATAAATTAGAATAATTAATGTCAATGTGATTAACCTAAGCCAAAATGAATTAAGTCAACTTAATTGAGCCTATATAAGGCATGAGTGGACTCTAATATACATTTTACACTCTCATTTTATTCCCTTGAGACAACAAAACGTGAGGAAGAGTGAGAGTTAGAGGGAGAGAGTGAATTCAAGAAGAAGAAAAGAGGAGTTGGTAAGATTGAAGCAAAATTTGTGGAGTTGAGCAAGAATTTGCTAGAATTCAAGAGAATTGGGAACTCTAGGTAAGAATCATGCCCTCAAACTTTGTATTTAAGACATAGGTGGTTGAACTTAAGAGGTTTAAGTGTTAAAATGTGAGAATTGAGCTTAGATTAAGGAATTGGAGCATGATTCCTACATGCATGCATAAGTTACTAAGAATTATAAGTTGATTCTCAAGAATTTCCACACGTATGTCCATATCTTGGTTTTGTTCAAAGAATTTAACATGTTTTTGACCTAAACATCTCATTTTCTTATGATTTGGCAACTTGGAGCTCAAATCATTTCATGCATGTCATATTCATGTTATGTTTTCACATTTCAAGCTTGAGTTTGTATAATTGACATGCTTATGGGCTTTGATTTCATGAAATGATCTTTAATTCTTTATGTTTTCCAAGTTTAGACTTGTTTTCTCAAGTTTTGGGCCCAAATGATGTGTTTTGAAAGGCAAAAGATGGGTTTTGAAGCTTGGAGGTGAATCTGGAAATTTCAAAATTCAAATTCATCGCTCAAGCAACAGATCTTGCGCTCAAGTGACCACTCTGTGTTTTGCACGAGCGACCAAAAGTTGGCTCGAGTGTAAAATGCATGCTTCCAGAAGTTGACACATTTTGCAGATCGCTCAAGCGACAAGAGTTGCACTCGAATGAAGACCTCAGTCACATACTCGAGCGACCATCGAGCGGAAATTCACACAACCAATATTTTTGCAGAGTTTACAAACCACTCAAGCAAAGTAAGTTACACTCGACCGACCACTCACATATTTGGTCGTCCGCTCGTGTAATGCCCTCAAAATAAAGGGCATAATCCAACCCATGAGATCCATGAACATAATAGAAAATGTTATACTTTCATTCATCAGAGTTTATATTACAAGAGATATTACATGCATTATACTTCCATAAATGTTTATTCTGAAACTACAGCATGTAACACTAATTGATTACAACAAAATAAATGCCCTACGGGTTTACATCTTTCCAAGATATCACTTGGTTACAACAAAAGAGTCCTAAGCTCTATACATGTAAAACCCTTGGCTTGAATTAACATTTAAACACAAAATTAACAAAATAAAGCCTCAGCCCCTAAGTCCTCCCAAGCTACGCCCTTGGAGGAGGCATGTCACCTGTACTTGAAAATGGTTTCCCAAGTAGGGTGAGCCAAAGCCCAATAGAGATAGACTAACACAATATATGAAATTTAACTAAGATATAAATGTCAGATAAAAGTTCAATACTCAAGGCCAACTTACATTTTCACCATTACCATTCAATATTAATAACCACATCTTAATCCATTTCCATTCATTCATTTCAAATCAATGCATAGTATAGTTCCTTATCATTTAAACCATCCCAAATGAGACTATAACTCATTCATTCACAATTAAATAATATTCATTATTCAAACACTTCAATCTTCTTGCCATTTTACAGATTCTCGTCTGAGGGAATCGGTACCCAAATATACACATATAAGGTTTCGAGACTTTCACCCTGGACACTCCAACCAACTTAATTTAAAATGGAGTCCATCCTCTATTTTCTCCCAAACAATGATACATATACAATGTATTTAAAAGCGTTGTCATATACAATGACAATCCAAGTCACATATTCAATGGTTTAATCAAATAGTCATATTCAATGACATAATTCAAATGACTAGTTTCAATTCACCTAGTCCTCATACAGTTTCTTCAACAATCATAGTTATCCTCCACTGATAGCCCAAAACAGATATTTCTAAACAGATGTACAATTATCAAACAGATAATTTATCAAATTTCTCATAAGTGAGTGATTTATCAAATCCAACTACACCATTCATTCACACATCCTCCCAATTTCATATTTCCCATATCAATTTCATTATTTATACAAAATAATTATTTAACACAAATTAGGATAATTTTTTCTCCTTTTCCAAATATCAATCTTAAGTCCAAATTTCATCATTTTAACCCATATAACTTCATATTCAATACCCCATATATTTTCATGGAACCCAATATAAAAATCCCTATTTTAAATTTTGGACCCAAACCCTAACTTCACCCAAATCCCTCCAAATTCCACCACTTATACTAAATGACAAATACCTAGGTTAAAAACCATATCAAAGTGTAGAATGTCCCTACCTCAAGTGTTGAAGCTCAAAGGAGATGATGAAGAACTTCAAAAATGCACTAAATTCGGTTTGACTCGGATCAAAGGGAGGCCCTTGAGATGCTCTAACTCTTTAACAAAGGGACTAGCGTTGAGAGATGCTTAGATCTTAGGGTATTCGTAGAGAGAGAAAGTGTCGTATTAAGGTTTTTTTTGCCAAAAAGGAAATCAAAAAGTGATATAAAACTCTCTGCTGCGAACTAATATACGCGACCTTCGCATGAGTGAAAGAGTTGTTGCTCGAGCGACTAGACACAGCAAGTGACCTCGCTCGAGCGCAAGCCTCGCTCGAGCGAAGAACTTCACTTTCCCAGAAATTCTGCGTCTGGGAAAGAAACCTAAAGACTCTCAAATCTCGCTCGAGCGAAGAAGAAAATTTCACAAGGCTCGCTCGAGCGAAGAAACCAAAATCTGGGCAACAACAATCTAGACCAACTAACAACCAACCTGTTCCAAATGCGCCCAACATGTTCCAAAACTCAAATTCAAAGAGTCAAAGGAGGAAAACAAGACATGGATACAATATTAAACCACGAGGCTCGAGTCCGAAATGTAACAAAGGTCCGGTTAAAATCGAGATCGCTATAGCTCGAGCGACGGAAGTTGGGCTTGAGCGAGACCCATGTTTTTAGTAAATTTGTCTAAGTGTTGAATAGCATGTTTTGGCATCCTCATTGCATTCTAGGCATTCCTAAGCCCTAGTTAAGACATAATAATGAGGATAAGAAGTAGAAACACACCTAAAAAAGAAAGAACTAAGTTGATAATTCTGGGTGTGTAATTCAGTACGTATTCGTTCTGTATCTGTGTAGGTCATACGCCACAAGTTACTTGATTTGTCTGCTCTGCTATTTGCTTTGGAGCCATTTGTAAGTAATAACTTAGTAAAGCTATGTTCAACTTTATTTATTTTCTGTATATGGAATAAGATCTGTTTTATAACATGTTAAATATTTTGTACAATGAATGATTGCCCAATTTCTGACAAGTATTCGTGGCAACAATTCCGTCGCTCAAGTAAGTTATATGTTCTCGGTCCGGAGGTTCCTTTATGGAACTGATAAGTTATCCGTACCCGGCCAAAGGTTCCTTTATGGAACTGATAAGTTATCTGTTCCCGGTCCGGAGGTTCCTTTATGGAATTGACAAGTTATTCGTACCCGGCCGGAGGTTTCTTTCTAGAACTGACAAGTATGACCCTTAATGCTCAGTATATGATCTGTTAGCGCTAATGGATATATCACATATGAACAAGCATGAATTATGATTCCTGTATATGATTCAAACAAGAATGTGAATAGGAATCTGTTCCTATTTTTTTCTGAATCTGATAGGATATCATTCATTTAACCCTTTACTCTGTTATTATTCACTGAGTTTTCACTCACTGTTTATATTATGTATGTAGGTGAGCAGGCGTGTGACCAGGCCTAAGTTGCTGCCTGGGGAGTTTTTGGGACAGCCAGCCACCGTGCCTCCTGGAGAGGTTCCCGTTTTGAGAAGTCAAGTTTTGTAACCATGCTTAGGCTGTTTCGTTTTTGTTTACCTGTACACTGGGTTAAGTTCCTTATAATACATAATACTATCTATAAGGTGATATAAGACTTAAGGAAGTTTAACGTCACATATGTATGTATCTATTTCAGTTTTGAAGTTCAATGGACTATGTATCTATTTATGTTCCATATAGGTCAACACAGTTCAATAGACTATGTATGTTTCTATATTTGCTTCCGTAGCCCCTTATTATACGATAATCTGTTCAGAGGCCTTTTGTAATCCAAGGATTACTGGCCGATTACGATGCTAAACCTACAGACAATAACAATAATACGAAAAATAAATAGCATACTCAAATCTGTTATGCAAGACCTTTGAGTGATCCAAAGTTGATTGGACATAAACTTAATATCAATATTAGTGAAAAAAATGTTTCTCTCTCTTGACCCTCTTTAGAATAAGTTATTCAGAATGATTTGATAAGTAATTTGAATTTTCTTTTATAAGCAGAAAGAGGACTAGTTTCCTTGTTCAACTATAATTCCACTTGCCCATCAAAGTAGAATACTTGGAAATCACTCTTCTTATTGACCAATTAGATAAAACCTTAGAGCAAAATATATGGAACCATAATCCTGTAAAATCTCTAATTCATATTGCCGTATCATGTGGGTCACCCTAATGACTAAATAATTAATTTAGTCTTACATTCTCCCACTTGGCCCATATGATAACATACATCAAGATTTAATAAGGTCAACATTAGGCGCACAATAAATCATATCCAATCTTTCATTTAATTTGGTCATCATCATAATACTATAATTAAATAGTTCACTAATATGAGTCATGGCGATTCTACACCGATAGTACGATACAGTTCCTTCGATGTACCACAACATTAGCAACTAGTTTTGTGATGTCCTGAGTCCTTTTAAAGAAATTTAAGTATATTAATTTGAAATTTCTATCTCTTTTAATTGTCCTTGTTACCGTTGAGCTCTTTGAGTTTTATGTTGTTGCCTATTCTTGTCCTTACGGTTGTTCATATACATCCTAGTATATTCTGAGGTGCCAATTTGCATCTTTGGGTGTTGGAGTGGATCCGAGAATGGTGGGAACGCTCTAAGGTTGCTTTTGTCTCAGTTCTGAGTTGAGACCGCTTGAGCAGTACTTTTGTCACTTGAGCGATAATGTCATTCTTTTAGTTCTTGATTGTGAATTCTAAAATACTGGGAGTGTGCTTTCACCATTCGAACAATCTGTTACAGAGGAGAGAGAGATTCTGGAAGTTTGAATTCACCGCTCAAGTGCAGGATTGTTAGCTCGAGCAGTCTGTCCGTAATCAGCTCCGAAAAATGTGTCCAATCAATTAAAAGTTGAACCATTACACATCTATTCCTCATTTTTCACTTCACACTTGTAGACATCCCATTTTGACTGGCTCAAAGACTTGGATGCTTTTTTTTGATTACCCGATGATGAAAATAATAATGTTTTTCATAAAATCTTCAGTAAAAAAAAGGGAATTTGAGCTTTACTTTCCACCCTATGCCTGTTTTGGCCAAGTGTTTAGGTCTTGTCAAGCACTAGAGCGAAGCTAGACTAAACTGAAGCAAAATGGCCAAATTTCTCTCTAGTCGGTTGACCACCCACAGACAGCAAAGTCCAATTTTTGTGTTAGTTCGGGTGGGCACTTCACAAGCCCATTTTCTGACCCCTTTTTGCACCAAATGCATGTATACTCATCCTCCATTGCCTAGTGCCTAATCCATTGAAGGTAAATGTTCTACTTTTGTCTTCTATTAGCTCCATTTTATGATCCATTAGCTCCATTATCTTCCTTAATGCTCCATTAATCTTCCACCTTGTGTTCCACCATTTTTTCACTTGCATAGCCTGTATGAATACATCAGATTGTTGAGAAGAGGTGGAGGATAGATTGAGTAGAGAAAGCTAGAGATTGGGGAAAAGATAGGAGGAAAGGCAACTATTTGGCTGAGTCTTGCACATGCGACACATGTCCCATAGGTGTAGCCAATGGTGGCGCATGTGTGGTAGAGGGGAAGTTCAATTGCATGAAATGCAAGTGTGGCTAGAGGGCCCGCATGTGTGGCTAAGGGCTTCGTAGGTGCAATCGAGGTTGAGAAGCTGCACGTGGCAACCTCCCAGCCAAGCTTTAATTTGAGGGTGCTTTGATTTGAGAAAGTCCCAATTTATTTATTTATTTTCTGAAATCCTAGTTTCGAAAATTGCATGAATGAAGAATTTATGTTATTATGTTGAAATTGGAGATGAATGAGTATAATTTATGAGATCATAACATTTTTGGAGAAGATTGTTGGCCATTAGTGAAGAATGACATTGTTGTAGAGATTGATACAAAATGATGACAAAAACCTATTTTTTTTATGCATTGTGAATTGTCGAATTCATGGAATGATGACTCATCATTGGATAGAGCTGTGTTGAGCTCATTTTATCAGAATTAATTAAGAGCATGTGTTGCATTATTGTAATTAAATATTATGGTCTTTAATTGAATAAAGTGGTGAATCCGAGTCATGTATAGATGAGAATGAGGATAATTTGGCTCGATAGTCCACGGTGCTAGATCGTAAACTGGTGTGGTGTAGGTACTAAGTTCCTTTTGGTTAGAAACCTGTAAATTTGGGGGTGTTTAGGTGATTCTTAGTGATGGTCACTGGCAAAGTGTTACTTCTAATAGCTCACTAAATTAGGTGGTGCTTAGTAGTAACCATTGGCAGCTACATATATTTGAGAGGATTAACCCAGTTAATGAAATTGAGAAACGTTACCTTAATGGAAATGTCTGGTTTTAGTCATTGAAATCAATGTAAACATTTTTATGTAATGAGACATGCCCTGACATTGAGGCGAGACATAAGATATGTGCATGAGCTAAGAGAGGGCTCTCTTGAGTTGTAGGCATTAGGCCCTTTTTGTGTAAGTTGACGGCCATCTTTTATAAGGGTTATACCTTTTTTTAAATTATGTAAGCCTAAGAAAAATGATCATTGAGTTGGTTGAGCTTAACTCATAAAGTTGAACAAGTTATAATACTGCCCATAAAAGTATGGCACATGTTACTCATACGCACTTTTTCCATCAAAAAATACTAACAAATGTAATGAATTGAATCAAATTGAGACAAAATCATAAATTTAGAGTCAAAATCGAATCAATTGAAATTACAAGGATCAAAATAACATAAGAGCCAAAGTATAAGGACTGCTGGTGTAATTTGCCCAAAAATATAAGAGAAATGGCTAAGGATTACATACAAAAGTGATAAAATCTAGAAGTAATGACATAAACAAAGGATGGATACCATAACCCACTCTCCAAATATGTAACATTTAGTCCATGATATTTTCTCAATCACCTATATTCTTATTCTTCAATAGTTACATGATTTTATAAATCTGACATGTGATGTAACAACTACAATTGAAACATTTAAATGGCCCATGGGCTATAATCACTTAAATAAGTCTAGCCCGTTAGTATTTGTACCATATTTGACATGGCCAATAAAAGGCCGTCACATGGCAAAGAAAGCCTACAAAATTGAATTCAAGTTTAGATCAATCTATAGGATCCACGTGTGACTTGGGTTAACCCATGTTATTGGATGGCCACTGATGGGATAAGGTTTGACTTGGTCAAATAAGAAGTGGTTGATCTGTCACCTAGGATTTAGGAGGTAGTCGTTGGTTAGCTTCTATTTCTCCTCGATATGGAAGAAGAATAGAATGGAAGAAGGCAAAGAGGAAAAGCAAGGAATGAGCCACGTGTCCTATCTTTGAAGATAATTAAGTTGCTGGAGACATGCAAAGCATAGGATAATTTGTCATACTAACCCACAAAGAAAGTGGAACGTGGATAAGGAAGTGGGGTTATGGAAGAATAAAGATAGGATGATTTGTACGGTTTTAGCCCAACTCACCACTAAATATGGTAAATGAGAGATATTAGTGCATAATGAACATGTGAAAAAAGCCAAACCACACCAAACAAAGAATTCAACATTTAATACTTCAATTCATTATCCACCCAAAAAACACTTTAATTCGGCCCAACACCATTGTCTTTACATTTCTTAGTTCTAGCAACTAGAGTGTCTTAGATTTTGTTAACCATTTCAATTTGCAAGCCTTTTTGTTCGTCAAATGAAATAATTATATCTTTTTTCCATTCATGTCTCGAGTTCAACACTCTAAAAAAAAGTAGGAAATTGTGAAGTTCTCTTCATTGAGGCAAAAAAAGAATCTTTGTGGCATTTTTTTTTATTTCGTCACAAGCATTTTCTTGTTTTTAGAAGTTAGAGTGTATTGTTCACATTGGATCGCAATATGATCCTAGCATGCCCGCATTTTATTTTCCACATCATCAATTGTGCAATTGTTTTTGTTTAGAACAAATAGTTACAAAAACAAGGCACATGACCAAACAAATAATGGCTCAAAAAATGATCAATAAAGGAGCAAGTTGCTCACATCCACTCCACCTCACTACTGGTCATGGTCAAACGTTAACACCTAAAAATGATAAACAACAGCAAGATGAACAATTGTCCAATACATTATTTTTTAACTTAAGTAATATGCGTCTTACAATGAATGTGATTATGATGTGATACATTATGTAGACACCCCACTTT
Organism: Camellia granthamiana; assembly: GCA_036172215.1. Classification (NCBI taxonomy): domain Eukaryota; kingdom Viridiplantae; phylum Streptophyta; class Magnoliopsida; order Ericales; family Theaceae; genus Camellia; species Camellia granthamiana. The sequence goes on from CM069912.1 coordinate 87,423,776, forward strand.
TGACTGCCTGCGAGACTCGGGCGCTCGATTTGGTGCACTCGATGATGAAAGTTGAATTGTGAATTCGCAGCGATTCGGAATCAATTAGGCTTCCGAAATAACCTCATATCTTCAACATTTACCTTATGGAAACCTGTGAGCCTTATTTTTGGACCTTTTCCCTTCATGAGCTAAGGTTGAACCAAAAAAACAGGAGAGGCCATCAAGGCTCGGCCGTGCATTGGTGATGGCCGGCCGTGGCTATGAATGACCGGCCGGCTTTCGATGGGAATAAACACTGTTCTAGACGGGAGGCCGCCAACTGTCCATTTTTGAAGATATTTGTCACATTTTCAGCTCGAATTCTATAAAACCGAGGCTCTGGGATTGTTTTGAGGGTTAAACAAATATCTAGAAGAGAGATATACCCTTGAAAGCCTTGACTCCTCCTTCTTCCATTGCAAGGTATCCTTTCAGCTAACCTAGTTTCCTTACACCACTACTACACACCATACGCAGCCTTGTTTGATAATCCTAAAGCCTTGGTTGATCTTGAGGAAGTGTAATTCAAGCTTGAGAGTGTATTGAATTTGAGTTTGAAACTCTAAAAGCAAGCTAGCTTCTTGAAAGGTATAAGCTTGCTTTCTCTTTCCTTGTTCTCATTTTTTGTTCTTTACTCCATCAGCCTCGCTGTTTTGATTGTTTTTGAGTTTGTTTGAGGTGTTGGAGTTGAGTTTGAAGGGTTACCAAAAGGGTTTCTACACCTTTATTTCATAACCTAAACTCTTCTCCTTTTTACTCTCTTTCCTTGGTATTCATGCTGCTTTTTTCAGAGTTTTGAAAGGCTAAAGTATGTGGTTTTGAGGTCCAAAAGTGGATGGGTTAGCCACCTAATCCTTAGGCTTGCTTACTAGCTTTAATTCTTTCTTTTTTTTTTTGCTTTTTTTTTTTTTTGGTTTTTGTAGTGTAATCTCATCACTATTTTTAGTCTTTTAGGGGCTGTTTTAGGGTTGCCATGGCCTTTAAAATTGTTCCATGCTTTTGTTAGTTCATGTGTTGTCCCATAACTTGCATTCGTGGCTTATATTGTATTGTTCTAAGCTTTACCTTGCTTTATTTCTATGTTAAGAGTCTCACTCTAACTAATCAATCAACCATCTATCATTTGTATTTGAGAATGATTTCAACCGATCGAGGTTGCTCGAAACATGTAAGAATGGCCTACACTTAATAGCTTAATCTCTTAGGGGATTCATTGTCAACGGTGTAGCCTTTCTCTCATGTTTTAGAGAGACCTCTTGTTTGACATTATTTCTTGTTTAGAGGACTCTTAACATCACATTTGGACAAATGGACTAATGAATAACAAGGCCTAATAAAATTGGTTTAAAATTTGGTTCAACACACTTAAAGAAAATGGCTTGAAAAGCTTGAACTTGGCCGGACGTTATGCCAAGCTTCTTATGTCAAGTGCCATCATGCATCAATTCATGGTATTTTTGATGTCCTTGAGGTGTCTCAACTGCCCTTCTTTGAGTTCATTTCATGACAAAAAGGGAAGGGTTGTCCATTTGCATTACATTTATTGATTTTGTCCAAAATCATGTCCTAAAGCATCAAGCAATTAATTGCTCATTGATGTCTTTAAAAATGATTTCATTCTTCTCTTGAGGCCCTCCTATGACAGAGAAGGGTGGAAGGACAAACAGAGCTTGAAAATGCTCTATTTGCACTAATTTCACCTCAGAGCACAGAAACAGAGTTTGCACCAAATCAATGCATGACCAGCCCTCTGTGGGCCCGGCCGGCCATCAGTAATACATGGCCGACCCTTGGTGTGTAGCCAGTAGTGCAGTTTTGCAGAAACAAAGGCAATGGCTGAAGGTGAAATAGAGGCAATCTGGGGCAGACATAACAGCTTTCAAGCAATGCAAATGCAACCTCTATCCATCTTCCGTCATGCTCATATCAAATGCATTTGGTTATTTAATTGTTTCATTAGCATAGCAAATGATGTTGTAATATTTAATTAGCTTAGCCTAGATAATTTCTTTTAATTAGCTTAGATAGTTAGTTAAATTATTCATTTGGTTTGTAATAAATTAGTCTAATTAGCTTAGCTTAGCTTAGCTTAGCTGGCTAGTTTATTCATTTGGACCCTCCTTCACGAGAGCGTAATGTTGTAATAAGTGTGTGTGTGTGTGTATGTCTTCTAATCCCACATCTTTCTCTCTTTTATTTAATTGCTTTCGATGGTTAGATTAGGGATCATGTTTCGATTAGCATATCGCATGTTTGCATCCATTCATTTGTCTTGCATGCACCGAGGCTCGACGTATCATTTAAACTGGATTGTCATTTCAATACTTCTTTGAATACGTGTTTAACCACATGTTGTTCAAATCGATTCATATGTCATATTAGTAGCCGAGCCTATTAATTACATGTTGCATGTGTTGCATTAGACATCTTGTATAGTTAGGATCATGCATCTTTCTAACTAGTTTCTGTTTTGGCTTGGAGTATTAGGTGAGTTTTTACGCTTTAGCATACTTGCATAAGTGTGAATGTTACCATGATTAGCATGCTTGCCATGAGGTTATATGTTTAAATGCTAAATTGTATGAATGTCTGTGGATGAAGGCTTGTTGTTTGAATTGGAATGATTCAATAAAATGTGCGTTTTAAGCCCACTTTGTTAAGTGGCAAATCTGTTTTAAGCCCACTATGTTTGGTGGCAAATCCGTATCTTTAAGCCCACTTGAGGTGGCAAATTCAAACCATTTTCGCAAACAAACATGAGTTGAATTGTTCCAAGTCTTGCAAGCTAGTCTATAATTGCTTGTGTGTGTCACATAGTAAATCTAGTTTAATAATCAGAACAAGAACACATAATGTTTATAAAACACCATGTCATGATTAGTAGAGGTCGATCTTTGATCGACCGAGCGGGGGTGCTCATTTCAGGACCTTCCCCTCTCGTACTTAAGTTCCTGAGCCGAGGCAACTTTGGTGATGACGGACATGTGACCTTTGGCACGAGTCAAGGTTTCCTAAATTTCTCCAAAAACAAAATATTTAGGTGGCGACTCTGTATCTGGCAAAGCAGTCCAATTTTGGCATTATTTGATTTAAAATCGATTTTCCAAAAAGGTTTGTTGGATTTGGACTCTTTGGTGATTATCAATTTCACATTGCACTTGTGAGACTAGATTCAGAACCGCAAGAGTCCGAACTATGAGGCCTTCTTTTCAAACCCTTTCTGAAAGGTGGGGAGCGGAAAAAGGCAAGTCCACACATTATAAATTAAATTGATTTTAAAATCATGTTTCCAATTTTATGATAATCATAACATAACCTCAAAAGTTCAATGAAGAAAATACAAGTTTAGTTTCAAAGTAAATTTTCTTAATTTAATACACTTTGATCAAATTCATATTTTCCTTCAAATTCACAAAATTCTATTTATATGTAATTTGAGGTAAGTCCCTAGGTTGTGTAACTGCTAGTGGTCTATCATAAGAACCACCTAATAACACTCCCACTTTATTGGTTTCTAGCCGAAAGAAAATTGATACCTACTTCGCGTTGATTTTCGGTCTTTTACCAAGGATCTTAAGCCAACTTAACAATATCTGAAACTATATACTACACCGATTCACCACTTAACCAAAATATTTTCCAAATTTTCAACAATTTTTCCATTTCAAAGCTTCGATTCACATTCACTATAAAACAATTACGACATTCATAAGCTTTCAATACTATTTTCAATTCAATATTCTCAATTAAACATTTTCCATTTCCATATCTCATTTATCAAAATAACATCTTATAATAACATGGTTAAAATTGACAAGTTTTCCAGTTTCAAAACTTATGACGATTAAACAATATACGAGTAATAAATTTCTTAGTTTTCGTTCAAGTTTTAAGATAGGCCATTCAATTTTAATTTACAAATTTTCAATTTACAATATTGAGTTCAACATCTATTTTCAATTCTCAACTGTTTCAGTCATAGTTCTTTTTTTCCAATCATATAAGCAGTACAAAATTAATAACATGTTTCCATTTATCCTTTAGTTCAAAATCAAACTACGATGTATGAATATGAGTTAATTAAAGAATATGTGTTCTATCATAACCAATCAACGAATTAGGTTATAAACAAATTTAGGAGAGGGGAACTAAATTTAAATCTTTGAAACTTTTACTGATTTTCTATCTTAAAAGAAATGTATTTAAGATGGTAAGTTATACTTTTGAAATCTCAAAATTTATTAGGGTTAAATGAAAGAATTTTGGTGATTTTCATTTAAATCATGTATTGAATGAATATTTCTATAAAATTAAAGAAATGAAAGTATAAGAGAGTTTTATTCAACCAATTTCAATTCTCTAAGATGAGTATGAACATGCAAGTTAAACATCAAGTTTTGTAGAGAAATTAAACTACACATACATCATCAAACTCATATTAACTTAAGAAAGAAAAATCCTACCTCAATTAAGAGAGAAGAAAAGCCCTAGATCTCTAGAAGTTGACGAAATTGAAGATTGAAACAGTAGAAACACAACCCTCAACAAGCTCTACGAAGAAATTTTAGAGAGACAAAAAGAGAACTTTAGTGAGAGAAAAAGAAAGTGAATTATACAGAAGAAGGTTTTTGGTCGTATAAAGGAAAACAGAATGAAGAAAGGAAAGAAAAGCTAAGTGGTCATGTGACTCTACTCCCCTTACATAAGCGGGGACACAACCGCACATCCTATTGTAGCCCAGCTACCTAATCACAACTCACCCCAACCACATTCTCAAATTGATACTAAGTCCAACAATGTATACACTCAGCTAAAAATGAAATTACGTGTAATCTAAAGCTGACAAAATGTATTACAGTACTAACGGTCACAATGATAGATGGATCCAAAAGTAATACAAATAAATTTGATTACCGAATTGAAGTTGGGTATGAAACCCGAGTCGTCACACACCGCTTCTTGTATTTTTATATTGCTACTCTTGTAATGGGTAATGCAATGAGATTCCTTAAACATTTTCTCTAAATATATTTAAATTGTTGGCCTCTCCTAAAGTTGAAGTATTTTTTTCTTGACGAGGGGAGGGTGATAGAGGAAGAAAATCTTGATTCTCAAACTGAGGTGTTGAGCTTGACTGACCCTAGAGATTCATATTTTTCACTATACCAATAACCAATGCACATAAAATCAAAGTGTTGAAGTGATCACCTATTAGAAATAATTACTATTTGCAACATAGTAAACTTTGAGAAAGATTTTCTAGATTTGTCTTGTGCTTATGTAACAAATGGTCCATTTATTGATGGGTAAAGAATGAAGATTGAACTCATGCGTATTGTAAGTTTCAGTGTTTTATGATAAAAATAAAAGAGTAAATTACAAAATATAAATAATTATGAGTGAAAAGTTGAAAATAATTGCAAAAATATGGTTCATTTTATTATTTTTCCCTTCTCTCTCTTCATATATTTCTCTTTCCTCTTTTAGCTAGTCACCTCTCACTTGCTAACCACCCTTTTCTTACTTAACCTCACCAGCCCACCTCCACCCCTCCTCCATTCTCTTCGACACCACCTACCTTCTCCTTAGCTTTCTTGACACCGCCCAACTCCTCATTGACCTTCTTCTATGCTTCCTATCTCTATTACTCATGATCTTTATTTCTTTTTAGGTTTTCCAAAGGGAAAATGGGTTTTGAAAGGGGAGGAGGTCATGATGGAGATGGATTGGTCTGCTGTAACTCGGGCTTTTCAATAAAAGAAAAAGACTGGAAGGGTGGTGGTTGCACTAGTGGGGGTGAAAGGACGGGGAATGCGAGAGGTGGCCATGGGGGGAACATGTAGCCATTATGGTGGCGATGGTGGCTATAGGTAGGGTTACACACAAAGAGAAAAAAGACATGAGAGGAAAAAGAGGAGCTGAGAAGGTGGGATATGGTGAGAGTTGGCAATGACGAGTGTTGGATGAGAGATGGGAGATTAGGGCCTAGGAAAGTTGGGAGACTAGTTGGCTACCAGAAAAGAGTAGCCAAATTGTAAGAAATAAAATGAACAAAGAGGAATAAAGAAAATGGAAGAAGAAAGCATGGAAACAAGAACATAAATAAAATCATGCTTTTGTAATTATTTTTCAAACTTTCTACCTTTTATTTTCCAAGTTTCCACCCTTTAGTTCCACTTATTGTTTTAAATTTATAAAAAAGGAGAATTAAAATATAACTGCAGATACCCTTTAGTTCCACGTATTGTTTTAAATTTATATAAAAGGAGAATTAAAATATAACTGCAGATGGAATTATCCAATGCAAAAAGTGAAAAAGGAAAAAGAAATACAAGAGAGAGAGAGGGGTATTATTGGCAGCGATCCGGGGTGTAATCTAATTTGAGAAAGAAGAGCAACGGGAAACAGAAAAAAATAAAAAATAAAAAAGACAGACACGAACGAACGAACGAACGAACGAAACAACAGCTCTCAATGCTGCAGTGAACAATCAAAGGAAGACAAAATCAAAGCAAACACCATCCCGATTTTTGAAGATTCAAAAGCTCTCCTCGAAAATCAAAATCACTGAAGATTCGAAGCACTCTCTCTCTCTCTCTTCAACAACAACGACAACCAAACTCGAAGCTCTTACTTCGCTTTCAAAGGTCCCAACTCAACGATTCATCATCATCATCGTCCTCATACACATACTGGTTAATTAATTCTCTCTATCTCTCTCTCTCTCGCTTGCTCGCGCTCTGTCTGTTAAAAATTTCCAACCTTTTTTTGAACTCACCTCCCAACTCAAACAAACTATCCTGTTGATCTCTTTTGTTTCAGTTCAATTCGCGATGTCACTGTGTGTACAGTGTTGAGTTTCACTTGTGAATCGTTTGAATTTTGAATATATGAGTGTTTTTGGTGGGTACAATGGTGAAACTTTGTGGGTTTTACAGCTTCAGCCTGATAACAGATTGGTGTTTGGGCGAGTCATTGGGTTTTAAGGTATGAATAATTTGAATATGAGTTGAGTAATAATTAGGGCTTTCTTAAGTGAGTTTGATCTCTGCTTAATCTGATTTCTAGGGTTTCGAAGATGAGTTTCTACTCTGCATTTTATGGTGTGTGGATGGATAAATTTGGGGCTGTTTTGATGCTCTGAGCTAAGCGTAGCTCGGAAGGATTTGGGGTTTTCAATATATATGTATATATATTAGCCATTTGTAGTGTATGAGTTTGTTAGCTGAGATATGCAACCACATCAGAATTCCCGAATTGATGTGGCTGAATTGAAGGCTCAGATAGTGAAGAAAATTGGGCCTGAGAGGTCCAAGCGGTACTTTTATTACTTGAATAGATTTTTGAATCAGAAATTGAGTAAGGTTGAGTTTGATATGTTGTGTTTTCGGATCTTTGGGAGGGAGAATGTACAATTGCATAACCAATTTATACGTTCAATATTAGAGAATTCATGTCATGCAAAGACTCCACCTCCAGTTCATGAAGTGGGACCCGCAAAATCTGCTGTAGTAGCTGTAAAAAGTTCACCAACTATAGAAGATGGCCATGGGCAAAGTGGGTTAGTTTCTTCAAATCAAATGCCAAGTGTGCCAGTTTGGTCAAATGGAGTTGTTTTGCCAGTGTCCCCAAGAAAGGGAAGGTCTGCTATTCGTGGTAGGAAGTTCAGTGAGCAGCCTAGCCCTCTTGGACCTAATGGGAAGGCAGATAGTGCATCTTATCCATCAATGGCTACAGAAGACAGTTTTGTGAAGACTGTGATGGAAAATGGCAATTTGGTTCCATGTGATTACCGTAGGTCAGTGCAGCATATTCAAGGACTTGCTGAGCATCCTGACAATGGGAGACCTAGAATAAGTAAATCAATAGATGCTCCATTTTCTCTACATAGTAAAGATCAAACTGAAGCAGATGTTGGTGAAGATGACGAAGAGGTGGAACATGCCAGCCACTTGAATATTTCTAGAAGTCCTCTCCATGCTCCTCTTGGGATTCCATTTTGCTCAGCTAGTGTTGGAGGGGCCCGGAAAGCATTACCCTCGGCGAGCACTAGTAATGTCATTAGCTATTTTGATGGTGGGGGTTTGTCTGATAAAGAAACATTGAGGAAACGTATGGAGCAGATTGCACTGGTACAAGGCATCGGAGGAGTTTCTATGGACTGTGCTAATATGTTGAATAATATGTTGGATGTGTACTTGACGCAGTTGATCAGGTCTTGCGTGGAGTTGGTTGGGTTGACAGGTGGATATGAGCTGAAAAGGCTGCCTGCCCACAAACATCAGATTCAAAGCAAGCTTTCTAATGGTATGTGGCCTAGTAATCACTTGCATATGCAAAGTAGTGGTGCTCCCCAAGAAGCTATGGAAGAGCAGAGACCGCATTGCTCAATATCGTTACTAGATTTCAAGGTAGCAATGGAGTTAAATCCACAGCAGCTTGGAGAAGACTGGCCATTGTTGCTGGAGAAGATCTGTATGCATGCATTTGAGGAATAGCATACCCACATAGATATTGGTTTTCTTTTAAACTTGGTTGGGTCAATTCATCTGGTTTGAAGGCTTGACATCTGAGTTAACACATGGTTTATACAGCCATATTTCTGCTTGTGTTCATGGTGAAACAGATGAGAACCTCCCAGACGTAGCATGGGACTCTTGCAAGATGAAAACAGGGCTTGAGCTTTCCACATCTGTGTTTTCCAACTTCAGATCCTGTACACTACTGGGAATTTATCCAACAGCAACCAGCTAAGGGTAATTTTGAGCAGAATGCCCATGTTTGGTTGCCCTGTTGTACATTTAGCATTCATGTTGGCTGTCTTATGCTGTCACTGCAGATCTTGGGCTTTCCATGTAATTTACAGCCAATGGAGAGGAAATCTTAAAAGTTTTGCACAGATACTGTTGTCTGGCATGGTGGAAGGTAAAAATCACATTATGTAAAAGCTGCAAAATTGCTCTTTATGTATTTTCAATCTGAGAATTGATTAAAATCTGTATATCAATAACACATTAACATCTATTGAATACTTCTTTGTGGTTTAAATTTTAATGTCGCTACTAGGTGACAATTGAAAATTCATCTGTTAAAATTATGTCCCACTTGTCTTGTGTTTGCTAGGGGATATATAATTTGTTGTTGAAAATCACTTCAACTCTCATGGGTTACAATTTTAGTACAATTAATGTCAGTCATATTACAAGTTAGATTTGGCAATGCATTATGACTCTTTTGACTGCCTACCTGGTAGGGGCTGCTCCTCTGTTGTGGGTAAATGGGATTTAGCCATCCATGTTACAAAGGACTGATGCCATAAATATTGTTCTTTTGTCATGTTGTTTGTGATACTATCATTATTGATTCCTCTTGAAAACCTTAAAATGAGCCTCCATTTTCGACATAATGAACCGATAATGACAATTTTCTGATCGGGGTAATGTCCAAGAAATAGAAAAAAAGGGAAAAGAATGTTTTTGTGGGAAGATTCATGTACATTAATCACTAGAATGCATCAGCTTTCATTATGGAACTTTTCGAATAATTTTTAACTTAATGACTAGTAGTAGAGTTATTCATACAATATGGGCATTATTCTTTAAATTAATGAGTTGCAATATAGTACCACATTTGTTAGAGCATGTATGAAAGTGGAGTCCCACATTGGATAAAAAGTACAAAAAGTAGGGTCTTATTGGATGAGTTGTCCACTTACAGGCTTAAGCTTTTAAATGGTTATGAGTTCCAAACAATGTATGTTGGGCCCTGGTGTTGTGTGTGTGGATTTTGGAGTTTCTCCTTTACGGATTGGGTCATGATCACGGGCTCCTCGGATTTCTCAACAAGTGGTATCAGAGTCGATGGTTAGCGATTTGTGGGCGAGCTTTCCTGGTTGTTCCAATGTTGGTGGGCTTGCATAGATAGTGTCGATGGAGTGGGGAAAATCCATGGGTAACTCTCAATGGAGCAAGGAAAATCTAGGTGCATGTGGCTTACGGGTCCACGACATGGTGACTCTTGATGGGGTCTGGTGGCTGACAATGGAGTGTGTGTAGGTGGCCTGAGTTGGACACGATATTATAGAGTAACAGATCAGAATTAAGGAGGAGTGCGTGTGATTTGTGGTGAACCTGTGGATGATTGATCAGACTTGAGGGGGAGCTAGGCTTGGCCTAATGTTTGGTTCACAAGAGGGGGAGATTGTTGAAGCATGTGTGAAAGTAGAGTCCTACATCATCTAAAAACTAAAAAGAGTGGGTCTTAAATATTCTTTGGACTCTCCATTTATAGGCTTAAGCTTTTATATGGATATGAGTTTCAAACAATGTATGTTGGGCTAAAGTGTTGTGCATGGGCTTCGGAGTTTCTTCCCGACAGATAGGGCTAGTGTTACTGCGTGTTTGTGGGCTTCTCGGATTCCCCAACAACATTACATATTCTTATAGGAAAAATGAAATATTCCTTAGAATCCTCTATCAGGCTTCTAGAATTTTGTGGAGTTGAATTGAATCCTTGTAACTGCTGAGAAACAAGCTGATACAAAGAAGTGAACATTTTTGTCCTGTATTACAAAATGCAGGTCAAAATTTCAGGTTATTTTGCCAATCTTCCTTTTTGTTTTTAATATATATATATTTTTTTTAGTTTCCAATGATTCCAAAAAATATCGGTGGAGACCTAAAGATATCGTCTGTACTGCCGAGTGTGTTGTGTTGAATTTTTTTTACTTTGGAAAGAGAAGGGGAGGGAGAGAGTACAAATGTAATAAATGTTTTTTTTTATTCCATGCTTCTTCAGAGTTGAAGTTGAAAGTCTTATGAAGGAAATATGTTTGATTCTTTACTTCATTAATTTTCATTTGGCTATCAAAGCAGATATGTCAATTCCACAAACAAATTTTTTTAGCCATCTAAACTGAATTCTTTCAGTCTATGTTGTTCTTTTATTATAACGAAATTATCTTGTGCTAACAATAGCTCCTTGCAGAATTCGGAAGTTAGAATATATAAATTTGAGGAGGTAACATTGCAGATTGAAGGCCATGCAAATTACGCCTCTGTGATTGACGTTTGTAATAGAAAGCCGATAGAGGAAGGGAAAGACACTTGATATTTTAGACCAAGGTATTTAACAGTGCTGTGGCACATCTTTGCCCAATCAATGAGAGGCATAAACTCAGAACTGACCATACAGATGGAGCCAGCCATTTACAACACGCAAGTAACATGTGAATTTAGAAGTTTGCCATGCTTTTTTTATTTTTTATTTTATTCTTTTACTTTCTCATTTCCTATAGTTTCTGTGACACCTTCCAGGGATTCATGTTTTAATTCAACTAATTCTTTTATTCTTCATGCTTATTAGGTATTCACTCACTTGTCCAGCATGAGCGTGCTTTTTTTCAAACAAAGATACTAAGAAGAGAAGTCTCTGTGAGTTAATTTTCTAGTGCTGTTGGAGTTGTACCCTGCTTGCTTTGGTTTTAATTCTTATCAATAATTTTATTGATTTTTGTCAGTTATTTTTTTCATAGTTCATTCTCTAGCATTCTTTCAGAGTTCTACCATGCCTGCTTTTTAGTTTTATTTTCTTTTGAATTATTTCAATGCATTTTTCTTTAGTGTAAATTACACTATTGGCCCTTGAGCTCTGTTACTAGTTTGAATTCAGCCCCTCAATTATGAAAAGTGTTTCAATGTCAACCCTCTGTCCATATCTATTGGGTTTAGGTTTTTAGCGGAAACCTACTCTTGAAAAGGGTATTTGAGAGATAATATAATTTCCTAACTACCCATTTTTTTACTACTTCGGTCGTTTGCCCTTAGAATTTCATTGGACACCAAAATTTGCTGTTGTAGCATGATGTGATGCATTTGTCTAATGAAATTCTAGAGGCAAACGATTGATATATAAAAAATGGGTAGTTGGAAAATCATGTTATCTCTTGCATGCCCTTTTCATGTGTGAGTGTCTATTTAAAAACCTTAAAAACATGGTCACATGGACATCAGATGGACATCATGGTTTGAAATATCGGTTATGTAATGTATTTGCCATTACATGATAGTGGTATTTGGATGTCCCAATTCAGATAAACATGAATTTATTGGAATGAAAAAATTCATAGATTATCAGCCAATATTTACCACTGTTACTTTAACCAATATGTTCTCTATCGGTATATGGCACATCCAAGCTTGATCTAGGTTACATTTCACTTATTTTTTCTTCTTTTCTCTCAGTTATTGCTCCACTTGTTTCAAATACTTAGATCTACTCATTTAAGACTTAAAACTTCAGGATTTGAGCTTAGTCTTTCATAACACTTCTAAAAATGTTAATTTGTTATTGAATTTTTAAACAGTGTTACCATTCCTTGTAGCTGAATGATGGATCCATTATGGTGCATTTGCCCCTGAATTTCAATAAATTACAGTTGAAGTGTTGAGCTAAACCACATCATCCTCTAATTATGAGCAAAATTGGAATACATTTAGCCTCGTACACATGAAGATGAGGAACTGACTGAAATACATGAAATTAAACAAATTTGTCTACGTTTGTTAGAATACGAGGTTAAAGATCTTATGGTTTATTATGGTTAGCATCTTGAAAATTCAAGTGGTAGTGGTAATACCATGCATAGTTGTCAGAATCTTATGATTCACAATTCAATTCACTCTGATTGACCTCTGAAGCGATATAAGGCGTGCTTAGTTGCCAAGGATTCTTTGAAGAGTTGTGGGATTTGACCACGAGGAGACTTTTATTGCTGTAGCTAAGATAACTATTGTTTGTACTTCTATTTCTATTGATGTTGTTCGTCTATGGTCAATTTCTCCGTTGGATGTCAAGAATGCTTTCCTCAATGGACATCTTAATGGCAAAGTTTATGCACCCTCCTTTAGCCATTTATTTTGTCACTGGCTATGTCTTCGTCTGCGTCATGCCTTTTATGGTATAAAACAGTCTCATTGTTTCTAGTATGACCGCTTTCAACCAATTGTTACTTGGTTTGGATTTCACTCTAGTGCTCATAATGCCATTATTTTTATTCACAATACGGATTGTTAGGATGATTGTTTTTGTTATTATATGTGGATGACATGATAAATCTGCTGTTATTGCTATTGTAAAACATCTTTTTTGTGAATGTAAGATGGAAGATTTATACCTTCTATGTTACTTTCTTGGTATATAAGTTTCTTCTTAGCTCAAGGGCTATCTTTTGTGTCAATCCTAATATGATCATGAGATTATCGATCATGCCTGACTCTCTAATAATGTATTTGATACTCCCATTGACTTAAATTCAAAATTTTCTACTTCTAATGTTTTTCCTCTTGATGATCTTAATTTGTATCGCGTTAGTTCGTTGGTTGTTTGGATTACCTTACTATAACTCGTGCTGATAGTGCTATGTTATTCATATGGTTAGCGAATTTGTCTCTGCACCGCACTCTACTCATTGGGTTGCTTTATTACGTCTTGCACTATGTTCGACGTACTATCTTTCAGATCCTATTGTTATCTTCTTCTTTCTCTCTCTTCGGGCCTGTATTGATGATAATTGTTGTTGTGATGTTTTTGAATGCAAGTTCACTACTGGTTTAGTTGCTGGCAGTATTCTTTACTAGTTTTGTTCTACATCATGTATTCTTACTCATTAAAAAATTTCTCGGGATATAATCTGGTGGGTGTTAGAGAAGAAAGAGGTGACAAAATGTTATGTTGATGTGATTAGGGATATGTATGAAGGTATGGTGACCACTATTAGATCGCTTGCTGGAGAGATGAGTGAATTTCCAATTTCGGTAGGGTTACACCAATGATCAACCTTAAGTCCTTATCTTTTTGCTTTAGTTATGGATGAGTTGACGCATGATATTCAGGATGATGTGCCATGGTGTATGCTTTTTGTAGATGACATCGTGTTAGTGAATGAGACTAGAGAAGGAGTTAACACTAAGTTGGAGATTTGGAGAAAAGTACTTGAATCTAAAGGATTTAGGATAAGCAGAACCATGGCAGAGTATATGGAGTGTAATTTTAGTAACAGTCACAATGGAAGCAGAGAAGAAATGAAAATTGAGAACCAAGAACTACCTAAGAATGAACATTTTTGTTATTTAGGATTGATTATTACAATGACTGGGGAGATTGGAGCGGATGTGGTCTACAGAATTAAGGTAGAGTGGCTTAAGTGGAGGAGTGCGTCTAGAGTACTGTATAATAAACGAGTACCCATTAGACTAAAAGGGAAGTTTTATAGAACGACTATTAGACTAGCGATGTTATATGGGACGGAATGTTAGGCAACTAAGAAACAACATGTAGAGAAGATGAGTGTTGCTAAGATGAGGATGCTAAGGTGGATGTGTGGCAAGACTAGAAAAGACAGAGTTAGGAATGAGTATGTTCGAGAATGAGTAGGAGTAGTACCGATAGAAAATAAGTCGAGAGAGAATAGATTGAGATGGTTTGGTGTTAAGTGTTAGGGGTAGTTTGGTCATTATGTCTTATTCTTATTATTATAAATAGTTGTGTGTAAAGAGAAAACCCTATGTTTTTGAATCAATATTATTAGAGCAATATCTCTCTCTCTCATTCTACAACTTCAACTTCTTCTCATCTATACATTCAATACATTCAACATGGTATCAGAGCAATATCTTTCTCCTTGAAGATTGTTCCTTTCATTCTTCCTTCCTTGTTTCTTGTATCCTGGTACATGTATCAATTGTAAAAATAAAAAATAAAAAATTAATAAAAAAATAAATAAATTTGCACTATGCTCGAAATCTAATGAGTATGTATTCTATAATCTTCTTTTGATTTTTTGCTTATTATTGATTGTTTTTTCCCTAATTTTTTTTTTAATTTTTCGTCCAAACTGGGTGATTTTTCGAAAGTCACTGTTTGAGCACTTTTTGGTTGGTTTTTTCGCTTTCCCTCATATCTTGGGGAGCCGATTGGAACCCTAGAGGGTTTGCTATCCTTGTTTTGATGTTTTTTTGGCCCTACCTTGGATTTTTTCCAAGTTTTGGATGGTTTGCTTCGGTTTTCAAGCTCCTAGTTGATTTGGTTGCTTTGTTCTGGGATTATCTTGCATTGTTTCAGCCTTAGAAGGTGAGTTGCTGTGCTGGTTAGGTGTTTTCAGGACTTGTTTGATATCCTGCTTGTGTTTTTGCACCATCTTTCTCTCATCTCATGGCTGAAAGCGAGGGTCAGGACTCTAAGGGCCAGGAGGAGAGTGGACTGAATCGTGATACGACTCTTGGTGATAGTCCTCTTTAGATTAGTCTGATCAAGCTTAATGGTACCAATTACTTGATTTGGTCCTGCTCTTGCAGTCTTGCCATTGCCGCCCGACATTTAACTGGCTATATTACCGGTAGTACCAAGCAATCTACTGAGGATGGTGCTTTATCTGCTCAATGGATTTCTGAGAATGCTTTAATTATGGCCTGGCTGATCAATTCTATAGAGCCGACCATTAGTCGGACTTTTCTCTTAATGGATACTGCTCACAAGATCTGGATAGCCGAATCTCAGATGTATTCTTAAAAGGGTAATGATGCACAGGCCTATGAATTGAGAAAGAAGATTCGGAGCTTGGATTAGAAGGATTGCTCTCTTGCAGTCTACTATGCTGAGTTAAGTGGTTTATGGCAGGAGCTAGATTACTACTAGAGTTTCCAGCCAGTTTGCTCCACGGATGCCACTATATTTTAGTAGGCTGTGGAGAAGGAGCGGGTGTATGACTTTCTTGCTGGCCTGAATTTGGAGTATGATTAGATATGGGTTCAGTTGTTGGTTTGCTCTCCGTTTCCCACATTGCATGAGGCTTATGTCCTAGTTCAGCAGAAGGAGAGTCGTCGTAGTGCTATGGTGCATGTCCCTATTTAGGATCAGTCAACGATGGTTATAGCCCTAAAGTCACGTAATACTCAGCCTAGTCTGCCTCAGGGTGGTGGTAAGGGTCCTTTGGTTGATCGGGACCGGTTGAAGTGTGATTATTGTGAAAAAGATAGACATGATAAAGAGCACTGTTGGAAATTGCATGGTCGGCCTACTTGAGGCCATGGTGGTGGTGGTGGTGTTCGTCCTCAAGCACATGTTTCTGAGACTACTGCTAGTGCCTCGGGTGACACAGGTTCTATTTCCCAGGATGAGCTTCACACTCTCAAACGGTTGATGGCTCAACTTGATTCTTTCTCTACCTTAGCTCCTTCCCCTTCTGCCTCTTCCAACTTTGCCCACACAGGTATTTTTGCTAGTGCACTTAGTAGCTCTTTGTCGTCTCCTTGGATCATTGATTCCGGTGCTACTAATCACATGACGGGTACTTCTAGTCTTTTCCATTCTTATTCACCTAGTTCTGGGCGAGATAAGGTTAGAGTGGTTGATGACACTTTATTGTCTATCTCTGGTAAGGGTTTAGTTCATTGCACTTCTTTACTTTCTCTTTCATCTGTTCTTTATGTTCCTAATTTTTCCACTTACTTTTTGTTAGTAGCATTACAACTACTCTCAGTTGCTTTGTAACCTTTTTTTTGACTCATTGTGTCTTTCAAGAATTGGCTACGGGAAAAATGCTTGGCAGTGGTAGAGCACAAGGTGGACTGTACTTTCTGGATGACGTACCTCCTACATCAACTTTATCCTCTGAGGCTCTTCAATGCACTTCTGACTCCTCCCTTCGTCTTCTTCATCAGTGGTATTGTCGTTCGGGGTATCCTTTCTTTAGTATTTTAGCGAAACTTTTTCCTTCATTAGTTCGAGATTGCCCTAGGAATAACTTTGTTTGTGATGCTTGTGAGCTTGCTAAGCATAAACGTACTTGTTATCCTTCAATTAATAAAAGTATTTTTCCTTTTGTGCTTATTCATACCGATGTGTGGGGTCCTTCCCTTGTAGTTTCTACCTCTGGTTATTGGTGGTTTGTCACATTTATTGATTGTTATTCCCGTGTGACTTGGATTTATTTATTTCGAACTGAAAATGAGGTTTTCTCATGCTTCAAATTTTTTCATAAAATGGTGTCCAATCTCTTCAATGTTACTGTCAAAATTCTTTGGAGTGATAATGGGATGGAATATGCTGATGGAGTTTTCAGGGCCTACCTTGAGGAGCATGATATTCTTTATCAAAATAGTTGTGTTGGCATTCCTGAGCATAATGGAGTTGTTGAATGCAAGAATGACCACTTCCTTGAAGTTGCTCGCTCTCTCTTGTTTACCATGCAAGTGCCTGTGTCTTTTTGGGGGGATGTTGTTCTTACCGCTACTTACCTTATTAACCGTATGCCCTCTTGTGTCCTCAACTTCCAAATTCCTCTTGAACTTTTTCCTGTGACTTTTCCCACTTCTTTTCTTCCGCTTTGGGTTTTTGGTAGTGTTTGTTTTGTTCATCTTCAACTGCGTACTCGTGGGAAGCTTGATCTTAAGGCTGTCCGGTGTGTCTTTTTTGGTTATGCTACTACTCAAAAGGGCTACAAATGCTATGACCCTTACACTCGTAAGCTTTATGTTAGTAAGTATGGATGTCACCTTCTGTGAATCTGAGTCTTTTTTTTCCTCGTCCTCCGCTATCTCCTCAGAGGGAGAGTGTTATAGATAAGATTGCGGATGAGGTGGCATCATATCAGCATGAGTTGTCTTTTTTCCTTTCTAATCAGCGGGCTGTTATTTGTGGTGAGGGGGAGCCTAAGAGTTCTGTTGATGAGTTTGATATTGGTGGTCGTTTGGGCAGAGCTGGTCTTAAGACATTCACGGCGTCAGAAAGAGCAGACTTCTCTTGTGCCACAAGGTCAATCATCATCTCTTATGCTAGTTCCACACCCAGTTTCCATTGACTGTACAGGTAATGATCCTCCGCCTATTCCTTCACTAGTTGTTGATAGTCCTGTGTCTCCTTCACCGGTTGTTGATAGCCCTGTTGCTGATGATTTGAGTCTTCCTATTGCTCTTAGAAAAGGGGTTAGAGTCTGTACTCAGCACCCCATTTCTAAATTTGTGTTATATGATTCGCTGTCTTCTACATATCGTGCCTTTGTTTCGTCTCTTTTTTTTGTGTGTATTTCGCAGCGTTGGAAAGAAGCTATCAATGATACTAAGTGGAAGGTAGCTATGGTAGAAGAGATGCAAGCTTTGAGTAAAAACAACACTTGGGAGTTGGTGTCTCTTCCTAATGGAAAAAAACCAGTCGGATGTAAGTGGGTGTTCACCATTAAGCACAATGCAGATGGGACGATTGAATGGTACAAAGCAAGACTAGTGGCTAAAGAATTTACCCAGACATATGGAATAGACTATCAAGAAACTTTTGTCCCTATAGTGAAGATGAATTCCATTTGAGCTATTCTTTCGCGTGCTGCTAATTTGGGATGGCCTTTACAGCAACTAGATGTGAATAATGTCTTTCTTTATGGGGAGTTGGAGGAGGTATATATGGATGTTCCTCTAGGATTCTCATCTCAGTCTACAATTAGAAAGGTTTGTAGATTGAAGAAGGCTTTGTGTGGTTTGAAACAATCTCCTCGAGCTTGGTTTGGTAGATTCCTAAAGGCAATGCTGGGATTTGAGTATAAGCAAAGTAATACAGATCATACCTTGTTTGTCAAACGCAATATACATAAGGTAACAATGCTTATTGGATATATGGATGACATAGTTGTGACAGGTAATGATGAGGAGGAGGTGACCTATCTCAAGATGAAGTTAGCCGAGGAGTTTGAGATCAAAGACCTTGGTCTGTTGATGTACTTTCTTGGGACTAAAGTTGCCAAATCAAATAAAGGCATCTTTATTTCTCAAAGGAAGTACATTCTAGATCTTTTTGAGGAAACATGCATGTTGGGCTGTAGACCAGCTGATTCACCGATTGAGACCAATCATCATCTTTGTAGTGGGGTTGGTGAGCTTGTGGAGAAGGAAAGGTACCAAAGACTTATGGGAAGACTGATATATCTATCTCATACTCGTCCAGATATTGCCTATGCAGTTGGCATAGTGAGTCAGTTTATGCATGATCCGTGTGCAACTCATTTAGATGCAGTCTATCGTATTGAGGTACCTTAAATCTGCTCCTGGAAAAGGAATTTTGTTCTCTAATCATGGTCACTTGAGATTGGAAGCATTCACAAATGCAGGTTGGACAGGCTCTATAGATGACAGACGCTCTACCTCCGATTACTGTGCTTTTGTAGGGGGCAATCTAGTCACATGGCGTAGTAAGAAGCAGGCGGTAGTATCCAAATCTAGTGCTGAAGCTGAATATAGAGCTATGGCACATGGAACATTGAACTGATGTGGCTTCAATCTTTGTTGAGTGAAATAGGGCTTGATTACAGTGATCCCATGACTTTGTATTGCGACAACAAGGCTGCCATTAGTATTGTGCACAATCCTGTTCAACACGACTAGACTAAGTATATTGAGATTGACAGACATTTCATTAAGGAGAAGTTGAATAAGGGTGTGATATGTATGCCTTTTGTTAAGTCTGAAGATCAACTGGTAGATGTTTTTAGTAAGGGTCTTAGTAGTAAGGTCTTTCACCCTATTTGTTGTAAGTTGGGCATGAGAGATATCTTTGCACCAACTTGAGGGGGAGTGTTAAGTGTTAGGGGTAGTTTGGTCATTATGTCTTATTCTTATTATTATAAATAGTTATGTATAAAGGGGAAACCCTATGTTTTTGAATCAATATTATACGCAGCAACCGTCTCTCTCTCTCTCTCTCTCTCATTCTATAACTTCTTCCAATCTGTACATTCAATGCATTCAACATTTGGTTATATACAACGGAGACCAACAGATGCAGTAGTGAAGAGATGTGATATAGTGACGGTAGATGGTAGTGTTAGGGGAAGGAGTAGACTTAAATTGACGTGGACTAGTGTAGTAAATAGAAATATGAATCTCCTCAATTTGACTAACGAAATGGTTTTGGATAGAGTCTAGTGGAGAAGAAAGATTCATGCAACCGATGCCATTTGATGGAACTTAAGGTTTGGTTTTGTTTGGTTTATTCCATATAGAATCAAGATTCAAGAGACAATTAATAGCATGTATTTTTGCCCTCCTTTTAGCTGCTTTGACTCATACTGAGATAATTCAAAGAATTTTCATGTGGCTTGAAAGTTTTAAAGGATTACATAAAGGTTGAGAGATTCAAGTCTAGATTTCTAAAAGTCGACATTTTTTTTTTTTTTAGTTGACTATGGGAAAACTAAGTTTATAAAGCAACAATCGTTTAATGCGTTCACGCATAATATAAATTTCCAAAAGTATCCTTTTGTTCCATGCTATTAGTTGCATTCAAACACATTTAAAATGGATACCAAACCAAACTAAGCCTTGTGTCCCAATAATGTGGGGTCAGCTACATGAATTCTTTTTTATCATTCTGCTCTGTTCAGGTATATGCTCTGTTAAATTAAATAAATTCATATATTTTTTTGCTATTGTATCTCGTGTTAGTTTACGTCTTCCTCTTTCTCTAACATTTTCATTTATGGTGAACATATCACTCTGTTACCGTTACATTTGTACGCTTTGTTGTTGTAGAGGGCAAACCATCTTTGTATGTTCTCTCTAAACTTATATTCAATTAGTGCTATTCTTATTTTTTCATGAATATAGTTATTTCTAATTCTATATTTCGTAGTCTTACCACATTCATCTATGCATTCTTATTTCATCTATTGTCATTTTATGAATATGATGTTTTTAGTTGTCCAATATTCTGTCTCTTAAAGTATTGCTGATTCACTGGCCTTACATCTGTTCTATAAAATTTTCCTTTCAATTTTATTCTTATTCATCAATCACATAATATGCTAGATGCGCTCCTCCACTTTAACCGACCTACTTTGATTTTATGGATAACATCATCTTTAACCTCACCATCCTTATTAATAATTGAACCTAAGTAACAAAAATGTTCACTAATGTTATTTCCTGATCTTCAATCTAAAATGGATAAGTGGTAAAATATGAGATGTTGTACTTTGACAATCAGAATGGGTGTCCATTTAAGGATATCCTAAAATGCATAGTTTTCAAATCGGGATTTGTATTGTGAATCAAAATGGCCTCGTACCGAATCGCTAATCGAATCGAATCGTGAAATCATAAAGATTCAGTCACTTTTTCTAAATTACTTAAAAACATATATCTACACGTTTAGATATTAAATATATCTTATGAATATAAAATATTTAGACTTAAATCTAAGAAAATGTTATTTTAAATGATAATCACGTAGTTTAATAAGTAAGAAGTTAACAAAAGCTTTTATGTAAGATCACCATCTTACCTTTTTTTCTTTTTTAGATATTTCTTATTAACCATTT
Source organism: Camellia granthamiana (assembly GCA_036172215.1). Taxonomy (NCBI): domain Eukaryota; kingdom Viridiplantae; phylum Streptophyta; class Magnoliopsida; order Ericales; family Theaceae; genus Camellia; species Camellia granthamiana. The sequence continues at coordinate 87,445,158 of CM069912.1, forward strand.
TTAATAAAGATAATAACCAAATAGACAAACTATTAATTTCCAAAGTAACAATAATTAACAATGATATTGATATTTGGAAAATAAGCATACATACTTTTCTAAGTAATAGTGAGCAAATAATAAGAAATATTAGAATCTTTTATTTTAAAACCTAAAACATTTTAAAAGGTATAACTGACATCACACATGTAATATTCAATTTAATAAAATAGTAGTAGATAATTCATGGTGTAAATTTAATCTTAAACATCTTTAGAAGATGCATTATGATTTTTTAAACAGAAAAAAAATGAGAAGAAAGGCTAAAAATATGTTGGATTTGACTGAATCTGATTGGATTCTATTAAAAATTCTATGATCACTAAAATAATAACAAATCGTGTATATATGTTTGTTATTTTGATATTAAACACTATTAGAAGTTGGATTATGTCATTTTCACTAAAAAGATGGAGAAAAATAATTACAAATATGTCGGACACAATAATTTCAAAATTGCATGAATCATAAAAAGTGAATAGAATCGTGAATCGTGCGATTCACTAGAAATTCACTTCTAAAATAGATTCACTCATAGATTCGTATTGATTTTGCACAAATTACGAATCAAATCGTGAATCGAATTGCGAATCGTAAGATTTTGATAACATAGCTAAAATGGAATAGTGGACAATAAAAATTGTCAGAGGGAGCATAAACATGAGCTTTTGTCTCAATCTCAATCAGATCAGTCTTCCTATATGATTTATCAATATGAAAACTTTTAATACCAACCCTAGCCCTTTTGCTACCCTGCAATCCTTTACCTTATCATCCAATAATATAAAAATGGTCAATGTTTAGAGATGTTGCAATGGTTATTCTGAAATTATAGCAGGATATCAAGTTCTGTTTTAACCTTTCAAGCTTTTTGTAGTTATTTTTCTATTAAAAAGCTTAGGGTTTTGATTAAGCAAGTTTAAGCTAACTTAGGGTTAGGTTTAGCGAAATAATATTAAGGGTTGTGTAGGGCTTGGTTGTGAAAGGTTTGGGCTTAAGGAGAAAGGAAATTGATGACAAACTAAAGACCATTTATGGGCTGGCAATAGTAATTCGTGAACAGTCACAGAAAGAAAAAGATGAGGAAGAAAACTATAAGAATCCTTTAGGGATCACACTTAGGGTTTGGATTGCATCACACAAACCCTAAAGAGGCTCAAAGCTTTGGAAAATTATGTAGAATCTAATTATTATTGAATTAGAAGCAATACATAGTTTTATATAGAATTAGGAGACTTCCTTAACTAATTAGAACAAAAAAAGGAAACCACTATAACCAAAAAAGGAAATTACGGCCTGTTTGGTAACGTTTACGTTTTCAGTTTATATTTACAAAAATTTTATAAACTGGTTTTTGTTTATTTTTAGAAAAATATAAACTACAAACGCGTTTGGTTTAGACAAAATGTTTAAAAATATAAAAAAGAGTGAGAAATGGCAAGTGGTGGTGGGTGGTGGGTGGTTACGAGTGGTGGCGGCGGAAGACGGTGGTGAAAAATGTTGGCGGGTGGTGGTGGCGGAAGACGGTGGTGGGTGATGGTGGCAGGTGGTGGGTGATGGTGGCAGAAGACGGTGGTGGAAAGTGGTGGCAAGTGGCGGGCGGATGGGGGGGGTGGTGGTGGCGGAAGACGGTGGTGGAAAGTGGTGGCAAGTGGCGGGTGGTGGCAGCAGAAGACGGTGGTGGAAAGCGGTGACGGGTGGGTGGATGGTGGTGGTGGCAGGTGGGTGGTGGATGGCGAGTGGTGGCGGGTGGTGGCGAGTGGGTGGTGGTGGTGGTGGTGGCGGTGGCGGCGGGTGGTAGGTGGTGGTGGAAAATGGTGGCGGGTGGTGGCTAGTGTTGGGTGGTAAAAAAAAAAAAACTCAAAACTCAAAACTCAAAACGGAAACACATTTTTTGAGTTTACATTTTTTGGCCAAATTTATAAACTGAGACCACTGATTTATAAATCAAAAATTTACCAAACAAGTTTTTATTTGAGTTTTTAAAATTTTTGTAAATATAAACTAAAAACTAAAAACGTAAGTGTTACCAAACGGCTTTAACTTCTAAAACCTATTTAATATCAAATAAAACTCACTAATGTATTAAATCAATACCAAGACTCATGGGTCAGCACCATGACCCATTATTGTGACCTGTTCTAGAAATTCTTTAAATTACAAAAATACCCTTGACCGTAAAACATAAATATGAAAAGAGGAAAACTAATTTATTCTAGTTCCCAAGTGGGCCTCCAACACATGCCAAATCAAAAGTTGAGCCTTAGAAGCATCTTTGCCACGCCTTTTATGGACTTTCGTATTACGCTGCTACTTCTGTCCATCATTAGTATTGTTCTCCCGGCTTTTCTACTAGAAATCAACTTTTCATGATCTCATTTATCACATGGTGCACCCTAAGTTATTAGGGGTTTTCTTATTTCAATAAAATTATTTCTAATAATTTAGGGGATATAGATTTAGTAACACTTGACTTCATATAAAATACTTGTCAATGGCCAACCTAAAATGCCTTGTATGTTAGACTTGAAATAAAAGCATGGATCTATCTCAATGTAATGGCATAAAAAATGAAAATTGGAAAAGATAAAAAAGAAATGAGAGGCAATTCAAAAACCATATTAAACTCCTATAATTATGTTTGAACAATAAGCTACTTAGAAGGTTACCTAGAAGGTGAAATTGCCTTCTCAAATTGTACTCTTAATTTATGTTTACTTGCATTGTTGATACGGAGCTCTGAAGTAATTTATATCCAGTGTTTGAGATCGAAGTGTTATGTTTTGCTCAAGTGATAAGGCATGCAGTGACTAATTGGAAAGTTAGTCACTTGAGGAATACTTGACTTTGATACCATGAAACAAAATAGAGAAAAAGACCTTCAAGAAAATAAAGAAAGAAAGCCATTTTCAAGAGACAAATTCCATTGAACCACTTCAGATTTTTTAGTAGGTCCTATGAAAATTTCATTTCAGTGTTAAGTCTAAACTGCTTTTATTACCTTTGTACTTTCCCCTTTCATACTTAGTTTTGTTAGTAACGTATGATTCATGATGATATATGTCTTACGATTCGATACTTTTTAGAGGTAAATCGATACTATTATCAGTAAGTATTTTAAATTAAATGCATCTTACGATACATATACATTACATAATGCGATATATGGTATGTGATACATAATGCAATACGTATATTGCATAAATATTTAAATTTCCTTAGCAATTTTGAAAACAATTATTCAAATTATTTTATGTGAGTTAATATTTTCAAAAATTTTTGTTCACTTGTTAAACAAATATTTTTGAGAATGAGAATATTACTTTTTATTTTATTTATCGACGTTTTTGAAATATCTATTATATGGTATTAAGTAGCTTGTGTTATTGATTTATGCCTTGTGAAGACTATGTACATATTAAGTATGTACATATTTAATTTGTGGAACTTTGCTTCTGCAATTTAAAGAATTATATATTGTTTAGTGTTTTATTATTAATTTTTATAACTATATTAATTTTTTTTTACCTATTTTTAATGGTATTAAAGTATATCTTATGATACACGATACAATATGATATGCGATTCAAAAAAAAAAAAAAAAAAAATGATACATGATTCGTATCTTGATTTGATAATTATGTTAAATATGTTATATTAAAATCCAATGTTATATTTTCTTATTTATTTTTACTTTCTAGAAATCATATATATGGATATGGAATACATATACAACACATTTATAAAGATACGTCAATTCGATAAATTCTAAAAAAGTAAGGTACTACTTTAACCTGATTGTTTTCTTCTTCTCTAGTAAGTAAGAAAAGTATTGAAAGGTTATTCTTGTATTTATCCTAACAATTATACTAGGAACACTTCACAAGAATTGTTATAATCTTACTATTAATTTTACAGAGGAAGAAGATGAAGAAAGAAGATGAGTGGAGAGAGAACTACACAATACGGCTCAAGAAAGGAGTTACCCAAAACTTAGGGTTTTCCTCTTAGACTCTAGTATTTATAATAATAGACACAATTACATAAGTATTACATAATTACCAAAATAACCTTGAACTCAAATAACCATAACACTTAACACTCCTCTTCAAGTTGGTTCAAATATGTCCCTCATGCCCAACTTTACAACAAATGGGGTGAAAGACCTTACTATCAAAACCTTTAGCAAATAAATTAGCCAATTGATCTTCAGACTTCAAGAAAGGCGTACATATCAAACCCTTATTCAATTTCTCTTTAATAAAATGTCTATCGATTTCAGTTTACTTAGTCCTATCATGCTGAATGGGATTGTGAGCTATACTCATGGCAACTTTGTTGTCACAATGTAGAGTCATGGGTTCACTACAAAAGTTCCTATATCACCGGATAAGGACTGAAACTACATAAGTTCATATATACCATGCGCCACAGCTCTGTATTCCGCCTATGCACTAGACCTAGATACCACTGCCAACTTCTTACTACGCAACATGACTAAATTTCCCCCACAAAAGTGCAGTAACTGGAGGTAGATCGTCTGTTATCTATAGAACTTGCCCAATCTGCATCTGTAAATGCCTCTAACCTAACCTCAAGTGACCATGATTAGAAAACAGAATCCCTTTTCCTGGAGTTGATTTAAGGTACCTCAAAATGCGATACACAGCATCTAAATGTGTTGTGTGAGGATTATGCACTATCTCAACTGCATAGGCAATATCTGGTTGAGTGTGGGATCCCACAAGTCTTTGGTACCTTTCCTTCTCCACAAGATCACCAACACCACTGCAAAGATGATGATTAGCCTTAATTGGCGAATCAACTGGTTTGTAGCCTAATATGCCAGTTTTCTCAAGCAGATCTAGAATGTACTTCCTTTAAGAAATAAAGATGCCTTTTTCAGACCTGGCAACTTCAATCCTAAGAAAGTACCTCAATGGGCCAAGGTCTTTGATCTCAAATTTCTTGGCCAACTGCATCTTAAGATGTGTCATTTCCTCCTCATTATTGCCTGTTACAACTATGTGATCCATATATACAATAAGCACAATAACCTTATTTGCTTGCGTTTGGCAAACATGGTGTGATCTGTGTTGCTCGTGCTTATACCCAAATCTCAACATTGTTTTTAGAAATTTGTCATACCAAGCTCAAGGAGATTGTTTCAAACCTTATAGAGCTTTCTTCAACCTGCAAACTTTTCCAACTGTAGACTGAGATGAGAATCCTAGTGGCACATCCGTGTATACTTCCTCCTTCAAATCACCATGGAGAAATGCTTTCTTCACATCTAGTTGTTGTAAAGGCCATCCTAAATTAGCAACACATGAAAGAAGGGCTCGAATTCTTGATAATCAATCCCATATGTTTGAGTAAATCCCTTGGCCACTAGTCTTGCTTTGTACTGTTCAATTGTCCCATTTGCTTTCTGCTTAATGGTGAACACCCACTTACACTCCATTGGTTTTTTCCGTTAGGGAGAGGAACCAACTCCCAAGTATTATTCTTGCTCAGAGCTTACATCTCTTTTACCATAGCCATTTTCCACTTAGGATCATTGATAACTTCTTTCCAACCTTATGGGATACACATAGATGATAGAGACTAAACAAAAGCACGATATGTAAGAGACAATGAATCATATGACACAAATTTAGAAATGACGTGTTGAGTACAAGCCCTAACCCTTTTCTAAGAGCCATAAGAAGACTCAAATCATCAACAACCGGACTATCAATTACTGGTGGAGAAATAGATTGAGGTGCATTACTTGTAGAATCAATTGAAACAAGATTTAGAACCGGCATGTGGGACAATGATTGACTTGGTGGCATAAGGGAAGTCTCCCTATGAATAGAACTCGTAGGCTTCTCCTCACCATAAATAACAGCTCGCTAGCTAGGAAGGAAAAAGGATAACTCATGCTAATATGACATCATCTCATCCGCAATTTCATCCGTAATACCCTCCCCCTGAAAAGATGGCGGAGGGGAAGTAAAAAAGGACTCTGATTTATGAAATGTGACATCCATACTAACATACACTTTACGGGTTTGAGGATCATAACATTTGTAACTCTTTTAAGTAGCAGAGTACTCGATAAAGGTACAACGCACAGTTTTAGGATCGACCTTCCCACGAGTACGAGGGTTCAAATGAACAAAATAGATACATCCAAAAACCTGAGGACAAAGAGAAGAAGTGGGATAAGCCACAGGAAGAAGTTCAAGGAGAATTTGGAATTGGAAGACACTAGAAGGCATACAGTTGATAACGTAAGCAGTGATAAGAACGGCTTCATTCCAAAATGATTTAGGAACATTCATGGTAAACAAGAGAAAGCGAGCAATTTCAAGGAGATGGCCATTTTTGCATTCGACAACTCCATTCTGCTCAGGAGTGCCAACACAACTAGTTTGATAAAGAATGCCATGCTCCTTAAGGTATGCCTGAAAACCACCATCAACATGTTGGAATGTGTCCCACATTGTCTTGAGTTACCCCATTTGTGCTGGTTATAAGGCTCCAATTTGCCTCTCCTTAAAACCTAGAAAAGGAGAAATGTGGGCTAGGCTTTTCAATTTAGTATCAGAGCTTAGTTGGGCCTGTGATTGGTGTGCCGTTTGTCCGGCTAGTGTATGTTGTGGTCTAGGAGGGAGTGTTGAAATGTGGCCTACATCGCTTAGAGTTGCCTCATCTATACTGGTTATAAGGTTCCAGATTCCCTCTCCTTAATACCTGGGTTTTAAGGAGAAGTGTGGGCTGGAATTTTCAATTTGGTATCAGAGCTTGGTTAGGCCTATGACTAGTGTGCCGTTTGTTCGGCTACTATATGTTGTGGTTTGGGAGGGTGTGTTGGAATGTGTCCCACATCGCTTGGAGTTGCCCCATCTGTGTTGGTTATAAGGCATCAGTTTGTTTGTACTTAATACTTGGGTTTTAAGAAGAAATGTGGGCTAGGCTTTTCAATTTGGTATCAGAGCTTGGTTGGGCCTGTGATTGGTATGCCGTTTGTCCAGCTACTGTATGTTGTGGTCCAGGAGGTGTGTTGGAATGTGTCTTACATCGCCTGGAATTGTGCCATCTGTGCTGGTTATATGGCTCCAATTTCTCTCCTTAATACCTAGGTTTTAAGGAGAAGTGTGAGTTAGACTTATCAATTCAGCATACTCAGTCCTATTATCACTCCAAATTTTTTTGATTGTAGCATTAAAGCGATTGGTCACTATTTTATGAAAATTCGAAAGCAAGAGAAAACCTCACTTTTAGTCCGAAGTAAGTAAATCCAAATCACATGGGAATAACAATTAACAAAGGTAACAAACCACTGATACTCAGAAGTAGAAACGGACCCCACACATCGATTTGAATAAGTAGAAAGTGAAAAGTACTTCTTTTATTAACTAAACGATAAAGTACGTTTATGCTTAGCAAGTTTACAAGCCTCACAAACAAAATTATTTCTAGGGCAATCTCGAACTAATGAAGGAAAAAGCTTTTCTAAAATACTAAAGGAAGAATGGCTCCAACAACGATGCCATAGATGAAGGAGATGAAGGGAGGAGCCGATAGTGGACTGAAGAGCCTGAGTAGAGGACAAAGGCAATGAAGGAGAGACAACATTCAGAAAGTATAGTCCACTTTGTGCTTTACCACTGCCAATTATTTTTCCCGTAGCTAGTTCCTAAAAAACACAATGAGTAGGAAAAAAAAAAAGTTATTGAGCAATTTAGAGAAGTAGAAAGGCTACTAATAGAAAGTAAGTACGTAGAAAAATTGGGAGCATGAAGAACAGAGGAAAGAGAAAGTAAGGACCAATGAACCGAACCTGTGCTGGATACAGAGGATAAATTGCCATCAGCCACTCTAACGTTATTCCGCTCGAAACAAGGAGAATAAGAATCGAAAAGATTAGAGGCACTTGTCATGTGGTTGGTAGCACTAGAATTAATAATTCAAGGTGACGAGGACGTGTTAAGTGCATTAGCAAGAATACTTGAGTGAGCAAAATTGGAAGAAGTAGAGGAAGGAGTTGTGGTAGGTGAGGAATCAAGTAGAGCCATCAAATGCTTGAGAGTGTATAGCTCATCCTGGGAAAGAGTACCAGTGTCACCGGGAGTACTAGCAATGATCTCAGACACGTGCTTGGGGACGAACTGCACTACCATGGACCTGAGTAGGAAGACCATTCAATTCCAACTATGCTCCCTATTATGTCTGTCTTTCCCACAATAATCACAGTGCAATCGATCCCGATCAACCGACGTACCCTTACTACCAAACTGAGGCTGACTAGGTGATGTAGGACGAATAGGGACAGCTCTATAACGGCTGTTATGGGGCTGTGAAAGTGCTGAAATTTAAGAATGAAAGAAAGGAAAAGAAGAAGATATGTATAGGAATTACTCCTAGAATCCCTTAGGCATCACACCTAAGGTTAGGGTTGCATCACACAATCCATAAGAATCTTCAAAAGCTCAGAAAAGTTCTCTAAAATGTGAACTCTATTGAATTATAAGCATTACATGGCTTTATATAAAATTAGGAGACTTCCTAAACCAATTATAACCAAAAAAGGAATTATTATAATCTTTGATTTATAAAACTAATTTAAGACTAAATAAGAAATATAAATGAAACCCAATTAAATAACTTGACCCACAAGACGATCCATGGGCTACCGTTATAGCCCATGACGACAATAATGAAAATTACCAAAATACCCTTGACCTAAAAATCCTACAAAACATAAAACTAATCATAAAATAATACTTTAATAATACTAGAAACATAATTATATAAAATTTCTATAAATTTTTCTATGAAATCATACCCCATGTCCAAATATCATTGCTTCCTTGAATTTAGCCTTTCTTGAGTTTCTTATACTCTGTATCACTAGGCTTGATATCTCGTGGATTGGGAGGAACACCAACGCAGAGTGATCTTGAATAGAGGTATGCACCATGGCACTACGCCGACTCTCTTCTTGCTGAACATAAACATAAGCCTCGCGCAAGGTGGGAAACAGAGAACAACCCAACACTTGAACATGAATCTAATTATACTCCAAATTAAGGCCTGCAAGAAAGTTATAAACACGCTCCTTCACCACGGTTTGTTGAAACAAAGTAGCATCCGTAGAACAAACAGCCTGGAAACTTTGGTAATAATCAAGCTCCTGCCACAAGCTACTCAACTCAGCATATTATACTGCAAGAGATCGATCCTTTCTAATCCAAGCCCCGAATCTTTTTCCGCAACTCATATGTCTATGCATCGTTACCATTTTGAGAGTACATTTGTGCCGTAGTTGTCCACATCTTATGAGCACTGTCTAATAAGAGGAAAGTTCAACTAATCGTAGGATCAATGTTTCAAATTGCGGCGTTACGTAACGGTTGCGGTGGTAGGCACCACGCGTTTCCCCCGCTTTTGCGGTATGATTGAGATTCACAGGTGTATTGGCCGTAGCGGCTGTCGTAGTGGCCATAGCATGCGTAACGGCCCGTTACACACTGTTATACAATCTTATGAGCTTATTCTTTCTCAAAAAACAAAAAAAAAACAAAAAAACAAAACAAAAAGTTGAAAAAATATGTACTAGACAGATTTTGTACATACCTTTATGGTCGAACAGATTTTGTATAGATTTTGTCTACAAAATTCTTGAGTTCTTTTCAGATTGTAAACCCGTGAACCACTTTGAAATGAGATTCTTCAAACCTATAATCTTCAGATCAGATACATAGCCTTAAGAGTCTTTAAAAACTCTTCAATTGAGATTCAGATCTTTAGATCCACAGATTTCAACCCTCTCCAATTGAGTTTCTGATAATTAAAAAAAAAAAAAAAAAGTGGTTCATTGGAAGAGGGATACAGAGAGAAGAGGAAAGATGGAGTGAGAGAGAGAGAAGAGGGAAGAGATGAAGAACCTGTGTTGAAGATGAAGAAGGAGATGAATCTTCCAGAGGGAGGATGTCAATCTAATCTACCCAAAAGCATAGTTTTGTTTGAGGCAGCCTCTGGAAGAGGTGTTCAAAGTTATGGTCATTAATAATATAGATTTAGCAATTTTGATATATATTTAATGATATATATTTAGCAAGTTATGGTCTCCAACTGGTGTTTAATATTATTTAGCAATTCTGATTTAAAAAAAAATATATATATATATTTAGGCATTTATTTTCAGTATTTTGTATATAATGGCTAGTGATTGATTTTTTTTATTTATAATATCTAAAAATCGTAACACCTATAATTATATTAATACATTTTATATATGTCAGTTTTTATTGATTAATTATTTTTTTTATTTACATGTTATTCAAAAAAATAACAAATATTCAAGTGATTCAGCCCCCCCCCCCCAAAAAAAAAAAAAAAAAAAAAAAAAACCATGTGTGGATTTTTTTCTTTATAATTTATTTTTTAATTTTTATATGATTACATTATTAGCATGTAAAATCTAAATGTATAAGTAGTGGTTGTATTTTTTTTACAATCATTTCATTTAATATTTAATTATAAATATTTTTTATTTTGTTATTGTAATGTGTTGTGACAATAATTTTTATGGCACAAATTTTTTTTTTAAAATAAAATTATCTTTTTCTTCTTCCTTTTTTTTTTAATCAATAGCTCAAAAAAAAAAAAAATTTCTTTATAATTTATTTTTTAATTTTTATATGATTACATTGCCATGTAAAATCAAAATGTATAAATAGTGGTTGTATTTTTTTTATAATCATTTCATTTAATATTTAATTGTAAATATTTTTTATTTTGTTATTGTAATGTGTTGTGACAACAATTTTTATGACACAATTTTTTTAAAAAAAATTGTCTTTTCTATTAAAAAAAAAAAAAATAGCTCAAAAAAAAATTCTTTATAATTTATTTTTGTATTTTTATATGATTACATTAGCATGTAAAATCCAAATGTCTAAATATTGGTTGCATTTTTTTTTTAAATAATCATTTCATTTAATATTTAATTATAAATATTTTTATTTTGTTATTGTGATGTGTTGTGACAACAATTTTTATGGCACATTTAAAAAAAAAAATGCCTTTTCTAAAAAAAAAAAATTTATAATTTATTTTTGTATTTTTATATGATTACATTAGCATGTAAAATCCAAATGTATAAATAGTGGTTGCATTTTTTTTTTTTTTTATGATCATTTCATTTAATATTTAATTATAAATATTTTTATTTTGTTATTGTAATGTGTTGTGACAATTTTTTTTGGCACAAATTTTTTTTTTAAAATATCTTTTTAAAAAAATAAAATAAAATCAATAGCTGAAAAACAAAATTCTTTATAATTTATTTTTTAATTTTTATATGATTATATTAGTATGTAAAATCCAAATGTATAAATAGTGGTTGCATTTTTTTTTTATTTATAATCATTTCATTTAATATTTAATTGTAAATATTTTTTTTTATTTTGTTATTGTAATGTGTCGTGACAACAATTTTGGTGGCACAATTTTGAAGACATATGTGAGGCATAGGAAACATCAATCGGGAGAGTAGAATTTTGGTGATTAAGTTAGTAGGATTTAGTTTCCATTTATATTGATTTGCTGTTTTTTTGTTTTTTTAATTTCGTTATTGGAAGCTATCTACATATATGGGGATTGTGTAAAGAAATAATTACCTTTGAATGAATTAATATTGACAGAGATTTTTTATTTTTTATTTTTGAAAACCTTAGTTGGGATTTTTATGCCGTTTTCGCCTGCTGGTTCTACACCCCCTAGCCCAACATATATATGCGCATGTAATCTTTCTGTGAAGTAAGAGTTAAGAACTTGAGATTGTGTTTATGAAAATTTGCTTGACCCATGCAAGAGTGAAGCCTTTCTTCTTTTCCTACTCTTCCTCTTTCTACAAAACAGCCAACACAATTCTTGGGTGGTTGTTCAATGCGCCAAAACAGCCACTTTTCTAGACAAAACTGACGACCACCCAAGTTTTTTTAAATCAACCCAATTTCAGCTTCTTACCTTCTAAAAAGACCTAAAATATTTCTTTTAGTTTTTAGAACCCTACCCTAAGCCCACCACAAATCCAAATGTAGATAGCAATATCGTAAGTTTTCTAAAACTATCCTATATCAGTTTGGTATCAAAGCTCAGAAGTCCAATTTGTTTCCCTACCAGCTGTTTGATATTATTGCTCTTTTTAGGTGAGGAACACTTATTAAATTCTAAGTTTGAAGCTTCATCTCAAAACCATGAAGACCTATGATATGAAGCATGGATATTCTTCTAAAAGCGAGGCATATCCGGATTGTAACTATATTGGATTTTGATACTCTACATATGCAATACGTCCCAAATGTATCCCGCTACTTCTTGTTGATTTTGAGAAATATTGGATATTTTCCAGATGCTCGAGGTTATTTATCCAAATTATTATGAAATTGAAATTGTTATAATTTGTGTTACAAGAATAAAGACAAGAATATTTTTTCAATATTTTCTTATTTATTACTGAAGAAGAAAATAGTGAGATTAAAGTAGTATTCTATTTTTTTTTATAGATTTTATCAAATTAAAGTATCCACTGAAAAAAAGAAGAAAGAATAAATTGACTAATGGTTCTTCAACTAGTATCTAATTCTTAAAGAATGGTTTCTCACTATTCTTTGAGCTCATGTATAATATAATGCTAAAAAGAATATATATTTTTTTTTAACGTATTCTAGCCGTACCTATATCTTATTTTTTTTTGGATTTTTGTCGTATTGCTATATCTGTATCCCATTGTGTGAATATTGTGTGTATATGTATATATAGTAGTGTAGTGTGTATACATTCTAAGAGATTGTAAGAGATTGGGTGAATATTTTTGTTTCCATTTTAGTCTTAGGGTTAGGAGTACTATATAATCAGATGTATCCTTTGTATTTTGACATAATTGAATATACAGTTCTTATTCAGAAATCTTACATGGTATCAAAGCCGTCTCTGAGCCAAAAGCCTAGAAGTCTCTGAGTTGATTTCTTCTTCTCTGTGTTTGTCTGATTCGACTGAAGGCCTCAAGCGACTATCGTTCGTGGTTCTCTCTTGATTGCAACTTCCCTCAAGTCGCAACACACAACCTCAGCCTCGCAACCGACTGCCTCGATTCTTCTTCTTCACTATTGTCATTCGTGGTTCTCTCTTCAATTTTAGCTCCAAGTCTTCGACTTTGGACTTCGGCTTTTGGTTCATCTCTCTTCGACTCTGCTTCTACCTCTCTCAACTTCAATCTCTCTCTTTCTGGCTCTACTTTGGTCGTATTTGACCATCTGATATCATTCTATCTGATTTATTATAGTTTGACCCCTTAGATTTTTTGGTTTTTACACTTGAACCCCTGGTTTGGCTAGTTTGTTTTATTTTGGGTTTATTACACTTAAACCTCTCAATTTTCTGGTTATTTTGATGTCTCTGGCTTTTAATGAGTGTGCCTTCTGCCATCAAAGGGGTCATTGGAAGTATCATTGTCCCAAAAAGGGATGTTTTTCTGCTTTGCCTGTGTCTGCCTCGTCTTCTCAGCAGTTTCCGATCAAGTTCTGCGCTCCTCCTTTGAGTACTGTTCGGCCTCCTGCCGGTTCTACTGCATTTGCTCCGGTTCCTGATCCTAACTTGGCATCTTTGACTGCTTAGATTAGTCAGCTTCAGTATATACTGTCTACCTCCTAGCCATCCCCGTCTGTCTCCATTATTTCCTCTCTTCATTCAAGTTGCTTGGGTCTTCTTAAGGTATTTCTTCGTCTGTCTGGATTTTTGACTCTGGTGCCTCTCATCATATGACTCTCCATCTCTCCTTACTTCAAAATTGTACTCCTCCTTTTCCTATTACTATCAATGCTGCTAGTGGGTCTGGTATGTCTGTTATATTTGTTGGGTCTATCTTGCCGTCTGCTATGTCTATTGTCTCTATTTCATCTGTCCTTCATGTTCCTCAGTTATCTGTCAATTTATTATCTATTAGGCAGCTTGATGCTTTTGGTTTTGATGTTATCTTTTCTTCTTCTATCTATTCTATACAGGATTGGATGTCTAAGCAGTAGATTGGAACTGGCCGTAGAGTTGGAGACCTCTATGTGGTGGAGAGCTTGCATTAACCTATGGCAACCTCTCTGACTGTCTTTTTCGCTTTTCAGTTAGATTCTCTGTCTAGTCCTTTCAACTTGTGGCATTCTAGATTAGGGCATTTGTCTACTTATCGCTTACGGTCTTTAGCTCAGTTTGGTGTATTGCGTAAAGTTTCTCCTAGTGAATTTACTGAATGTCGGGGGTGTAAACTTGCCAAAATGATAGCCTTTTCATAAAAGTATTTCTATATCTGATACACCATTTTCTTTAGTTCATACTGATGTTTGGGCCCTTCTCTTGTTTTCACCAAAGGGGATTCTACATACTATGTGTCATTTGTTGATGACTGCACAAGTTACACTTGGGTTTATCTTATGACTCATAAGTCGGACTTCAACCAGATATACCATACTTCTAGTCTATGGTCTCTACACAGTTTGGGTCTACTGTTAAATTGTTGCGGTCTGACTTGGCGGGGAATACTTTAAAACTGAATTCTGTGAATATTTGGCCAAATTGGGTACCATTCACCAAACTTATTGTATTGATACACCTAACCAAAATGGTCAAGTTGAGCATAAACACTGTCATCTCCTTGAGACAGCTAGGTCTCTCCTTTATGCTTCCGTTCCGGCTCCGTTTTGGGGTGAGGCAGTTCTTACTGTTACTTTTCTTCTCAACCGTATGCCTATTCCCCTTCTTTCTGGTCGGTCTCCTTATGAGACTTTGTTTTCTCAACTTCCTAATTACTCCTTCCTTCGTGTGTTTAGGTTTGCTTGTTTTGTCCCTTTACCCTGTAAAGATAGGACCAAACTTAGTGCCTGGTCTGTCTTATGTGTCTTTTGGGTTATAGTCTCACTCAGAAAGATTATCGCTGTTATGACCTTGTTTCCTATCGCCTTTATGTCTCCTGCCATGTTGCCTTTCTCGAATATCTACCTTACTTTCAGCTTTCTCCTGTCATCGCCCTAGTTTCCAAAGAGGATTTGGTTCATATTGATCTGTTTCCTTTTGAGGTCCTATTTGATGAGTACATCTCCACAGTTCCTCCTAAGCTTGTTCCATCTTCTCCTCCTACTTCACCTCTAGCTGCTTCTCTTTCGGTTTCTCCTCCTCCTCCGTTGTTAGTTTATTCTCATCGCAAGGTTTCTCCTCCAGCGGTTGTCTCTGCCCCTGCTGCTGATCCTCTTACTTCTGAAGACTTTGATCCTGCTACACACCGATATCCTACTCGAGCTCGTCATCCTCCAAATAGGTTAAGTTGGTCTAACACATGTTTTTCTGCCTCCTATCATACTTTTTTGTCTGTTATTCACTCTTTTTTAGAACCTCAATCTTACAAGGAGGCTTGTTAGGATCCTCATTGGGTTTAAGCTATGGAGGATGAGTTGTATGCTTTACAGAAAACTAGTACTTGGGAGTTGGTTCCTTTGCCTGCTGGTTGTAAATGGGTCTACAAAGTTAAGACTCGTTCTGATGGTTCTCTTGAGCGCTACAAAGCTCATTTGATTGCCAAAGGTTTCTCATAGGAGTATGGTATTGATTATGAGAATATCTTTGCTCTTGTTGTCAAGATGACTACTGTTCGTACTTTGATCTCTCTCGCTGCTGTTTGTTCTTGGCCTCTTTATCAGATCGATGTTAAGAATGCTTTTTTTAATGGCCATCTCACTGAGGAGGTTTACGTGCGTCCTTTCCCTGGCCTTCACCATTCCTCTGGACAGGTTTGTCACCTTCGGCGTGCTTTGTATGGTCTGAAGCAGTCTCCTTGTGCTTGGTATGATCGCTTTGAGACTGTTGTTACTGAGCTTGGGTTTCATCCTTGTGCCCAGGACTCTGCTTTATTTCTTCTTCACATCTCTGTTGGATTTGTTGCATTATTACTGTATGTGGATGATTTGATCATCACCGGTTCCGACTCTTCTGCTATATCTGAGGTCAAACAGTATCTTTTCCGCACCTTTGAAATGAAGGATCTGGGCCTATTGCGGTATTTTTTTGGTATTAAGGTAGTTTCTTCTCCCAAGGGCTACTTTCTATCTCAGGTCAAGTATGCCAATGTGGTTATTCATTGTGCTGGTCTTACTGACACTAAGATTTCTGATACCCCCACTGAGCTTAATGTAAAGCTCAACACTACTGATGGTGTTCTTCTGGATGATCCTACTTGATATTGAGAGCTCGTAGGTTGCTTAGTTTATCTGACAGTTACTCGTCCTGATCTTGTCTATGCTGCTCATGTGGTTAGCTAGTTTGTTTCTACTCCTTGCTCCACGGCTACATTGGTTCGGATTTTTCGCTATCTTCGAGGTATTATATTTCAGGGTTTACTATTGTCCTCTACTTCCTCTCTGGATTGGTGGCCTATGCTGATTTTGATTGGGCTAGTGATGTTATTGATCACAAGTCTACGTCTGGTTTCTGTATGTTTCTTGGCGCTTCCTTGATCTCTTGGAAAAGCAAGAAACAAACTGTTGTTGCTCACTCTACTGCCGAAACTAAGTATCGTGCTATGGCTCATGCTACTGCTGAAGTTGTCTGGCTTCGTTGTCTTTTCTCTGACTTGGGCTTCCCTTAGTCTGCTCCGACCTCCCTTTATTGTGACAACCGCAGTGCTATTCAGATTGCACGTAACACTGTCTTCAATGAGCGGACCTAGCACATTGAGATTGATTGTCACTTTGTTCGTTAGCATCTGCAGTCTGGCTCTATCTCGCTTCCTTTCGTCTTTTCGACTCTGCAACTTGCTGACTTCTTTATCAAGACTCGCACCACTGCCTGGTTTCAATTTCTTCTTGGCAAACTCTAAGTGTTTTTTGCTAAAATACCTTGAGTTTGAAAGAGGGGGGGGGGGGGGAGGGGGTGAGAATATTGTGTATATATATATATGGTAGTGTAGTGTGTATATATTCTGAGAGATTAGGTGAATATTTTCATTTCCTTTTTAATCTTAGGGTTAGAAGTACTATATAATCAGATGTATCCTTTGTATTTTGACACAATTGAATAAACGGTTCTTATTCAGAAATCTTACACCCATATCCATGCTTAATAGATGAAGACACTAAGGATTTGTTTCGACTGAATGACAAGGTATATGCATTTTGAAGGCAACGTGCATTCAGTAAAAGCATATCTATAGCTTTCCTAAGGGCTAATGTTGATGTATGGAAGCTGTTGTCCTATGAGATTGATATAACCTAGGAAAGTGTGAAATTTGGATCATTTTCTTCAGCCCCTAATCTCCAACTAGTTCTAGCGCAAGTTCGTGTACCACGAGTGCTGTTTTCATTGCAAGATCCTAGATTGATTACTGTTGCTAATGGTGCTAAACTTGAAGTTTGTGATCACTATGGAAATGTCAATTCAAATGTGTCCTTTGATTGGTTGCATAGACCTGAAATCTTATACACAAGTAGCATCGCTTACCCATCATATCCTACATCATTGGGATGTCTTCAGGAGAGAGGTGTTTGATTTCCATGAGGGGACTCGGGAGGAGATGGACACTTTTGGCACTTTGTATAGGTTTGGTGGTGTGAGAGGTAAAGAGGACAAGACTCAGTGATTTGTTTCCAAGTTTGGTAGGTTCAAAGTAAATAATACTTAAGGTGATCTTGGTTAATCGAGGATCAATTTTTCTTGGAAAGGCGTTAGGATTTTTTGTGTGAATGGAGGTACATGGAGGATTCCTACATTGGGTCTGTAGGAAGGATGGAGAGTCAGGGATCATCTCCTTATTATATATCTGACATGAGAGTTTTGGGTGCTACTTTTGACTTTGTTTAGAGCTTTAGTGACTTTCTTGAGGTTAGTAGCTCAGTTACTTCGTAGTTGGTAAGGTTATAAAGGTAAAGGTAAAAAAGAGGAAAATTGAGACATGGTCTCAGAGTTATCCCGCCAACACCCATGTAGTCTGAAGATTGTAGAGTCTGTTAAAGTAGGAAATAATATTTTATTCTTATTTGATTTTATTTTCTCTTGATTGATGCAATGGGATGGCCCATAATATATGCCTTGTGGCATTCCAGTAATTACTCATTATTATCAATATAAAAGGGGATAAGGTCTAACTCATTCTTTATCACTTTCTCTTTTCTAAACTTACATGGTATCAGAGCCATGCCCTAGCCAACTCTTCTTCTCTGTTACCCATCACTACAGGTGATCTCCTCTCTCCTATATACCATACGACAGCCCCAAACAACAACACGATGGCCTCGTCTCTCCTTCCTCTGACCCCACAGCCTCGTCTCTCTTCTTTCTTTAACCCCGACAGCCTCTACCCAAGTCTCCCAGTCCCTTCTCTCCCTTCGACAGTCATCACCCAGGCTTCCCTCTCCCTCGGCAGGCCTCTCCAACCACTGCTAAGGGTTCCTAGGGTATCGACCAGCCTTCTTGCTGGTCTGGTTGAGGTCGCCACTCTCTTTCGGGTCACTTGGTGTGTTCACTTCTCTCACGCAGAGGTCTGATGATGTAATATGATGTCGCTTCTCTTACAAAGTGGTCTGGTGATGTAATACTTGGTGAAGCAAACACAGTACCGAAGCAAAACCAAAAAACAAAAAAAAAAACAAAACAAAACTGGATTCTTAATTCTTTATGCTTTTATAGTTACTGTTGTGCTTGTTACTCCACCCTCATCTTTTGGGTTTGTGATTGGCATCATGTTTAAGGAGTCTCCATGGCGGATTTGACTAGTGAATTTACTAACTCTCAGCCATCTTAGGGCGAGAGTTATGTTATCCCTTCCACTATGATTGATACCCTTAACCCTGGCCTTAAAATCACCACCTCTTCATTCAATGGTTAGAATTATCTAGTATGGTCGCAGAGTCTGACTATTTTCTTAAAGAGCAGAGGGAAGATGGGATATGTTGATGGGAGGAAACAGGCACCCAATATCACAGACTCTCGTTATGACCAGTGGGAGATCACCAACTCTTTGATTATGGGTTGGTTGATACATTTTATGGTTTCAGAGATTGGAGAGGGCTACTTGTCTATGGACGCTGCCCAAGATATTTGGGAGGCTGTAGCTACTACTTACTCCAAGAAGGGGAACTTCTCACAGGCTTTTGAGTTGCGTCGCTCCATTGAGAGGTAGGTACAAGGTGAGATGACTATCCTTCAATATTTTACCTTCCTTAGCAAAGGGTGGAAGGGACTTGATCACCTTCAGGATTACAAGCCTATCTGTCCCACTGATTCTACTAGTTACCTGAAATTTGTGGAGAAAGAGCGAGTCTTCAAATTCTTGGAAGGCCTGAATGTGGAGTATAATCCTATTCGAAGCAAAGTATTTGGCATAGATGTGCGTCCATCTCTTCACCGCCTTTGCTTTTGTGCAGAATGAGGAGAGTCGCTGCTCTGCACCTGCCACTACTAATCGCTCTGCCTTGGTTTCTGTACCCTCTCGAGATGGCAAGCGTATGACTTGTGATTCTCGTCCTTTCTTTGAGAAGGATCAGCTTTTCTGTGACTATTGCCGTGAACCTTGCCACACTAGAGAGACTTGTTGGAAGCTGCATAGGACCCCTTTTGGTGGCCGAGGAGACCGTCCTGGTATTCGAGGGGGTTGGTTGAGTCAGTATAGAGGCCAAGGGGCTAATGCACGGGTGCATCTTTCAGACATGGTTGAGCCACCACCTTCATCTTCAGTTGTCTTACCAGTTGCTGATGTTTCAAGGTTATGTGCCTCTGATTTTGAGATTGCTCTTCGCCACTTGCTAGATCGTCAAGCCTTCACAGGTGCATCCTTTTTGTCCTTTGCCAATTCAGGTAACTTGGCTTCCTCCACATGTGCATTGCTATCTCATATTACTGTATCATGGATTATTGACTTGGGTGTTTCCGATCAGATGTCTAGTTCCTCTCATTTGTTCTCAGAGTATAACCCTTCCTCAAGTCAGGAAAAAGTGTGCATTACTGATGATACTATTTCCTCCGTGTCAGGGAAAGGTTTAATTCATGCTACCTCTTCCCTTCCTTTATCCTCTGTACTCCATGTTCCCAATTTTAGTGTTAATCTTCTATCTTTGAGTCGTATTACTTGTGATTTGAATTGTAACGTAACGTTTTTTCTTGATCATTGTCTTTTTCAAGACCTTATCACAAAGAAGAGGATTGGCAATGGTAGAGAGGAACATGGTCTTTACATTCTGGAGCAGGCAGACAAGCTGGCTCATTCATCTATCCGGTTTCCATCCTCCAAGGAAGACCTTTGGTTGTGGCATCGTCGCTTAGGACATTCCTCTTTTTTCTTACTTTAGTATTTTTTTCCTTTTGTTTTTGAGAAAAATAATGTGTCTGATTTTCAATTTGAGTCTTGTCAACTTGGAAAACAACACAAAGCTTCTTTTGTTCCTTCTATTAATAAAAGTCCAGTTCCATTTTCTTTGATTCATTCTGATGTATGGGGTCCTTCCCGTTGTGTGTCTTTAAAGGGTCAAAAATGGTTTGTTACTTTTATTGATGACTGTTCTAGGGCCTCTTGGGTATATCTACTGAAAGACAAGAGTGAAGTGTTTTTTGTGTTTCAAAACTTTCATAAAATGGTTTGCACTCAGTTTAGGGCGGTTGTAAAAATTCTGCGTTCTGATAATAGGGGGAATATATTGACTCTGGTCTTGCCAGTTATTTTGCTACTCATGGCATTCTTCACCAAACTTCTTTCACTAATACTCCTCTACAAAATGGTATTGCAGAATGGAAAAATCACCATTTCCTTGATGTGGCCTATTGTCTATCATTTGAAATGCGTGTTCCTCGCTCATATTGGGAGGAGCGGTTCTCACTGTAGCTTATTTGATTAATCGTCTTCCTACCCAAGTCCTTCAAAAACGAACCCCTCTTCAAGTTATGTTTGGGTCCACGTCTTCTGGGTTTTTTATTTCCCCTAAGACTTTTTGATGTGTTTGTTTTGTCCATAATCATTCCCCTACTCTGGTAAATTGGATCCTTGGTCTCTTAAGTGTGTTTTCCTGGGCTACTCTGCCACCCAAAAGGGCTATAAGTGTTATCATCCTCCATCCCACCAATGGTTTGTCTCTATGGATGTCATTTTCTTTGAGTCTCAGTCTTACTTTTCGACCTCCTCATTGTCACAGTTATCCCTTTAGGGGGAGCCTTGGTGTGAAGAGATTCCTGTGCCACCAATGGTAGAGCAGATAGAGGATGTTAAGCCAGCAAAGGAAGACGGCAAAGTTAATGTTAGGGACAAAGATAGACAGAAAGTCATGTGGATGCAAGAGACTACTTTCCCTTCTTTACTGCCAACTTCTTCTCCGGATGAGTGTCTAGAGTCATCCCCCTCTCCTGAGAACCCAGGTAATTCTAATCCTAATGCTCCTATGCCTGAGTTCTCAGATCTTGATGTTCCCATTGCTAATAGGAAGGGGGTTAGGTCATGTACTCAGCATCCGATTACTAATCATGTCTCTTATTCTAATCTGTCTCCCTCATATATGGCCTTTCTATCTAAATTTCTTCTGTGAGTCTACCTAACAATTTTCAGGATGCTCTCTCCATTCTTGAATAGAAACATGCCATGATGGAGGAGATTAGAGCTCTCAGCAAGAATGACACTTGGGAGTTAGTGAAGTTACCTAGAGGCAAAAATCCAGTTGAGTGTAAGTAGGTGTACACTGTGAAACACAAAACAGACGGTTCCATAGAACAGTACAAAGCAAGACTGGTTGCTAAACGTTTTACTCAGACTTATGGGGTAGATTACCAGGAGACATTTGCACCAGTTGCTAAGATGAACACTGTGGGAATATTACTCTCTCTTGCAGCAAATTTGGATTGGCCACTTCATCAGTTTGATTTGAAGAATGCCTTCCTTCATGGAGACCTAGAAGAAGAGGTCTATACGGATATTTCCCCTGGTTTTGAGGATGCTAGGTCCAAAGATAAAGTGTGCAAGCTCCAGAAGTCACTTTATGGGCTAAAGCAATTCCCTAGGGCTTGGTTTGAAAGGTTTGCTCAAGCTATGCCGGGATATGGGTTCAAGCAAAGTCAAGTTGATCACATATTGTTTGTGAAACACTCCTCACTTGGTAAGACCACAGCTCTTATTGTTTATGTTGATGATATTGTTCTGACAGGAGATGATGTTGAGGAGATTCCTCGGTTGAAGGAATACTTAGCCAAGGAGTTTGAAATAAAAAACTTAGGCAATTTGAAGTATTTTTTGGGCATTGAAGTAGTTCGGTCCAAGAATGGCATTTTCATATCCCAAAGGAAGATATACTTGACTTGTTAAAGGAAATTGGAATGCTTGGAGATAAACCATGTGACACACCTCTAGAACCAGGCCGGAAACTAAGTGAGGATCAAGGGGGAAATCCAGTAGACAGGGGGAGATACCAAAGGCTAGTGGGTAAGCTTATATACTTATTCCACTCACGTCTAGACATTGCCACTGCAATGAGCATGGTTAGCTAGTTTATGCATGCACCTAAAAGTTCTCACTTAGAGGCAGTTATGAGAATCCCGAGATACCTAAAGGTTTTTCCTGGGAAGGGTCTCTATTTCTCAAAACATGGACATCTCAGTGTGGAGGCATTCATTGATGTGGATTGGGTTGGATCAATTATTGACAGACGATCAACTTCTGAATATTGCACATTTGTTGGAGGCAACCTATTGACGTGGCGAAGTAAGAAACAGAATGTGATTGCTAGATCTAGTGCTGAGGCAGAGTTCAGGGCTATGGCTTAGGGAATATGTGAGTTGCTATGGATTAGACTATTGTTGCAAGACTTGGGGATCCATCAAATCAATTTCATGAGATTGTACTGTGACAACAAAGCCGCCATCAACATAGCTCATAATCCAGTTCAACATGACAGAACCAAGCATGTTGAGATTGATAGGCACTTCATCAAGGAAAAGCTCACTAGTTGCACTATATGTATTCCATTTGTGAAGACTGGGGGACTAACTAGCAGATGTTCTCACCAAGGGAATAGGGAGCAAACCATTTTATAGCATTCTCAACAAGCTGGGCATGAGAGATATCTTTGCACCAGCTTGAGGGGGAGTGTTGGAATAGGAAATAATATTTTATTCGTATTTGATTTTATTTTCCCTTGATTGATGTAATGGGCTGGCCCATAATTTATGCCTTATGGCATTCATGTAATTACTCTTTATTATCAATATAAAAGGGGATGAGGTCTACCCCATTCCTTATCACTTTCTCTTTAGACTTACGAGTCTACTACAGTCTTGGAATTCATGTGCACCAGCACACACCTTAGAAGGGCTTTTTTCATCTTTCATAAATTAATTAGCTCACTTCTCTTGCATTAGTCCTCAGGGTTAAAGGAACCAAAAAATGTAACCAGTGGCTGAGATTCAAGTGTTAGTGTGCCTCCAACTTCCAAAACTTAAGAAGTTCGTGTTGTCAACTGAGTTCTTTAGATTGTTGCACCTTAGCTGTTGATTTTGTGACTAACGAATGTTTGACTGGTGTGAGCAACCAATTTGAATAGATAAACAATGCACTTACCCTCCGCTCTAGTTTATATCACTAGTATATATCTCTCCATTCTCTATTTGGTTTGCATTGTGTAGACAACATTAGTGTAAATGTTGTTTAGTCATCCTTACAGCATAACCTGTGGATATCTTTTAAAACAATATCTATATGTTTATTTACTTTGAAATAGCTTGGTGTCCTTGTCTTAGTTGCAAGAACCATATTGCAATTCAGAGCAAGAATCCAGTTAGAACTGCATTCCCAATTAGGATGAAACCTCTCAAACATATGAATCCCAAATAAACAAAGAAAAGATAAAATCAAGTTGACAGAAGCTTAGTTCTTGATTTTTATAAAATTTATTTCTTAGAATTTGATTCTAAACATTTTACACAATACAATTGACTCCTAGAGGAACCTCCAGTTGAAATTTCATAAAATTTCTGAGGTGCAGAAACATTTTTAAAAATTCGCCAAAGGCAGGTTTATGCAGAATTCTAATTCTGCACGATTGTGCAAACTCACTCCCAAAATTGCTTCAAATTTGCTTTATTAAAATCTCCATTTTCCATGCTCAAAACATTATTAAAATTAATTAAAAGATGAATAAATTCATACTGGAACCAACTTAACAACTTGAATGAATGCATTTATTTGAAAAACTACATGCCATACCACACCTTAATGACAACAAAATGCAAGAATCCATGCTTCTAGCTATTATGCAAGTTTTAGTCTAACCAAATTAGAATTTAGGAAAGTCCATACCTAATCCCAAGTCTTTAATTGAGTTCTAGATCTCTTCCTTAATGAAAAGCCCTGAAGAAAATTGGATGAATTCTGTTCCAATTTGTAAACTAGATTTTGGAATGTTTGTTGTAGTTTTGGGAAATGAAGGAAGAAACTAAGTAACAGCATTGGAAGTATATACATTGGCCTTTGGGCCAAAGAGGTGGAAGGGGCAAGCTCCTATCTAGTTGTCTTGCAACCAAAGTGATGAATAAGGTTCTTATCCCACATTTCAAGGAATTGCAGTTTCTACCACACTAATTCATGAATTCACGTTTCCACCCAACAACTTAGAAATCATAACACCTGAGAACCTCACTCCTAATGAAAGTAACTCTTTAACCCCACTAACCTATCATTTAGAAATTAAAAATTAACTACATAATTCCTAAGGTACTCGTGCAAGGGTTCGGGTCTCACAATAATGATTGCAAAATCTCCTTCAAAGCTTAATTTTGAAGTAATGATGTATTGTTGTACTTGCATGCTGAAGTGTCTGGTTTATGGTTTATTTATGATATAGAAATAAACATCGCTTCAAGATCCATTAGAAATATAGTAATGATCTCATTGATACTTATCTAGAGAAATTTATGCCTTAGTATATTTTGGAGTGATGATGTCTTGTTCTACTTGTGCATGCTAAAGTGCTTGGTTTATCGATTATTTATGATATAGATACAAACGTCTTCAAGTTCCATTAGACATATAGTCATGATGACATTGATTTTTTCCAAAAAATTTATGGTATGGTATGTGGGTTTACTCTTGTTTATGATATATTGTATACATATTCAATTAGATTGTTTCTAGTGTTAGATGTTATCATTTATGTTTTCAATCATATTCTATATTTCATGTTGTTATATCACCACTTGTCCCGAAAGTTTAAGCTTTTAGGAAATATGCCTAACACTCACATGCAATGCAACTCCGTCTTGCACGTAGACATGCAAACACCGATACATAGAGAAGTAGAACGCAAACAGGGCCAAATGCAAATTGGGAAGACTTGAACCCAAGACCTCTCTAACCTGAGCTATGGAACCATTTTAGATCACCACCGGTCCTAAAAGTTTAAGTTGTATCAAGCTATCCAACAATGCATACTAACTCTAGTCTTCTTTAAGTGTGTTAAAATGTCTAATTTATTGATGAAGGAACAATCCAATCCGTACATGGGGGAATGCTACCCTACTGTACATTTTGACTATGCTACCAGTGTACTTTGGGAACTGTCCAGTTGTTGTCTGACTGTAAATCTGTCCAACTGTTGCTCTCTCTCTCTCTCTCTCTCTCTCTCTCTCTCTCATGGTTCAGTATCTTTTCTTCTCACATGACTTATTGATCTTTGCTCTTTTTCTGCGTTCAATATGAACCAGTAAGATCCTGATGCAAGTATGGTGAAATACTTTTGATATGGTTGATGATGGTGATGGCCCATTCTAGAGATTGAAGCTAATATAATGGTGTGGTGATGTGGTTTGCTCAATTATTCTTCAAGTGAAAAATGCAGGATGCTGTGTGGGTGTTTGCTTGGGTATTTTTGGTAGCTGTGGTATTCTTGCTTAATCCTCAAAGTTTGTGAATTACCAAATATGAGACTGTAGATTCAGAATCACCTAGTGTAATGAAAGCTTTAAATCGACTCCAATATTCTACTGAAGTCCCGAGATATGGTGGAACCCCAAAAGGAGGTTTTACACAATCTCACAGTTTGGAGTTGATGCTGAGGTAGTCATGGTAAGGTGTCATGTGGATTGGAATGGACACTTTTAAATTTCTGTTGAAGATTGATAACAGGTTGGGAAACATGTCTTTGTATCTGAGGGGGGACGAGATAGGTGGGTGGAGGGAGGTTGTGAATGCCTTTTGTGAGTTTTGGGTCTCTGATTTTAACATTGGACAGAGAAAGATCTTGTCCATTGGTTGCAAACTTCTAGGCATTGCTGAAAGCTTCTCTTGGGGTTGCTGGTTAAAGTTTGCTTTATTTATGTTCTGAGGCTAATATTTCTTTAGTTTCCTCTTTACTGCAGTTATGAAAGAGCAACTTTTTGAGATTTTTGTTGTTTTGGGTGTTAGGGAGGATGAGACCTCACTTTTGAGACTTTTTTTTTTTTTTTTGGATTTTGCAGACAACATGGAGTGTAGAAATTCATAGACATTTTTGTTTGTTTCGTATAACATCCCATGTACAGAGCTAGCACCTCTGGAGGCCTTTAATGTAATGTAACAATACTTGTTAGAAAATGTTATTTCCAGTCTACCTTGTTATTGATACAATTTTAGAAACTGTATTATAGTGTACAATGGGAATTGTGTTTTCAAATTTTAGAATGTATCTATAAAGAAGTAGGGCGAGAATAACAAATTTCTGTTTGTTTGGTAATTGTTCTAAGGATAGCAGTGGCTTTCACTGTCAACACATTAAAATTGAGAGTATAAAACTGTCGTTCCAATAAAGCAAAAAATTGAAGTACAAAGCACAAATTAGCAGTGCTACACTTCTACAATTAATATATATATAGGATTCCTGTAACTAGGTTTATCTCCATCTTGCATTGATTTTTCGGAAATTAATCAAATCTGCCGACAAATCTATTGACCACTTTCAAATATTGGTCAATCAAAACATTAACCAGCGGAGATTGGGGTACTAATATTATGTTTTGAACTTAGATTTTTCATGGAGAAAAATGAAATGAAATTATTTATTTGTATTTACTTTTTGTTGTAACTAAACAAAAAATATACTTCTTTTAACAAATACATTTGCATTTGGTTCTTGTTTTTCTAACCCAATCAAACAAAAGAAAATAATAATTTAGTTTTTTTTACGGGAATAATAATTTAGTTTTTTCACTTAATTTTCGTTTCTTATCTTTCTCGTTTCTTATTTATTTTCTTTTCACAATAATCCAAGATATGAAAAGAGTGTTGTGGGGTAGATTGATCAGCATGAAGAAGGTTTTGGACAAGGTGGAAACCAAGTTAGGACAGACAGGGCTAAGCCTACATTTGTTTAGCTTGATTGATCATGCTGAGTGAGGAGCATGGTTGACCATAGGATTGTCCAAAGAGTAGCCTATTAAAAACCCAGAGTGTGGTTGATCATCTTGATGGATGTGATCAACCATGGTAGAAGTCCCGAGAACCCAAAAAGTTCATACAGTAGTATGTCGATTATCTAAATGGATGTGGTTGACTATGCTTGGTCGACTATGTCTGGGAAAAATTCAAAAATATATTCATTAAAAGCTAGGATTATAAATACCAAATGCTCCCATTTTGTATAAATTGAAGAGGAATAGTTAAGTGAGAGCATATACACTCTATGCTCTTTAAATCACATTTCATAGAGGATTCTATCATTGTGTGATTGAGAGGAACATTGAGGTATCTTCACACAACTTTGATTGGAGAGTTTACTCCTATTGGGGGGCCTTGGAGTTCTCATCTTAAAGGTATATTTTCTCATCTAATAAGTGTAATAATTTGTTTAGACACTTGAGTCATGACACACCTACACTTGTAGTCTCACATAGAGACACCAAGAGTATAAATAACTTCTTATATAATTGTTTGATTAGGGTTGTGCTTGGTGTTGTTGGTTTTGGGTTGAGCCAAGAAAACCCTGTTACTTGTATTTGTTTGGTGATGTAAAGGTTTCAGATTATCATAGAAAACACCTATTAGTGTGAAGGTTTTAGGTTAACATATGAAAAACCTGTTTGAATTAGTGGAGAACACCAGTAAGATTGGTTGGGAGTGGAAGTAAGCACAAGGGTTTGTCGAACCATTATAAATATTGGTGTTCTTCTATTTTCAGTACTCGTACTTTAATTTATATGCTTGAATGGTTGATATGAATGCTTGAATGAATGTCAATTTTGATTGAATGATTGAAAGAGTTACTCAGGTTTACCATGAATGAATGAGCCTTCATTGTATACTTGGTGATTGACATTAAAAGAGGAAACTAGCACATCAGCATAGTTTAAAAAATTTGCCTCGGAATATTGTAACGATCACTACTAAAAAACAGGGTATTTGATACGGAAGTATTTGCAATGGCAAAGTTGTCGTTAAAAATGACCCATTTGCCATGGCAACTCGTGCCATCGCAAATGACGGTTATTTACAATGGCAAGTTGCAGTTGCAAAACGAATTACTTAGACGATGTTGTTTGTGCTTATAAATAATACTTTTGTGATGGCAAATAAATTCATCCAAAACCCCATCGCCTTTGTTTTGTTTTGTACTACCCTAGTTTACATCATCTCTCACTCTCACTCTCTCAATCTATCCCTCACTCTTGCCCTCAACTCTAACCCTCACCCTCACTCTCACTCTCACTGTCACTCTCTCGATCTCTCGATCTCTCCTTCACTCCGTTGCCCTAAATTCTCTCCATCTATCCATCTCTTAGTTCTCTTAGCTCCATCCATCGGCACAACATCTTCCGTCTCAGTGCTGCCCACCTGTGTCTACCGCCCACTGCAGCACAACTCCACTGTTAAGTGCACAACCCTTGCGCTGTTTTGGTTGGAAGATTTGGGAAGGGAAAAGGAAAAGGTGTGTGAAGCTAAGTGAAATACACCTTTTCCCTTTTCCCCCAGCTCTCACCCTCACTCTCACTCTCTCGATCTCTCAATATCTCCTTCACTTTGTTGCCCTAAACTCTCTCCATCTATCCATCTCTCAGTTCCATCCATTGACACAGCGTATGCCATCTCAGTGCTGCCCACTGGCGTCTACTACCCACTGCAGCACAACTCCACTGCTGTTAAGTACACAAACCTTGCGTTGTGTTTGGTGGGGGGATTTGGGAAGGAAAGGGAAAGGGAAAAGGTGTGTAAACTAGGTGAAATGTTAGTATATTTTATTCACATTTCACTTACCTTTTCCCTTTTCCTTTCCAAATCCCCCAACCAAATATAGCATAAATATAATTTAGAAATTTCTCTTTGATTGGTGTAGGAAATTAATGTATTGATATTATTGATTGATTGATTGATACAGAATGTATACAATAACTCTCCTATATATAGGAGAGGAAGAGAATATACTAACACACTCACCTACCACACTAATACACTCACCTACCACACTAATACTCACCTAACACACTCACATCTACCTACCACACTATACACTCACCTACCACACTATGAGCCCCCCTCAAACTCAAGGAGGATAGGGACTAACCAACTTGAGTTTGGAGAGAAAGTAACAAAACAGGAAAATAATCTGACAAATAAAAATAAAAGTGGATAGGAGACACTGTATGGTCGTGTCAGACCGTTGTAGAAGACCGTATGGTTATGGCAGACCGATGTAGAAGACAGTTTATGGGGTCATGTCGGACCGTTGTAGAAGATAGTTTATGGGGTCATAGAAAACAGTTTACGGGGTCATGTCGGACCGTTGTAGAAGACACTATATGGCTGTGAAACAGTTTTAGCAGAGAACCGAAAGCAATGTCGGAACAGTTTACAGAGTCTTGTCGGACCCATATAGGAGCTAACCGGAATCAAAGTCGGGACAGTTTACAGAGTCTTGTCGGACCCATATAGAAGCTAACCGGAATTAAAGTCCGGACAGTTTACCGAGTCTTGTCGGACCCATATAGGAGCTAACCGGAATCAATGTCGGGACAGTTTACAGAGTCTTGTCGGACCCATATAGAAGCTAACCGGAATCAATGTCGGGACAGTTTACCGAGTCTTGTCGGACCCATATAAGTCGCACCCTCAAAAGGCGTGCCCAATCTTATCAAAAAGCGTGCCATCAAAAGGCGTGCCATCAAAAGGCGTGCCCGACAGCTATCAAAAGTCGAGCCATCAAAAGGCGTGCCCGACAGCCATCAAAAGGCGCGCCATCAAAAGACGTGCCCGACAGCCATCAAAAGTCCAGCCATCAAAAGGCGCGCCGAGTTGTCGTTGAGAGGCGCGTGATACGCGTGTCTGCCTTGCCTATTTATATCAAGGCGAGGCTGCCGCTTATGCAGAACAAAACATCTGCTGAAAAAAATTCTCTGAAAAAACTCTTCATTTTGCTGATAGAGATACTCTGTAACACTTCTGCCCAACACTTCTGCCCAGAAAATGGCTTCTTCTTCCCGCCCCGTTACCCAGAACATAGCCTCTTCGTCCCGTGGTCTTACTCTCTTTCCCGACCTCAACGAGGCCACAACCCAGAATATAGCCCTTGAACCTCAACCAAGTGCCCCTGGACCAAGAGCCCCTGATTTTACGCCGTTGAACTTTCCAATGTTGTCAGTTGAGCAGAAAATGGCTGCTCAATCTGATATTGAAGCCAATCATTATACTGTGAGGTCTTGTGTTGAGACAATGACGGCGGTCAACAACCTGTCGCACCGGCTTCAGAGTAGAACAAATGAGGTGCAGCAGGTAAAAGCCCAACTGGCTCTGCTCCAGAGCATGTATACGGATGCCCGATCAGAGATATGTGTGCTGAAGGCAGAAAATAAGGAACTGAAGCGGAATGCCACCGTGATGCTCAGATTTGGAGGTCCGCCATATGTGACGGTTGAGGAGCAACGGGAAGTGAATGTGCTTGGCGGCGTGGGAAACACAGAGGCAGCACCTGCAAGGGACGCCCAAGACAAAGGCAAGAAGAAGAGAACAACTGAAGAGGTGGAAAAGTAAGGCTGGTTGATGTGGTGGTTGTAGGTTGGAGATTGTTTGGTGGTTTTTTTTTTTTTTTTTTGGATGTAAAATGGTGATCGAGTTTGATCCCTGGCATGAATAAAATAAAGTTGGTGTGCAAATCTGAATGGTATGAATTTGATTTGAAAAAAATTAAAAATAATGTGAAAGAAAATATATTGAGAAATCAAAACGAAAGGTGGAGAGTGGTTGACATGGTTTTGGGGCCCACGGTTTTGGTCCACGGACGGCCCACTCCAATTCACATTGACCATTACCCAGAAAATATCACCATTCCACAAAATTTAAAGTGAATAGCGCTGGTGGAGGAAAGTGGACAGACCAAGTTGGTGATGTTTAATTTAAATAAAAGAAAAGAGTGGGTAAAAGGTGAAAAGAAAGTTTAAAATAAGAGATTGTGGTAAGTGGGTTCAAAAGTGGGGAACAATTATTTTTAAAAAAGGAGAGTGCATGTGGAGAGAGACAGAGAACATCGTCCAAACAAGTTACCCTGCAGATTACCAATCTCTGTCCTGTGCAGTGCAGGGCTTACATAGCCAGCAGTTGCCTGATACAGAGCAAGTCCAGGGTAAACAATGGCTTCTTGGGGGCCAAGATCCTCATCTACAAGGACCCAACGACCATGAAAGTCTCTTATATGTAGACCTGCCTTATCTGACTTAACAAGAGATATCAGGCTTTTATCAACTTGTTGCTCATGCTCAGAAAACATGACCAACTGACCATCCTCTTGGGTAGTCAAGTTATGGTGTTGAGCTCCCTGAAATGATGGCCTTGCATGACAACAGATTGACAGTAATGAGGATGAAATTTCTCGATTTCTCAGGGGAACATTATCGAGTATTTCTGTAAATGGAGAGCTACGCAAATTCAGGTAGAAGCTTATGGCATCCAAAATATCTCTGGCAGCTTTCCCAAGCAGTACAAATATATCAGCCAAACCAGAAGGAGCAAATTCCATTTCATTGTTAGGCTCCATGGGAGTCAGGCCAGGTCTGAAATCATAAGTTTCGTGCCACAGTTGAGGATCTGCAAAATAACCAGAGGTTTTGCACCATTCAAGGGAGTTATTCGTATGAATCATGTCCGCAGATGGATAGGATGGTCTTTGATGAAAGTAGAGACGAGCAGATTCCAAACACGACCTCAAAAGAGCAGCATCAGTGAGTGGTAATTGAATGATAGCAGCAGAATATTGAGCCAGTGATTGTGACAAAGTCGAAACTGACAATTTGTACAAATCAGAAGGAAGGCCTTCAGAAGGTATCAGATCACTGAGCTTCACACGACCCAAAGATGGCAGGCCATTGCCTGCCATGGAAGCCTTTCAAGATATCAAAATACTTAATTGTCGATGGAACCAGAGGAGTTGCAGGAGATGGGACTAATGCACATGGCCAGCTTGGCCATGGTGATACCCTTGATAGACCAACACCCACAATTGTAGAACTGCTAGAGTCAGTTGGATCTGTAGTTCAGATTGCTGCCGGTCCGAGTTATGCGCTGGCTGTAACTGATGATGAGCGGAGTTCTGCCATGGAATTTGTTGGAAGCTACTGCACCAGCAGCAGCAACAACAAGAGCAAGATCAAGAAGAATAATTTGTGGCAGCGGAGTGAAAAATTCCAGCGGGCAGCGAAGGCAAAGTTACCGGCCGGCTGCCCGCCGGTG
This sequence comes from Camellia granthamiana, assembly GCA_036172215.1. NCBI lineage: Eukaryota > Viridiplantae > Streptophyta > Magnoliopsida > Ericales > Theaceae > Camellia > Camellia granthamiana. The sequence goes on from CM069912.1 coordinate 87,477,943, forward strand.
AGAAAGAAATACAGGCCTAAATCTTATAGCTCTGATACCATGTAGGAAATTAATGTATTGATATTATTGATTGATTGATTGATTGATACAGAATGTATACAATAACTCTACTATATATAGGAGAGGAAGAGAATATACTAACACACTCACCTACCACACTAATACACTCACCTACCACACTAATACTCACCTAACACACTCACATCTACCTACCACACTATACACTCACCTACCACACTATGAATTGGTAATGGCAGTGGAGGGGTAGGGTTGTTGGGGGAGGAGGGATGGTGGATATTAGGGTGATGGAAAGGATGGGGGTGGTGGTGGTGGTGACAGGGAGCTTGATGGTGGAGGGGGTGTGTGGTTCAAGGGTTGGGAGAGGGTGCTTCAGAAACCCTCAATTTACCAAAACGAACAGCACTTCCTCAAGTGCCAGCTCTCCTTGTGCATTTGAACTAATTTTATGGATAAATAAAATATAGACGGCCACTAAAACAAATATACAAAGTAATTGATTTATTCGTTGAATAAGTCTGGTAAAAAGAAGAATATATGTGTGTGAGGGAGGCCAAGCATAGATCATAAATTTCAGACTGGTTCCCTTTGTTCTACTTCTATAATTTAAATAGCTCTTTTGATGTTGGTACAAAGGCTTTTAGCATCCATAGTAAGCCGCTGCAGTAAACAAATAACTGTTAAGACTCTCACCTTGAGGTTGAATGCCTGAGCTAGCTTCCATGAGTATTAAACCCATAGTAAACAAGCTTTAGTCCTAGAACTAAGTTGAGATTGCCACTCAGCAGATATAAATTTGAATATAAAGACAGTTAAGGATGCTCCAAGAAAATTTTGATCTAGCAATATTGCTTAATACATTTAAAGTGGATGATTTACCCATCTACGTTACATGTTTACTGTTGTTGTGCTAAAGTTGTAATCCTATTTGTAGGGTTTGAGGCAATGAGTTGGTTTGAGCATGGTTTGAGGTGAAGATCAAGCAAAGAGCCCCTTTTTAGGTAAAATATAGTTTACATTTCATTTGATCTTATAATAAGTTTCTTCACCATCATCAGTTGACCAAGTATAACATTTAGGTAGAGACCTATTGTTAGTTATATACTATCTATTTGCACAATTTAGGTCTAGCACTAAATTATTAAGATATTGGTGAATTCGAGTCTTTGACATACAAGAATTGTCAAATGGCATTGGATTTTCACGGAATTTTCCAGAGACGACTACCACCTATGCACAAGAGAGTTGTGGGAGAAGAGATGGGACTCGAAAAGGGTTTTCGGGTTATAGCCGAATCTTAGTCTAGGAATGGCATGGTTTGGCATCCAGCTTAAAAAGGCCATAATTTTTTCCAACTTATTTGTCTTTATACTGTGTTTGGTTGACTTCTCTTTCCCTTTCCCTTTCCTTTTCCCTTTCCATTTCCATTTTTAAATCCCTTCCCAAATCTCCCAACCAAACACAGAGTTAGTGATTTTTTAAAAAAATTTAAGTCGGCTTTTTACTTTTCTGGTCCAAGTGTAAAAGGATCCAAAAGGTAAAAAAATCCACTATAGATAAAAAAAATAATAATATATATATATATTTTTTAAAGTCTGTCTAATCGAGTAGAACTCAAAAGTGTAAAGCTTTTTTTTTAAAAATTTAATAAAAACGAAGAAAAGTCAACAAAAAAGCTACTAAAAAGCCAATCTCAAAAACATTGATTCCGAGTTATTGACATATCAAAATTTGCAAAACATCGGATTGTCATGAAACTTTGCACACACAACCACTTCGGCCCAAGTGAGTTGTAGGAGAAAACAAGACTTGAAAACGGGTTCCCAATTTCGAGTTACAGCCAAATTTTGGTCTACGAACACTTAGTTCTTAAGAAACTTGATGACCCGCGATTAACGTACCAAAAACGCTAAAAGACATCAGATTCTCACAAAACTTTGCACACACAACCACCTAGGCATGATAGTTGTGGGAGAACTCGAAAAGGGTTCTTTGTTTTCTAGTTAGAGCCAAATTTTCAGTTTAGAAATTGAGTCACTGATGTACCTAAATCACCAAACAACATCGAATTCTAATGAAACGTTGCATGCACACCCACCTAGGTACACTTGTGGAGGAAAACGGGATTCAAAAAGGATTCCTAGATTGGAAGTCGGGGTCCAATTTAGGTTAACAAACAAATGTTTTGTGGTGGTTACAAATTTGGGAGATGCTACTACGTGCACCCTTAAAAAGGTACATATGGTATGCACTTCATAACTTCGTAAAATTTTGTAACATAAATCACAAAATGTCACAACTTTTTACTACAAAAATCATAAGTTTTTTTTGCCACAAAATGTCTTAACAAAAATCACAAAGTGGCATAACAACAATCACAAAATATCATAACTTCATCATTCATAACTTTAGGGTGCACAACGTGAATTCACTATTCGTAACACACATCACAAACATTGATAGATTTCATCACAAAGAATTATAACTTTTTTACCATGTGCACCTTTTTAAGTTGGAAACAAAGTTTCTTCGCATAGTTGTCGTGTTCCAAAAATCCGGTTGGTGAGGAACTTCTTATTAGTGATGATCCATTGTTTGAAATAAATGAGGTTCTATTGTGGCAAGACTATTATAAAGTCTTTGTCCAAAAAGCGAAAAAACCTAATGTCCTTCTGGAAACACCTTGCCAGGGTGTTAGAATAGTTCAAGAAGTTGTTGGTTGATATATTGCTTGGCAGTTTGATGTATATTACAGTTTAAAGTTGTTATTGTTTTTGTTCAAATATCTATTTATCTTTAAGTTTTATGTAATTAGCATACTAATAATTATAGTCATTAATTAATTTTTTTGTTTGTTTTCAGCTGCTATCTCATGGCTAGGAGCTTGCTTGTTGATTTTAATGCTTATGAAGAATGGTACCCATTTTTTATTTATTTATTTTAAATAATGGAACGATTGTATATTTAATTACAATGCACCATGTACATGTAATTATTATAGTTCTATTATATTTGTAGATAATATTATTTTTTTTAGTAAAGATTATTTTATTTTGTTTGTCTTAAAATTGTTTTAAATATTTGGTTGTAAATGTGTGGGTGCTATTACAGATAAAAATCCATTTATACAGGTATGTTTTATTTATACTTAATTGCAATTTTTTTATTTTTACCCCCCCAAAACAAAATGGTATTTGTGATGGTAATAATCATTGCTAAAAGTTAATATATTCTAAAAGAAATTTTTTTTGGAAGGGATTATGTTATTGTTCGATTGCACACAAAGGAATGTATATTGGTCATAAGTGTGAACCAACTATTATTTTGGAAGCTGTGGCATTATATGATATTTGGATATGACGTGTTTTTCAAGCTACTAGGATCTCATAATGACATCAACGTGTTAGAACAATCTTTTCTATTTACTAAGCTCGTTGCCGTGTTCCTCCAGTCAACTACTCAATCAACAACAATGATTACACAATGGAATATTATCTTGTTGATTGTATATATCTGCAATAGTCAACATTTGTAAAAACAATTCCTTGTCAACTCAAGTAAAAATAGTTGCTCCCAATCCAAGAGTCAACAAGAAAGGATGTAGAACGCGCATTTGCAGTACTTCAAGCACAATTTGCCATAGTACATGAACATGCACTTTTTTGGAACAATGAAACACTAAATGATGTAATGATGGCGTGCATAATATGATTGTTCAGGATGAGCGAGATGCCAATGTAGCAGAAGACTTTAATTATGATGTAATTAGTGAAAGTCCTCAAGCATCAGTATCACATAAGCATACAATTGAACTGATGGACTTCATTCAAAGTAATTGTCTCATTAGAGATAGAGAAACTCATTCTCAATTTCAATCTAACCTTGTTGAGCACTTGTGATAATTACATGGACAGTCATAGGAATTTGTAATATGAGTCGCATTCACTATTTCTAGACTAATTGTGGCAACTACTTTTCTATAATACAAGCATTTAAATCTTCAAATACAATGCCCATATATTCATCCATACATTTAAATATAATACATTAATTCTAATAATAGCTTAGAAATACAAAAGATAATTGAGGGATTCTTCAAGAAACACATTACTTTTCACAATGAACTCTGTGTCTTTTCCCTTTTCAAAGATTTCCATTTGGCGCCAATGATAATAATCTCGTTGCATTGGAGGCATGCCACTTGTATCCATCAACATAATTCTCTCCTCCTCTTTCAATAGTTCCACTCAATGCTTTTCTTGCTCAATAACAAATCTTGCCTGCTCATGACGAAGCCTTTCTTTATCATTAAGAAGCCTCTATTGCTCTTGCAAATATGCTTTCTCAAGAATGTTCAATTTCTTCTCATTGTCCCTTCTTTTGTCTTCTTTTTTTCTCATTTAATATCCCTTCAAGAGGCGAACTCGTACGATTCATATTCTTTCTTTTATTCAATCGTTCCTTTTTTGCCTTCCTAACTAATGGTCTCTCCAAGACAATGGTATCATGTGTGCCATTGTCTTCCCCTAGATAAATTGTATTCAGAGTATAAGGAGAAGGGGTTTTTGGAGTCACATTTCTCTTCGGTTTTTTCCTTTGACAATCCTCTACCCATTTTGGTTGGTTCTTCAACAAAGTCCAGCAATGTTCAAATTAAATGAACTTTTATTCAATTCTTGGTACAAAAGTTTTGCGTGAGAAATCTGAAAAATAAAAAAATAATAGTAATAATTCTCATTCTACAAATAAAAATAACGACTATAAATGCATAAATTCCAATATAATTAAAACCTTGTCTCGCTCATTCACAACACTTTGATTCCTTGATTCAATTTGGGCAATGCATCCACAAAACTTATTTGTGCCGAGTTGAATCGTCGACCATCGATGCATTAGAGAGTTTTGAGTAGGTTTTGAGGAAGTTATCATACACTCTTGACCATATGCCTTATGTTTTTGTTCATTCCCTTGGATTGCATCTAAGCTAGTATTAAGCCATGCAGATACAACGAGATTGTCTTCTTCCATGGTAAAGTTTCCACCACGTGATTTCCTAGCCATGGATCCCATTTGAGTGGACACTTGAACATTTTGATTCAAATTTTGAGTCATTTGATCAAGAGATTCCATCACAAATTCATATTCAAAACTGGACTCATTATGTTAAAGATTGGTGAAGTATGCATCTTTTTGCGAATCCATCCCTAAATAAAAGTATAACATAAATAAATAAAGAGGAATATCACCACCAGCAGAAAAAATAAAGTTTGCATCTAAATAGATTTCGATCTCTACATATAATTTCAGATTTCTAGCAACAAATATCACCCAGTATAAATGTTTCAATGACAAACTTGTGAGTTAATTTATAAAACCATAAAGTAATTGACTGACTGGTGAGTTTTTAATTAGAATTTTTGTTGCAATGCGCTTAGTGATTCTTAAGAGTGGTGCTATTAGTATCCCATAAATTATTTTAGATCCCCCATTTCTTTGGACCCTTCACTTATAAATTTTGAAATCCTTAAAACTTCTTTCCCCCCCCCCCCCCTCCCAAAAAAAAAAAAAAACCAAAATTATCTTTAAACATTTTACCCATTGAATGCACACCCCCCACACCTCCAAAAAAAATCTCCCTTCCAAAAAACCCCTAACAAAATCTACTAAAAAGAAGAAGAGTCTCATCCTTTTCAAAACTCACGAAGAAGAAGAAGAAGATGAAGAATACTGTCTATGTTCATATAAGTTACAACATGGCATAGCCTTTTGACTAATTACTACAAAGAGAGAGAGAGAGAGAGAGAGAGAGAGAGAGAGAGAGAGAGAGAGAGAGAGAGAGACATCTTTATTCTTTTGTTTTTTTTAATCTCGTTTGGGCCATCTGATATGCTGACTTGTTGATCAATTGCTCTTGTTTAACATGGGTATAGCCTTTTGATGTGCTTTCGTTTCTACCATAACATATCTTTCCTTTCTTCTCTCTATCTCTTTGTCTTGGGACTGTGGCGGTGTGGGTGGATGTGTGTGTGGTAAGAATTGAGGGAGAGCCATAAACAAAACAGAGTTATAGTGTACCCAAAAATGGTGAGTTTCCTTCATGTTCGGAGTTGCATTTCCGAACAGTAAGCTATGTTCGGGAATGTGTTCCCAAACAAATAAGTAATGTTTGGGAATGCATTCCCAAACTTAAAAAAATAAAATTTCTGCGAGTGTTAAGAATTTTAACTATTGACTTGCCATCATCCTGAAATAAATAACAATACAGATTAAATTTCAAAATGTGAACAGTAAAACAGGTCCAAACATATGAATAATGTTCGGTTACCTGTTTCCAAACAAATAAACAATGTTCGGGCATGTGTTCTCAAATTTCGGTTATATGTTCAACAGTTCAGTCCTAAAAAAATGACGAACAGATTTTATTATTTTTGCCCTTTTTTTCAAGAAATTTACCCTTATAAGCCCAATCTCCTCTGAATTAAGAAAAACATTAAAGTTATGAACCTCTTCTAAGCTTTTATTGTTATACTCCTCTCGTCTTATGGAGTAGGCTGCCAAAAAAATTCCACTCATTATTATTGCCGGAAAAGTGTAAGTAATCAAATAATTGTCACCGTTACTGTCGGAATATTGCCACCGAAGGGTTTTCAAGGTTTTGCGGTGGATAAATTTTAGAAATTGACCTTATTTTTTTGAAGGGTCTAAATATAGCTACCAAATTGATAGTATCACAAAGGAAGGGGAACAAAAAAACTCCAATGGAGGTTGCGGACTTAAATACAACTATATGTGTAAACCACCGTAAGCTCCCAAGCAGGAGGAGCCAAGATTGGCTTTGGGCCGGTAATTAATAATTTATTTATTTATTATTATTATTACACAAGATGTGATACTTTCTCTATCAAGGAAAATACAGGTCTTCTAAAATTCATGTTATGTAAACTTCAAATGCCTGTAGAAGTGAATGAGGAGGTCCTAGTTACAAAGACATGAAATCAAAAATGATAATAATGATATGCATATATATCTGCTCACACATACTATCCACCAATTAGAAAGGCGACCCAGTGCACAAAACTATCCCTAAACCAAGTCTGGAAATCAAATACACAATCTTGACTACATCCGTGATTCGAACCTGTAGAGGACAATGAAACTATCAACCAACCAAAAAATAAAAATAAGAAACGAAAACCCTGAATGAACTTTGTTCCAATAGTAAACAGCAGAAATTTGAGAATCTTTTCATTTGAAGTTGTGTAGAAGTTAAATTTGGAGTTCCCACCACAAAGCAAAAGAGCCTGGGCTTATTGTTTTACATTGAGAAATGGATTTTCTATTTACACAGTCAAAAGAAAATAAAGAAAAAGAGAAATGAAGAGAGGGCCACATGATATGTACTGAAATAAAATGGTCATTTTCAGATTTGGCACATAATCTCAATCTCAACATCAACTAGAGAGGTGGTGAAGATGATGACCGTGACGACACTGCTGAAGCCTTGCAGATTGGGCACCAATTCTTCAACTGCAGCCACTGCTCTATACATACCATATGATACCTGTGCTCGCACTTCAACCTTCCACCTCATCTCCAATGCCATACTCTTCCTGCAATAACATACATGTCTCATAAATCTCAATAATTAAATCCAGTGTTAACAAGACCCACAAATTAATAAAATAACAAGAATCTCAGAGAGAGAGAGAGAGAGAGAGAGAGAGAGAGAGAGAGAGAAGAAAAAACTGAGTTTGCCTAAAGGATTCACCTAAATGGAACTTGATGATTCAAACTGAGTTTTGCTAGGACATTGCATTCGCTGTGTGATGACAAATAATGAATAGAGATAGATTGTATTGCCTTATGAGAAGACTAGCCAAATAACACAACTTTCCTAACGGTTAATGCGCTCAAATTGCAAAAGGTTATTTGGGAAGATTGTGTTTGATTATGAGAACAGTAGCCAAATTACCCAACTTTTTCTAATATGCGATACAATCCACTTGGACAAAATTATTTGGAAAGAAACTAGAACTTGCTGTGTTTACAGACCTGACACAAACACGAGCTAAACACAAACCTAATTGCAAATTCTAGTGAAAATTGCAGATAAATTAGGGACAGAATCAATTGAGAATGAGAAAGCATAGTAGTCTATATTCATAGGAACAAAACCTGACAAATACTGCATTTGATATCTTCATCCCCACTGCATCTCATGGCTCCTTCCTCGGGAGATGTAGGCTGATAGATGCTTCTCTTAAGACATTTCAATAGTGCTTCTTCTGATAGAGCTGTGCTCACAGTACCCATCTTCTCTTCTAGAGCTAATAATTCCTGTTAAAAAATACATATATTATCTAAGAAAATTATTCTCAAATGCACCAGATAAAGAAGGGAAAAAAAAGTTTATTTATCTATTCACAAGAGATGTCAATAACAGAACATGAGTAAAAACAAAAATCCCTCGCTCACAAAAATAAAACCATAAGCACAAAGAAAACTTCAACAATTCCAAAAAAGCATCAACTTAACAAACCTCATAAGACATGTTATCAATGTCCAGTCTCATATCTCTATGTTGATCATAGAAACCAAGGCCACCAAGGAATAAATTTGTCTCAAGGGCAAGTAATTGCTGCAGGGACAAAGAAGCAGAGTTAATAAGCAAATGACCAATATGAGAAATTCACATACCAAATACCTCATATGTTAGCTCCTCATCTTGTTCAATCCTCTCGAGTGCCAACAATACCTGCAAACAGTGCAAGAATATTGTTTTTTCATTTTTTTGGAAAAAAATAAAAAAAAGAAAAAAAGAAAAAGAAAAAAAAAGAGGAGGAAGAAGAAGAAGAAGATTAACATTGTAAGAAAAAACACCACACCAAGTATATCATTATTGCTCCCTTCACTGTACACTAGTATGAACAAAGGATGTGTAATTCGTGACCAAACATAAACAATATACCTCTGCAATCCCATCCATGTTATATCGTTGAAAGCCATCACGATTAATTAAAGAACGAGTAATGCCAAGTTCTGAAGGACCAATTGGACTCCTACAAGAAGTTGAATGACTTAAAGAAGCTTCAGCTGAAAATTGACGTGATGAACTGGGAACATCCAAACCAATGGATGTTTCTGGTGGAGCCACCTGTGAGGTCCCAATACAAAGCTCCATTGGTGCCAAACTGTTTCCATTTTCTTGATTACAAACCCTAGTCCTAGTGTTACCATTAATTGACCTCCGAGTTCGAACCGATCCAACACCATTATTCCCACCAGGAGGCCAGTTTCTGGTTCGTCTTGAATCAGAAATAGAGATGCCATTGCTAGATGTTGAACTACGGCTGTCTTCTGACAATGGTCCACTCATCTTCTTACCTCTACCAGAGGAGCTACTTTCTACCTCAGGATTTCTCTTTTTAACCATATCCTTTCTTCGATTGAGATTTGATTCAGACGATGAACCACCTGAAGGGACAACATCAGATATTGAGTTGCATCTAAGATTTCTCAAACCATTTCTTGCCCCCTGGGAAGTACTTTTACATGCCAAGGGAACAGAGGAACCCAACAGAGTATCTCGGGTGCCTAAAACAGACTTCTGCCGAAATACATTCTAGGCTTACTATTTGATGCTATACTAGAGCTCCCCACTTCCATCAATCTAACTTTGCTAGACTCAGCATTATGAAGCTCCAACACTTCTGGCTCATCCTGAACACTACTACTACTCGTTTCGGATGAATCTGTTTCTAATTGAGAAGATATCTTTTTCCGGGATTCCTGAAGAGATTTTCTCGTGTTGGTTACCATAGAACAAGTTCTAGTAGAACTTCCAATTATCTGCTTGCCAGTAGAAGCATGGAAAGAAGGCCTTGATGATTTGAATTTTTCAGAACCATTTGGGTACTTCTGGTATGATTAAGTCTGCCATTGCATCCGAGTCGATTGCAGAATTCAGCATCTCTATCCCTACTTTCAGCTGTATCTCTCGAAACAAGACCCGATCCCTTCCTGGGGATAACAAGCCCACCAACAGCTCGTTTACCAGAATACTCGTCCATGTATATCAATCAGTACACTCTATATTATCTGTAACAACAGTAATATATGCCAATCTTTCAAAACCTTCGGCAATAATTTTGAACTCAACAATTTATTATTTAACCTGAATACACATTGTTTGATGCTGGAAAAAAAAAAATGTCCCAACCTTCTTTACAATGGTAGGGGTAAACTACGCAGTTGCCAACTCAAAAGAAAAAATAAATAAATTACACATTTGAATAATCCCTTGAAGCCATCATGAGTAATCAGATTCTCATATCCAAATATCATACTTGTTGGAGAAAACACATGTCATGCATAATCTTAACCATTACAACAGTCATTCTAGTAGAACCACTAAACTATAAATCAAAATAGCATTCCAATATTTCAGAGCATTAAACTATATTTGCGCCCCTAAAAATTTATTACACTCCATCCTTTTATCTATAGAACTGTCGTGATAAAAGTTTGCAGCGTTATTTTATTTTTTTGATTAGTAATAAAGACAATTTTATTAAAGAAAAAGAGTTGAGTTCTACAGTTATACAAAAACTGCAAGGAGTACAGGAACTCCACCACAAAAATAGAGAAAAACCAATAAATTACGTATCACATACGGCAGCTCTCCAATCTCTACTAATAAAAAATGGAGGAATCCCCTTGAAACTAGGAGACACCCAAGTCCAAAAAGAGGCCAAATAGAAAATCATATCCCATAAGCCTCCGATATCTTCTGATTTTTCCTTCAAGACTCTAGAGTTCCTCTCCAACCAAATCACCTAAAACACCACACAAAGTACACATCTCCAAAAAATCTATAACTTCATATTAGAACCAAAGCCACTAAAATCAATGCTTATAAATGTACACAAGAAGGTACCACCCAATTCAACATTGCCAGATGTAGCAAAAATAGCACCACGCCATCAGACAATGCAAAATTAAAAGATCAGTACTCTCTCTACTCATCTCTCTTATATATGCCACACTGTTGCAGATATAAATAGCATTTTGCTTTTCTTACTATTAAGTTTCTTGTGAGTCATTGCTACGAAACCCCTTGCTCTAGAATTGCCTTTTAAGAACAAAAGGAGAGATGCTGTAGGCCTTTGACACATTGACTTTTGCCTCTTTCATTTATGCTTGACTTTATCCTTGCTCCCTTCTTGATACCATCACAAAGATTCTTAGGAGTTAAAAGCAGAAAGCCTGTTAAACTTGAGGGAAGTTAGCAAAGGCATACAAACCATCATGCCAATCACTTGTGCCTTAGTTGCACGAAGTGGGAGCGGGGAATCGTAGACATTCCAAGAATCGTTGGTAGGGAGCGTTTGTATATATATTAAATAATATAATATATAAAAATATATACATTTTATAGATTTTATTAGATTTTTTTTTATTATATACAATTCAATTAGATTTATTATTATATAACAAATTATATTATTTATTATATTTGGAGAGGAGTTAACACAAAGTTGGAGATTTGGAGAAAAACTCTTGAATCTAAAGGATTCCGGATAAGCAGAACTAAGACAGAGTACATGGAGTGTAAATTTAGTAACAGTAACAATGAAAGCAGAGGAGAAGTGAAATTGAGAACCAAGAATTGTCTAAGAGTAAACATTTTCGCTATTTAGAGTCGATTATCACAACAGCGGGGGAGATTGATGCGGATGTGGCTCATAGGATTAAGGCGGGATGGTGTAAGTGAAAAAGTGTGTCTGGGGTATTGTGCGATAAACAAATAACCATTAGATCAAAAGATAAGTTCTATAGAACGGCTATTAGACCAGCAATGTTGTATGAGACGGAGTGTTAGGCAACCAAGAAACAACATGTAGATAAGATGAGTGTGGCTAAGATGAGGATGCTAAGTTGGATGTGTAGTAAGACTAGACAAGACAGAATTAGGAATGAGTGTATTCATGAATGAGTAGAAATAGCACCGATAGAAGATAAATTGAGAAAGAATCAATTAAGATGGTTTGGTCATATTCAACGGAGACCAGCAGATGCAGTAGTGAAGAGATGCGATGCTGTAACGGTAGATAGAAGTGTTAGGGGACGGAGTAGGCCTAGATTAACGTTGGCTAGTGTTGTAAATAGAGATATGGATCTACTTAATTTGACTAATGAAATGACTTTCGATAAGGCCACGTGGAGAAGAAGGATTTATGTAGCCAACCCTATTTGATGAAACTTAAGGCTTGGTTTGGTTTGGTTTGGTTTATTATATTTATTATATGTTAAAGAGGGGAGGGGAGGGGAGGGGAGGGAAGGGGAGGGGAGAGAGATAGAGAACACAAATCGACAAGAGAGAGAGAGAGAGAGAGAGAGAGAGAGAAGAGAGAAGAAGAAGACGACGAGGAGATGATGAAGAAGAGAAGACAGAGAGAGAGAAGAGGAGATCAAGAGAGATGAAGACAGAGAGAGTAGAGGAGATCGACACAGATGAAGACAAAGAGAAGCCGACACAGATCAACATAGATCTTCACCCTCCTACTACCATTGGTCCACTGTAAGTTTTTCTCAACAACCCTTCTTCTTTCTCCTCTCATGTCAGCTGTGTCCGAGCAACCCATGCCGAATCCAACACATATCTCACACCCGCACCCGTGTTGTGTCATGTCGACACGGGTACTTTGCCCTAAACCAGTGAGTCCATGTAACAGAGAATCTAGATAAGTTCCTTCTCTTCTCAGATTTGCGTTTCTCTAGCATTAGATTTGCGATTCTTCCTCAGAAGCACATAATCGCGCTTCTTCGCCTGATTCGTGAGCAACTTCAGCGATTCTTGCTACTAAGCTTTGTGCATTATGTCAAAGGTTAGATGTGTACCCAATCTTTCCCCTCCCAGACACACATTAATGTATACTAATTGGACGTTGTTTTTATTTATTTATATTATTTGAAACTATACTACAAATTTCAGTTCACTCTATCAATCAAAAACCTTACACTCTGCAAGTACCAGATATGCTGGAATTCCAAATGCAATAGAGAGAGTTAATGGGAGAAGTATAAAAAAGAATTGTGGAAAGCTTCAAACCAAAGAAGAGTAAGAGGAATGCATTTTTGTCATTTAAGTTCAGAAAACTATAGGGTTCAGTGAGTTGAGCAACTTTTCTTTTTCTTCTTTTTTAATTTGTAACTGAAGGAGCTCTTTTTTAGAGCACCAGACCATACTAAACCACTTCTTGGATGCTGAAACTAAACTTCAACGCTTCAAGCCATGGTCATCAATGAGCTTTGACGGACTACAAATTCAAAACACACAAACTTCCATAAGGTTGACAATTATTGAAACATTAACAAGATTATACATATGGTTCAATGACAACAATAGATTTGAAATTATCCATTCAATACCAAGTCACTTGCCTTTCTTATCTAATGTTTTTTTAGTAAGTAAATATATTAAAAAGTATCAAAAGAGGATGCAACACATGTACAAATGGTTAAACCATGAAAACCTATACCACTCAAAAAAAAAAGAGGCTAGACAGAAAATGACTCTTGAACGTTTGAAGAGGCTCTTCCGCTCCTTGAAAGGTCCTCTTATTTGCTCTCACCATAACAGGCAATCAGCCACATCCTACGTCACACGGACTCGGGTTATTGAGTGTGGGTGTGGGTCCAAGCATATCAAACCTTCCCATACCTAATGATGGGGATCGAAAAGGTATTGGATGACAATAAATTGAAAAACAAAGCAATTTTAATACAAATAGAAATTACAATTTTAATAGGATTTTTCATTAGTTAGTTTCCTATCTAGAAAGTGCTTATACCTATAAAGAGGCCTTGTGTAATGATTTTAAGAGACTAGAATATGATATTTTTTAGTATTGATTATTAAAGATATTGATGATCCCTGATTGTTTCTTCATCTTCTTCTGTTCTTTTGGTGCCTACATCTAAATTTTAGGATATTTGGATATGTACCCAAATGATAGGTATGGGTATAGAGACATGTCCTGAACACTGATACATATTACATATTGTATAATATTCTTAGATACGATGATGTAAATATTTACATATGTACTTGAAACTAAATAGGATTTAGGGAAAATAGGAAATTTCCACCTCCCAATCCATGTAAGATGTTGACTTTTTTATCTTCAAAAATCATTTTAAAAAAAATAAATGGAGGAATCAAGTGTTTAGGGGTTGTTTGGGGTGTCCTAAATAAGTGCACTTTTTGTCTTTTTGAACTAAAAAGTTGAGGAAAAAAATATGGTTGTTTGGGTTAACTTTTTGACTTTTTATGGGAAAATGTGTATTAAAAAATTATATAAATTAGTGTGTAGGGGAAAATTAGGATTGAGAGTTGTGCAGCCATAATTTTTGACTTTTGGTGAATAGTGATAACTTTTTAACTTTTTGAATAACTTTTTGACTTTTTAACAACTTTCCAAACTTGGCCTTAAAGTGGGTATAGGTGTCAGACACATATCCCACACCCTGGCTCTTCTCATATCTTATGGGGACGGGACACGAGACCTATGAAAGAAATAGAAAGGTCCATGTAACACTGGCCACATCAAGCACAAAAGAGCCATTTGCCAACCTTCTGCATTTGTCACCCAACTGTATATATCCTACACTCAAACATGGCCCATGACACATCTTTGTAGAAGATTTAGTAGATGCCGAACAAAGCAAGAATGAAGCCCATATATCTCATGCCACCTTACAATGAATTGAGCAAATGAGAGATCGTCTCATTGCGCTCACAAAGGAAACACCAACTTACAATGGTATAACACCCTGTAAGGAGATTATCATTCATAAGAATCTTCTCGTGGATTGCATTGTACAAAATAGTAATAATAATAATAATATGACATTCCACAAGAAATTCACCCAGACCCAACGAAGAATTTATAATAGGACTTTACATCAAACCTCTCCTTCCTATTTTTGCGCCACCAAAACGCATCACCACCATCTCCAACACCACTACGCTTCTAAAGAAGGTAAAAGAGATTAGACAGTTGCCAATAATGAATTCCTCCTCAATCTAATAAAAAAGACATCAACCATCTGTGCCCTTAACATAATCAGCCACCGAGGCATTTCTATTACTAGCTAGCATAGTAGTCAAATCCTACATGTAAATTGTCTTTTTTCGAATCAAATCAAACTCTAAATCGTAAAGATTTGGTCAAAATTTCTAATTTACCATAAAAAAATATTATGCATTTAGATAGTAAAGCTATATTTTATACATGTGAAAAATTTAGACTTCAATCAATGAAAAGGCTGTTTTGAATGATGATGATGTTGTCAATTATGCTATGATTTATGACAACCCACATCATACACGTACATCTATGAATTAGAAGGAAACAAGAATGCAAGATTCATCATAAAAATAGTTAACTAGATCACAATGGTCCCATATATAAGATCACCACTTTATCTTTTTCTTTTTAGATTTTTATTATTAGCCATTGTTAATCAAGAAAGCTAACACAAACAAACTCCAATTTTCAAGCAATAATAACTCAATAACAAAGTTTTTACAACTAAAATAATAAAAAATTTCACCTAAAAGGGAAGTAAAAGTACACAATTCTTTAAATTTTATAAAAAATATCACTTGATGCCTCCAAAAGATTCCTTTTGTAAGTGCAATGCAAAAAAGTAGATAAAGTTGAATAAGTAAGCTTAGAAATTGTGGAAAGAGAAGAAGGGGTGGAAAGAGAAGGAGGGGGGGGGGGGGGGGGGGGGAGACCAAAAATCAAATTCAATGTATCAAAAGTCAATCAGTCAATTCATTTTCGACAATTTGATTTTATGACCCACCAATTCATCAATGATTCATAGCTACTTGCCATTTATGCAACCTATTTGTATTGATTACCTGGACAAATCATATGATTTGAATCATGAATTGTTCGATTCTAACAACAAAGGAAGCTAAGAGAAAAATGGTTAAAAACTATCATCATCTCCACAACATTTTTTATGCCAAAACTTCACCCTGTCAACACTTCCCACATAAATCTGACAAATTTCAGGAATTCCTCCCAAACAAGTTGAATACCCTTTACAAATCCCCCTCCTACGAGACAAGTTCACTTCCAATAACATATGCGGTGCCATATTTAGCCCCCAACATCCTTCTCCATTATCTATTCTCCACAACCATTTCTCCAAAATTCTTGAAGATCTGCGACCTCCTATCCCCAAGACCCCCTCCCCTCAGACCTGAAATTATTACTGATCAATAAAAGCTTTGAAGATATATAACAACCCAAAATGTCATTACTACAACTTCAGCTCTTCCAATAATTTCTCAAATATATAGTAAAAAGGTCGTACGAGCATTGTGATCATCAAAAAAGTCTACATAAGCATTAAAATTGAGCATTTATAATACACAAAATCTTCCAAAACAATAGCCATATTTGAGGGGCTTTATTTATAAGGATGGTCAGGCAGAACAAAGTAACTTCTTAGCTGTTGACAAGAAAATATCATCACTGAGCAAAAATAAGCTTCTAGCCAATCGATGCATGCAATCCAAATAAAAAGGAAAGAAAACCACCACATAAAACATACCAACAAAGTTCACACAAAATACTATGGCCGTCATCTTACAAAATAGTGAGCCATCAAGGTTGAGTCCTACACTATAAAAGAGCTCAAAAGCATCCAATTCACAATTGATGATTCAGATGGGCACAACTCTCAATCTATGATTCGATAAGACAAAAACTTCACATAATTTATCAGTGGCCTTTTACATATGATTGATGAAAAAGACCATCAAGGAATAGTTCTACCATCATTCATTAATTACAGCCAGTTGAAAACATCATAGAGAAAAACACAGGTAAGAAAACCATTTCCCCAACAACACAAACCCAATCAAAACAGCAGAGAATAGTTTGTACACAACTTGTGTGTGTCCACTATATACATGACAATACAACAGCAAGAATCCATTATATAAACCCCTGTATTGACATGCCTTCTATTAATTCATTTTTCAGATGTTTATAAGTAAATAAAAGCAAACAATCCAAGAACAAAAGTAAAGCTTAGATAATCAAAACATCAGGCAAAGCTAATTACCTTTGCCCTCAATCAACAAACACTAACATATGACACCAGTTTTTTTTTTTTTTGTTGAAACTTTGAAAAGAACAACAATATATATATATATATATATAAAGCAATCTTAAGGAGATAGAAGAGAGACAAACGGCCAAAGAACCATAAGTTTTCAACCAAACAAAAGATGGGTTTTCTTTTTTTTCTTTTTTTTTTTTATTATTAACTTTCTATTTATAAAGAAACGGTTTATCGCAATTTAAGCCGTCCAAAAAAGCTCAAAGAAAAACCTCCTCCTCCTCCACATAACTTTCCAACCAACCAAACAGGCAAAGAGAAGTATTCATTTAGTAGGGTTATTCAAGTTCCTAAAGAAAGTCAATTTGATGACAACACCAAGTTAATACTAGATTTGATTAATCAAAATGATTAAGAAGACAAATTGAAAAGAAACCCCAAAAAAAGAAAAGTATGGAAAAAAAAGGTAATAGTGGATTGAAATCAACTTTTGTTGTGTGTACCTTGTCTTCTTCTTTCTTGTTCCTTTTGGTGTTCTGGTTGTCCTGGAAAATGGAGAGAAAGAGGTTTGGTTTGATTGCAATGGAAGGCGTTCTAATTCTAATTCTCCACAATGAAGAGAGAGAGAGAGAGAGAGAGAGAGAGAGAAACGTGTTATATGTGCGTAAGATCCGAGGTTGAGGGACAAGACGAATAGACTAATCTTCTGAATTTATTGTATTTTTTTTTTTTAAATTTCATTCTCAAATTATTAATTTATTTTAAATTTAAAGAAATATATTAATTTTCTTTATTGAGTATTCATAATTTTTTTTTGACAAATTATGGAGGGGAAAAAAAATAGAGTTTCAAACATGTAACAAAATAAATTATGAGTTTTAATTTCTTTTAATTTAAACTTTATATTTTGAATTTAGTTTCAATCTAAATCATTTATCTATTTTTGTTACGTAAAATCGATTGAAAAATAAATATTTTAGTTATTAAACTTATGAAAAAGATTATTTTAAATGTTTTATGTATACTTACATTAAATTTAATGGGTAAAATATTTATTTTTCGTCAGTTTTACTTAATGAAAATAAGTGAGCTGTTTAGATTAAAAATAAATTAAAATATTAAAGTTTAAATTGATAAAATTAAGAATTCAAATTTTATATTGTTATGAGACTCAAACTCTAAGGAATTTTTTTTTTAAGTACCCCTTTCTTATAAATTTTGGTTCCAATGGTTTCAAATGAAAATAGTCCCTCCAAAGTAGTACAATTTTTTTAAATAGATAAGAGATAGATAAGAGAGTAAATATAAAAAATATTTCCATCATCAAATCAACCACTAATTAGCTAAAAAGTTAACAAAACCTAACAAAACTAACACAACCACAACTAAAGAGTATCAAACGCTTCTCCATAGACTACCTAAAAAAAAAAAAACTCTTCTTCATAGAAATTAAACTCCAGATCCCATACTATAAATAGTGTTACACAACCATTAAATCAAATGTCATAATTAAATTAATACAATTAAAACCCTAACTTTTTTTTTTTTCTATTTTATTTATTGTTGATTCATAAAAAACCAAAGTTAATTGGTAAAAATATAATTTTACAATTTAGACAATTTCATACTACTAAATATTTATCTCATTACTTAGGCTTCTCTCAATTTCATATTCAAATCTTTCAGCTTGTACAAGATCCCGTTTCGATAATGGGAACTTTAATTTTATAGGACCTTCCGACTATATTATGGGAAGGGCTTTTCTCAAGTTTAAATCTCAACATAAAATAATTTGAGTGGCTTGTGGACCACACTATGATCTCGTTTTGATGATCCAAATAATTTATTATGTAGGGATCTCTGTATATATCATTCACAAAAAATTAATTTGATACGATAACCGCAACATTTCATTTTATCGTATTTGCTCCAAAAAAAAAAAAAAAAAAAATTGTCTATTTTCCAAAACATACTTCTTGTCCATTTTTTTTTTTTTTTTTTTTTTTGAGATAAAGCGATAACATGAAAATGTTATGATTATCAAATCAAACTAATTTTTTTTCATAAATGATATCTATGGAAGAATCCAATAAAATAAACATTTAGATCATCAAAATGGGATCTATGGTGAGCTCTACATGCCACTCAATTTCTCTCAAATTTAGATTTGAATTTAAGAGAAGCCTAACCTTATATTATTCACGAAAAAATTAAGTCGATCAAATAATCGTATCTTTTTCATTTTATCATATTTATCTCTAAAAAATGAACAATAAGTGTATTTTTGAAAATTGTCCATCTATTTTTTAAAGAAACGGACAAAGTGAAAGGATATGATTGTCGGATCGATATAATTTTTTCATAGATAATATATACGAAAAATCTTTACAAAATAAACTGTTCAGATTATTGAAATGGACCCATGGTGCCCCCACTAGACCAGACATAATGATAAAATTTAAATTTAAACTTGAAAAAAATTCAACCCTTACTTGTAATATACAACAAACACTCATCTTATTTTTGATTTGTAATTAAAAAAAATTAGCATTTAAATATATGGTTTAAAGCTTCATTTAGTAGCATTTATAAGTCAACTTATTAACTTATTTGGTTAAAAATACTAACTAATAGTGTTTGGTTATAATTTTAAATTAATTTAGTTGATTTTTATAACTTATTTGACCTAAAAAAGTGACATGTAGGTAATTTAAAATTTGTAACTTTTTCAGCTTGTTTGAAACTCTTAAGCATAAAAGCATAAATTGTTTTGTCATAATTATAACTTTTGAGAATATTATGAATTTTTACAAAATAAAAAAAAATTTACGTGACAACTTATTTAATTAAGCATGTTTAACTTTTTCATAAATTTTTAAAAATTGTACCAAATAATTTTATAATTTAGTATGATTTTTTAAGCTCATAATATAAGAACTATAATTATAAAAACTAACTTATAAATAATACCAAAAGGACCTTAAATTGTTCAAATTTTATGTTATAAAAAAATTTCAAATTTTAAAATGATATCTTTTGCTCATCAAGTTAGGTTTTATTGTTGTTCAAAAAAAAAAAGTTAGGTTTTATTGATTACTAATTTGAATAATCATCTCTAATTAAATAACATTAATTAAATAAGCAATAGGAAATTCTAACATACACACCCTTGAAAAGGGTGTACCATATACACATTTAATTATGTCATTTTTTTTTAATTATGATCAATTTTCTTATTTAGTTATGACATTATTTTAGTTATGACTCTAAGATCTGTAGTTATGCTGCATATTTTTAGTTATGACATTTTTTTTATAGTTATGATTCAAAAAGTATGAAATTATGTAATCTTTTTCTTTAAATAATATGGTACACACCCTTTTAAGGGGTGTGTACCATAGTTAGGGGTTATCAATGGGATGGGTCGGGTCCACCCGGTCTATAACAATTATATCCAAGTCTCATATATTAATGGATTTTTTAGGCTTTAACCAGTCAACGAGTTGATACGAACCAGACTTATTTAAAAAAAGTAAAATTACATCACACTTGTAAATCCAAATCTTACAGGCCAAAATTAAACTGAACTGAGTTGCACATTTTTTATTAGATTTATACTATTAAGTTCTACACATCTATTTATTTATTTTTCTTTTTTAATAATTCATATGATCAAATTAATTAATACTATTAATACAATTTTAAAATATAAATTCACCAAATTAATAAATTATAATTTCCCAATATTATATGTAAAAAATTGAGAGTTAGGAAGATATCATCAATCATTGTCAAATTTAATTTTAACAAATTGTATTTTGTGTATTTTTTTGAAGTATAATTTGCAAGGATAATATGAGTTGTCAAAAGTTGTTTTTTCTTTAATGGAACAATATTGATTTTAATGGATTAAAATTGAATTTAATAATGTTATTTTTTTGAATTATATATATATTTGGATGAGATAATTTAAGTTGGAGTAATGAGATAGTCGGATTAGATTTATGTATGCGAGTTTGAAAGGGCCAGATACATAGATGGGCTTAAATTTCAAATCTTTATCTAAAATCTTAAATCATATTTTATGAAATAGGACGGACTTAGGCCTCGTTTATTTTCAGGGATAAAATGAAGGAGATTGGTAGTGAGGGGATTGATAATGAGGGGATTAAGTAAAATTGTATTTGTTTTGATGATAGTTATTAGTGTGGGGATTGTTAAATTATTTTTATATAAAATAAATATAAAATAACAAAAAAAATAAAAAAATATCAAAACATTAAACATTAATGTTTTAAAAAAAAATGCCTAACATGTAAAAAATTTAAAAAAAATAAAAATAAAATAAAAAATTTTCAAAAAAATAAAATAAATAAAATAATGATTTTTACTTAACAAAAAATACAAAAAATTAAACATTAATGTTCAAAAAAAATACCCTCTCCATCTCTCAAAACAAACATGATATTAGTAGGTTTTACTTCACTATAAATCCCACTTTCCTCCTTATAACCCAAAGTAAACGGGCCTAAAAGGACTAAACAATCAAACGGATTGAAATCAACCGTAAAACGAATTGAACGGATTAAATAATACTGAATTTTTTACTTGCAGACCATTTGACTCTAACCATAGTGTTTCCCTTCTCATACAAATAGAGTTGGTTTGGAATTGGTCAAAGATCGACGGCTGCTCGTTATTTTTTTCTTTAATTATAATTTATGATTTCTTTAATTATAAAATGTATAATTATAAATGATAAGTATACTATATTTTTATTTTAATTATGACTCAAAAAATTAAAATTATACTCTTTTTTTTTTTAAATTATAAAGCGCATAATATTTTCTTATGATACACATTTTAAAAAGGTTATGATATTATTATTGTTTAGGTAAATTATACTGATACCTTTTGAAATTTTTATTTAATACAGATTCCTCGCCACATTTAAAAAATTACACTTATCTTTCTGTTAGATTAAAATGATATATTTGCTTCTTAGCCTTTCTACATATAAAATAACAAAATAATACTGATATTTTGTTCATGTAATTTTAAAAAAAATAACAATCATCTTCTTTGATTTAATTTACACAAAAAATTAAATTTCTTTGTTTTTCGTGTTTTTTTTAAAATTTTTACTGAATTTATTTTAAGCAAATTTTTTTTTTTTAAATACATCTATTCTAGATATACTTAAGAAGTATAATATTTTGTGATTTTTTAAAATTCATCAAATATAAAAAAAAAACAAAAATATAAAAATTCAGTAATACTGTAATAAATGTGAATGACGGTGTTTGGTAATACTGTAATAAATATGGTTGAATAAATGAGAAAGAAAAATGATGGTGAAAATAAAAAAAAAATTTCTATTCATATACAAAAATAACATAAAAATATTATGATAGTGATGTTGTTATAAATATAAATCATGTTTATGGATATTTTGTTTTAAAGTGAAAGGTCACCATTAAATTATATCATTGTGGAAAAATGTTAAAATAATACTCTCTCGAAAAACCTCTCATTTCCTTCTCTAAAAACCTCCTTCTCCGGCCTCTTTTTTGGGCCGGCTGGCCGCCGCCTTTGGCTATGGCGGTCGGCTGGCCTAGCTCGTTTTTTCCTTTGTCTTGTTAGTTTTTTCTTTTCAATAAACTTGAGTCCCCCGTTTCTACCCACCTAGGTGTGTTTCGTTGCTGCGGGTGAGTGTTTGGTATGTCCTGGTTTTGTTATCAGTTTGTTCTCATGTCATTAGTTTGTCAATCTCAGGGGCGTCCTGGTATTTCACTCGAGCGCTCTTTGGCGAGCAGGAGTTTGAGGGGTGCGCTTTTTGGGCGGAAACAAGGGTATCGTAGGCGATCCAATTCTGTCCGGTTGTCACTCGAGCACTCCTCCTCGAGGGAGAGTTTGAGGGGTGAAGAGGCGTGAGATTGAAGACCTGTTGGTTTTGGAGTTTGGCAGAGGGTTTTGGGTGTGAGTTAGAAGAAGACCTGATGTAAACCTCAGCCGTGGGGTATTTTTAAACCTCAGCCGTTAGGATTTTGTTTCAGGGAGTGGAGTTGTAGCAGCATGGTGTGGGCTTTGGGAGTTTGGCAGAGGGTATTG
Organism: Camellia granthamiana; assembly: GCA_036172215.1. Taxonomy (NCBI): domain Eukaryota; kingdom Viridiplantae; phylum Streptophyta; class Magnoliopsida; order Ericales; family Theaceae; genus Camellia; species Camellia granthamiana. The sequence continues at coordinate 87,501,220 of CM069912.1, forward strand.
GGTGTGAGGAAGGAGAAGACCTGATGCAAAAGTGGAGTTGATGTAGCAGAGGCATGGGAAGTTGTTGTTTTCATGCTGCAGTGGAGTTGATGTTTTCTTCCCGGTGGTGGCGTTGGTGTTTGCTCGGCTGAAGTGGGCATTGGGAGTTGGGAGGCGTGGGGTGTTGACGCAGCAGAGGCATGGGGAGTTGATGCAGCAGAGGCGTGAGGCATGGGGAGCTGTAGCAGCAGAGACGTGGGTCTTGGCAGAGGCATAGGTTGCTGATTGGACGTTGGTTGGAGGGGTTCGGGCTGCTTGGGTGTTCGTAGTTTAGTTCTTGTTATTTAGTTTGTTTTGGGTCTTGGTTTGTTTTTTTGTTTGGTTTGGATGATTTTGTGGGTTTTTATGTGGGGATTCATGTATTTTAATTTCCTAGTTAAGTTCTTCTTAACTTTTTAATTTAAAAAATTGAGAGGCTTAGGGGTTGGTTTTATGGATGCGAGTAGCAGTAGTAGGGGTATTTTTATACTTCTGAATCTCTCTCGATGCATCTCATCTTCCTGTACTTTTAATTTCATGCTGTTAAATGAAATTTTTCTTTGCTGATCAAAAAAAAAAAAAAAAAGTTATATCATTGTATTTAAAAATTTTATATAAATTTTATGTTTTTATGTCATCACTCAATAATAATATGTTCAGGTAGTATTTAATGATAGAAAGTTATAGAATGTAGTCATGATGATAGAAATAAGAAATAGTAAAAATATGGCAAAATAGTCATTTAGAAAATTTTAAGGCATGACATCAACTATTCATGAGGCAATTTATAATAAGATTAAAAACCTCAGGGAGGGAAATATAATTTTTTAAACGTGAGAGAAAAATTTATATCAAATAGAAACCTCAGAGAGTGTCAGTGTAATTTACCCTTGTTATTTTGATTATGAGTAAATAGATTTTTAATTATATTTTATTATGGTATTGATATTGATTGTGACGTTATTATTTTGATTATGACTTATATAACTCATTGTTGTAATTTTGATTACCAGAGAAATGTAATTATAACTTAAAGTTATTTAATTATGATCTATTAAATGCACTCCCGTTATTATTATTTTCTAGAGTGAATTATAAATACATCTATACAGGTTTGTTTATAATATGAATTGTCTCCGTTAGTTTAAAAAATTATAAATATTTCATTGTTAGAATTTTTTATTTAATAGAATTGATTAAAAAAAATATAATTCATAACTATTTTCCTATACAATAATAAAAAAAAACCTAAATTATTAATTGAAATAAATTTATAATATCATTAAAAAAAATTTAATTGACTTAATAATTTATTAATAAAATAAGTTATTTGTTATGAAATAGAAAATTTCAAAGGGCGGGATGTAATTTTTAAAACTACATGGAGTAATTTGTATTTTACATAAACCTAAGGATGCGTATTTGTAATTTACCCAACTTTTTTTTCTAGGATTCAAAATAGAGTTTATACTAACGGTTGTTTTGAAAATAAGTTATTTTAATAATCTTTTGACTTTTTGAGATGATTTTTTATTTTATTTTTCTATGAAAAAAGGTGCAAAAGTAAAGAGAAAAAAATCTTTAACTTTTTTGTATAGTTCTTTAGATTTTTTACTTTTTAATAACTTTTTTACTTTTTGACTATTATCCAAACTTCCCAAACTTAGCCCAAGGGCTTGTTTGAAAATTGACTATTTAGTAATTTTTTGATTTTTTATGAAAATATGTATAAAAAAATTAAAAAAAAAAACAATATGACAACTTGTAATGATTTTTTTAGTTAAAATAATTCATCCCCAAACGATAATAGCACAATCCAATTCAATTTTATTTTTCCTTTTGGGAAGAGTGATTGTAATCCTCAAAATTATTTTATGAGTTTATGAAGTTTAGCTTCTCTTAAGGTGATCATTTTAATTTGAGAGAACATTTGAATTTGGTGGTCTCATTTTGAGACTAATTTCGGTGATTCATACTATTTATTTTTTAGGATTCATTGAGTATAATATTTATACAAAAAAAAAAAAAAAGATGATTAGACATTAGTAGTTATATATTAAAATCAAATTTGTCTTTCAAAAAATAGATGGTTATTATTGAAATTATATTTGTTTTCCATATTTTTTAAAACAAATATGATTCAAATATATAGTTATAGATATCCAATCATCGTGATTTTTAGCATGAATATTCTACACAACAAATCCTAAAAGGTGAATGGTTCGGATCACCGAAATTGAATCCAAAATAGGCCTACCAAATCCAAACACTATCTCAAGTTAAGACAACTAAACTTTTGTTTTACTTACATGCATTAAAGTTGAGTCAATAATATTTTCATTTTTAGTTGATTAAAAAAAATTAGGGTAGACTTCATTAAAAGCAGTTGGTCTATTGCTTTAACCAATAAAGAGGGTACTGTTTATTGAGTCCGGATTCTCTATAGGTTTTCCTACAGTGGTTCCCTATAACGCCCCGAAAACAACGTAGTTTGTCGTTTTGGGGCAAAACATACAAATAATAATAATAATAATAATAATAGTAATAAAAAAAATAGAAAGAAAGAAAACCAGAAATTGGACAAAATCCTATCATCGACAACTCCTCTCCAAGCATCGTCTGCCGTCCCACAACCTTTCTACCCCCTATCTCCCTCTACCCACCGGCACTACCACCTCACCGATGCAACCCACCTCCACCTCCATCCAACCTCCTTCTTATTCCTCTTTTTCTTTTTCTTTTTTTCTTTTTTTTCTTCTTCTTCTTCCTCTTTCTCCTTCATTCCCTTTCTACAAACTACCAAACCCACTAGTGACCTCACCAACATGACCATCCACAACCATCACCCTCTGGTCTCCTTTCCCTCTACCCTCACCCCACATCTAGCGCCACCATCACAGGCTCTCTTCTCTCTCTCTCTCTCTTTATATATATATCGATTTTGATTGCGATCTCGCCACTAATGCCTAGCCATCATCATCGGTCACTATGCCATCGTCGTCCGATCGCCACCGTTGCGAGACTTTTATCTCTCGATTCTGCTTCTCCATTGCAAACTCCAAATAACGTAAACCCTAGATCTGGGGTTTGAGCTCTCCTCCTTAGCGTGTGACGCCCCAAAAATTGGGAACATCAAGGAATATATCAACAAATAATTATAGGGTTTTTCTAAGGTTACAAGTATAGGAAATGTCACTAACGAGTCATTGGTCAATAACCAAGTAAGATCCCAAGAAAGATCGGAGGAGTCAAAATAGCCTCCCTTCTAAGTCCAATTTCCTTAGATAGCAAAATTACCTTTTTGACAAATCTTTAATAATGTATTAACACAAGGTCTACATGAGTTAACGAAATATAAGGATAGGCTACAAAAGATATATAAATATCTAGGCAAACTAATAGTTAGAGATCATATCTTAATTACGACAACATTTTTAACACTTACCATCTCAAAACATGATTACTAATTCCTAACTCTTCTAGGATAACCATATGTCTTCAAATATTGCTGCTTCGTCATCATCCGCGTAAATTTCTTCGATACTTGGCATGAAATGCCGTAAATGCACACACACCCATTCTATTTTTTCCAATCCAACACATAGTCGCAAGTATAACAAACAAGTAATGAAGCATGATATTCAAGTCAATAACAAAGGATTACAAGGTTATATTTTAGTAATATAGAAATCTCCCATAAGGATTTCATCTTCCCAACCACAAGAATTGGATTTGGATTATTCGGTATGCCTCTTCTTTTGCTGCTGTGCAAACCTTACCCTCGATGCCTACAATGGTTACATACACCGAGGACCTCAATAGAGACGATAAGAATATATAACCTCCTCCAACCTTATCCATCATAAGTACATAGGGTTCAAATACAACCAATCCATTCGAGGGTTCTGAAACAACCACTTGCGCAAGACTTAACCTTTAGTTAGGGAATGCGTCATATCAATCTCATCATTATTCAAGTGATCGAAAACCCAATACCATCCAATTTAGTTTCCCCTTGAGTTGGATTTTTTAAGTTAAGGTTAGAATAAGCTATTGAGACAATAATTTCTACACAAATATGAACATCATCAAAGCATCATGGTAAAGAAATATAGGCACAACAATGTAAATATTAGACTAAGGCCCAAACAAGAGATAAGAAGCACATTCATGAAATTAAAAGCATGAAATCATCAACAAACATAATTTCCAGACTAGATGCATTTTAAAGATCACAATTAAAGAGACATTTTTAGTTTTTTTCCAAACTTGGCCTTCCCATGATTTGTAGCTAATTTTATCTAGTTTTTTAGAACATTTTTCATAAGTGGAATAGCTTTCCTAGATTTTTAGTTATTTATGAAATACTCCAATGCTGTTCAGATTCATCGACTGTTACAAAAATTAGATTTTCTCTCAAACCGCTCACTTTTTTTCGATAAAACTTTTTTTTCCATGAAAGCTAACACTTAAAGGAAGGTTTTGAAATAAAAATGAGGTTAAGGAGATTTTTTTTTTCATTTTTCTAAAATTTTTACAAGTGGGCTGTAAATACCGGTTCTTTGAGTACAAAGCTTGAAATAAGAAAAAAAAAAGTAAGAAAATAGGGTAACCATCGATAATTTTTCACTTCTATTGTGGTGAAAACATGCTAAATAATATATCATAAACTCAAAATTTTAGATTCAATGTGTGCCTTTGGAATTCATGTGAGATACGTGTAGAAAAAGATAGTTTTGCATCTATTAAGATAAAACACAAGTAAGGGTGGAACCATGCTCGACTCTTTTCATTTTTAACACAAGAACACCATTAAAACACTTCAGAAAATAATATTTAAAACCTCTAAGAACATGTATTTGAAAAAAGAAATAGAGGGAAAGGTGGTAATGTGGCTTACTTGGTGCCTAGGTGAGATGATTGCACAATTTCTTCCTTTCCTTCTCTCTCCTCTACCACCAAGCATTTTCTCTCTTTATTTTTCTCCTCTCAGCCACGGGATGCGTATGTGAGTGTGTTGTTGGATTTATTTTCTAGTGTGGCCCAATAGCCTACATATTTTTTATATACTTTATTTTATTTGGACTCCACAATTAGATAAAGCCAATATTTGAGATAAAGTTTAGTAATTAGAATTTTAATATAATTACTCTTCTAAGATAAGAAGAAAACCTTGATGGACAGGAATTCTTCTAATAGAGTTTATCTGGCCCTCTTCTCTTCTCTATATAAGGATGGTTGACTCCCCTTTTATATCATAAGTATTTTTTTCCATCATTCTAAGTTCTATAGTCATCCTAATTAAGAGAGACAGAGAGAAGAAGGTGAGCCAAGAATTCAAGGTTCAACTATTAGAGGTATTTTCTCAACTTCTCTAATTCAATGGTTGACAAAGGTATGTTCATTTTATTCTTGAGTTCTACTGAATTCAAGATCCTATAAAGTTCAATTCCGCATTATTATTATAGTTACATGTACATTAATTACTTACATGTGGTATCAGAGCCTGATTTTGTGAATCAATACACCTTGGAATAATAATATATTTATGAATATTATTATTATTATAATTATTCATAAAACATACTTTTGTTTTTATTATTGACCTTATGAATACGATGTCGATAATAAAACTAAGTCATGAAAGAACTCATTTTGCTAGACTCAAATCTAATATTTATATTCAGATTGGTGGAACAAAGAATAGTATTGTGATGTTTTATTATTTTTCTAATGGACTTGATCACTTTTTATTCACCACTTTCTAAGGCTACAATCTGTACCAAAGGCACATGACGCGTGTATTAAAAGCAATTTCAGAATTTTGTTAAATCGTTTGGTATCTTAAATAAATATATTTATTTGATTGTATTGCATTAGAGAATTATGGTTTTACCTTGTCTGATTACGTACACTTTATTATTAATATTTATATATTTTCATGATTTTAATTTGATATCATAATATAATTTTATGACATTAAATATTAAATATTGAAGTAATTAATTCATTTAGGTATAATTCTTGTTGACCATTATATGAGATATTCATGATTGTCATATTGCATAATTTGATTTATATATATATATATATATATATTCATGTTCATCTAGAGTTATTATTATTATCATATTGGTAATTGCAATCATATAAAAGAAATTCTAGAAATCATAATAGTGATTGAATTAATGATAATTAAATAACTCAAATTAATGAATAGAGAATATTGTTGGTTAGTTCCATATTCATAAGATTTACTAATTTAGTAGCTGCCAAAGTGGCATAGATTTGTAAAACTTATGAATATAGAATTACATAAAAGAATTGTTAAAAGGGTAACATTAAGGTTGATAATATTCTCAAATTGCAGTTATAATTAAGAGATTGAGACTAGCCCAAAGGAGAGTCACTTTCAAATAATTATGAACTGGGTAGGGTAACGTAACTTATGTAATTTGACAGATTAGAATTGAATACCCTAAGGTAACATGGCTAACTGAAAAGTTGCTTAAATTATTTTAGACCTACATAAGTGATTCTTGACAAGTGGACAATAGATATACCTAAGTTTTGCCCAAAGGAAAGACTTATGTGATATCAATAGTTCATTGTTATAATTCTCAAAGCTTTAATATGTATATTGTTCTATCTTATCTCAGTGATAGTTCCCACCTCATTGCACTCTCTTGCATCGGGCGTCCCTTTACTTACTGGCTTAAATTTTTTGGAATGGTATGAACATGTTCAATTCACACTGGGTGTGTTAGACCTCGATATGGCATTGTTTGAAGATAAACCTACAGACATTAATGAATCTAGTACTGCAGAATAAGTTTCCCCTTCTAAATCTTGGAAAAGGTCCAATAGACTCAGTTTGATGTTCATGAAGATGACCATTGCAAATAACATCAAGACCTCATTACCTCAAATTGTTAATGCATTGGAATACTTAAAGGCTGTTGCAGATCGATTTAGATCTGCTGACAAGTCACTTGCTGGCACTATTATGGCTGAATTGACAACAATGAAATATGATGGCAACCAAGGAGTTCAGGATCACATCCTCAATATGGCTAACAAAGTTGCAAAGCTTAAAACATTAGGGATACAAGTTGATGAAACTTTCCTCGTGCAATTTATTCTCAACTCACTTCCATCAAAGTTCGGGGCATTCAAAATTCACTATAACACCAATAAAGATAAGTGGAATTTGAATGAGCTGACTAATATGCGTGTTCAGGAGGAAGTGAGGTTGAGAGAGGAAGGACGTCAAACTACATTGGCTATAACTCATGGAGCTCTAAAGAAAAAGAAAGGTAAGTTTGTAAAATCAAAGAAAAATCTACTCAAGAAAAAGAATAAACCTGGGAAAGAAAATCAGGCTCAAAATGGTTTCACTGTCAAGTGCTACTTTTGTGGCAAGAAAAGACATGTGAAGAAAGACCGCAGCAAGCGAAAGGCTTGGTTTGAAAAGAAAGGTAAGAAATTTTCTTTTGTTTGTTATGAATCAAATCTTGCTGAAGTACCTTCTAATACTTGGTGGATTGACTCTGGGGCCACGACCCACATTACAAATGACATGTAGGGATACCTTTCAGCCAAGAAACTGAAGGCAAATGAAAGATTTGTCTATATGGGGAACCGTCTCAAAGCTGAAGTCGTAGCTGTAGGAACCTACCGACTGATCTTAGAGACGGGTCATCAAATGGATCTAGAAGACACTTTTTATGTTCCTTCAATTTCTAGGAATTTAGTTTCGTTATCCAAATTAGATCGTGTTGGATATTCAGTTTTATTTAGTTGTAGAAAACTCAATTTAATGTTTAATTCAATAATGATTGGTTCTGGTAATTTATGTGATGGTTTATATAAAATTACCTTAAATCATGAGTTTGCACAATCGTTAGTAACTCTACATTCGAATATTGGTTTAAAACGTGGTCTAATTAATGAAAAATCCTCAATCTTGTGGCATAGACGGTTGGGGCATATCTCTGGAAATAGAATTGAAAGATTGGTGAAGAATGGGATTTTGGAAAACTGAGACTTCACTGATTTTGAGATATGTGTGGATTGCATTAAAGGAAAGCAAACCAAACATACCAAGAAAGGTGCCACAAGAAGTAATGAGCTTCTTGAGATAATTTATACAGACATTTGCGGGCTACTCAACATCCCATGTCTTAGTGGTGAAAAATATTTTATCACATTTATAGATGACTTCTCACATTATGGATATGTGTATCTAATTTATGAAAAGTCTCAGGCTGTTGACATCCTTGAGGTGTACATAATTGAAGTCGAGAGACAATTAGATAGAAAGGTTAAAATGGTGAGACCAGGCAGGGGTGGTGAGTATTATGGTAAATATGATGAGTCAAGCCAAAATCCTGGCCCATTTGCCAAATTCTTAGAAAATAAAGGCATTCGTGCTCAATATACAATGCCTGGTACGCCACAGCAAAATGGAGTTGCTGAAAGGCATAATAGTACACTTAAAGATATGGTTAGGAGTATGTTAAGTTACTCAATTGTACCCATTTCACTATGGGGTGAAGTTTTAAAGACTGCAATGTACATCTTAAATAGGGTTCCTAGTAAGACGGTCCCAACAACTCCTTTTGAGTTGTGGACTGGTAAGAAACCTAGTTTGAGACACTTACATATTTGGGGTTGTCCAGTAGAGGCAAGAATCTTCAACCCATAAGAGAAAAAGTTGGACTCAAGAACAATATCTAGATATTTCATTGGTTATCCAAACAAGTCTAAAGGGTACAAATTTTATTGTCCTAATCACAGTACGAGGATAGTGGAGACTGGTAATGCTAGATTCCTAGAAAATGGTGAAATTAGTGGGAGTGAGAAAACACGAGTGGTGAATTTCGAGGAAATTAGGCTGGATGTGCCAACAATTGACCCTTATCAAAAAATTATTGTTCCTCATACTATTCCACAGGCTGAGGGAAACGAACAACATAATGAAAATCCTTTACCACTTCATGTTTCACCACTTCATGAAGATACCACCATTGAAAATATTGTAGAACCACCACAACCAGCAGTTTTGAGAAGATCTCAGAGGGAAAGAAAGCCTGCCATTCCAGATGATTATGTGGTGTATCTACAGGAATCTGATTTTGATATTGGGATTAACAAAGATCCAGTCTCATTTTCATTAGCCATAAATAGTGATGATTCTACTAAATGAGTTAATGCTATAAATGAAGAGTTAAAATCGATGGAACAGAATAGTGTTTAGGATCTCGTCGAATTGCCTAATAATTGTAAAAAAGTCGGATTGTAAATGGGTCTTTAAGACCAAGGTGTGATGCAAAAGGCAATATCGAATGATATAAAGCCAGACTTGTTTCCAAGGGTTTTACTAAAAAAGAAGGCATAGACTATACAGAGACCTTCTCTCCAGTATCTAAGAAGGACTCGCTTAGAATCATCCTAGCATTGGTAGCTCATTATGACTTAGAGTTGCATCAAATGGATGTGAAAACTGCTTTTCTAAATAGGAATTTGGATGAAGAAATTTATATAGAGCAGCTAGAAGGATTTGCAAAGAAAGGTAAAGAACATTTAGCTTACAAATTAAAGAAATCCATATATGGCCTTAAACAAGCTTCCAGGCAATGGTATTTAAGGTTTAATGATACCATTACCTCCTTCAGATTTAAGGAAAATGCAGTTGATCAGTGCATATATCTGAAGGTTAGTGGGAGTAAGTTCATTATTTTGGTGCTATATGTGGATGGCATTTTGTTAGCTAGTAATGACTTTGGCTTATTGCATGAAACCAAGGAATATCTCTCCAAGAACTTTAAAATGGTCGATATGGGTGAGGCAAACTATGTTATTACATAGAGATCTTTAGGGATCGATCTCGAGGATTGCTAGGACTATCTCAGAAAGGATATATTGATCGTGTTTTGGAGAGATTCAATATGCAGTTTTGTTCAGCGGATGATGCACCCATCATGAAGGGTGATAAATTAAGTGAAAAATAGTGTCCAAGGAATGACTTGGAAAGAAAACAAATGAAGGACATTCCATATGCATCAGCTGTAGGGAGCTTGATGTATGCCCATACATGTACCAGGCCAGATATTAGTTTTGCAGTTGGAATGTTGGGAAGATTCCAAAGTAATCTTGGAATGGAACATTGGAAAGCAGTGAAGAAGGTTATGAGATATCTTCAGGGAACAAAGGACTATATGCTTACCTATAGGAGATCAGAACAGTTGGAAGTGACCGGATACTCAAGCCCAGATTTTGCTGGTTGCCTTGATAGTAGAAAATCTACATCAAGTTTTGTTTTTCTACTAGCTAGTGGAGCAATTTCATGGAAGAGTGTGAAGCAGTCCACTATTACTTCATCTACTATGGAGGTTGAGTTTGCGGCATGCTTTGAGGCTACAAATCATGCTTTATTGTTGCGAAATTTTATCTCAGGACTTGGTGTTGTTGACTCAATTGCCAGGCCGCTGAAGATATATTGTGACAATACCGCGGCAAGTTTTCTTCTCTAAGAATGGAAAGTATTCCAGTGGTTCCAAACACATGGAAGTAAAGTACTTAGTTGTTAGAGAAAGAGTCCAGAAACAACAAGTGTTAATTGAAAACTTAAGCACCTTTCTTATGATTATCTTATGATTGCTGATCCATTCACAAAGGGATTGCCACCAAAGACATACAAAGAGCATGCTATCAGGATAGGTCTTTTAAGCAACCCATGATGTGTATGGATAATCTTGAGTGCTTATTTTTATTTGACACTATTTGCACAATAATAATTTTATTTCTATTTTTCCTGTTTTTAAAAGTGTGTGTACACATTAATTTGAATATTGATAAACAAGAAATGTCTTAACAAGACAAATTATAGGGGCCTTTTAGACAAATAATTACATATCCTGATAATAGACTGGGTTGGTGAAGGTTATTGATAGTGTGGTGCATAGAAAGAAATATGACATAAAATGTTATATAACCGCTATAACTTACATTGGTGATCTGAAGTAATCACAGTATTATAGTTTTTAATATATCTGAACTTATTGGCTATTTTTAAAAAAAAATTTGTGATCATGTATCAAAGTTTTTAGTGTGGAATCCAATGTCAATTTTTTTTAAGTTGCATATTTTTGGAAAAACTAATAATTGCATCATAATCGGCTTAATGGGCCAAGTGGGAGAATGTTAGATTTATTTTCTAGTGTGGCCTAATAACCTACATATTTTTTACATGCTTTATTTTATTTGGACTCCACAATTAGATAAAGCCAATATTTGAGATAAAGTTTAGTAATTAGAATTTTAATATAATTACTCTTCTAAGATAAGAAGGAAACCTTGATGGATATGAATTCTTCTAATAAAGTTTATCTGACCCTCTTCTCTCCTCTATATAAGGGTGGGTGACTCCCCTTTTATATCATAAGTATTTTTTCCATCACTCTAAGTTGTATAATCATCCTAATTAAGAGAGACAGAGAGAAGAAGGTGAAGGTGAGCCAAGAATTCAAGGTTCAACTATTAGGGGTATTTTCTCAACTTCTCTAATTCAATGGCTGACAAAGGTATGCTCATTTTATTCTTGAGGTGTATTGAATTCAAGATCCTATAAAGTTCAATTCCGCATTATTATTATAGTTACATGTACATTAATTACTTGCATGTGTATGTGTGTTCAACAAGTGGTGATGAGTGGCATATTTATAGAAAAAAAAAGTGATAAAAAAACTATTTTGCCCTTGGTTCCAATTCAATTGAATAGTTCTTTGATTTAGTTTGAATGTAATGGAATGAGGGATGATTAGGTCCTTAATTATATACTTAATTATGGATACAGTTAGGCTTAGGCCTAATTTTAATTCATTCTAGTTACAAGTACATGCACATATATATATATATATATAAATATATTCAATTGGTACCAAAGTCATAATTTTTTCCATGATTTTAGGGATTATGTTTCATTTGTACACCCTATTTGTAGCCTAGGGAGGGGTGGCCAGTTATTCACCTAGATTTTGAGGGATTTTCTTAATTTTTTTGATGTACAAATTGTGTATTTTGTGAAGATTTTGTCTACAAACCCTATTTGTTTAAGAAAACTGGTACAAGTATATACGTATATATATATAATGGTACTATCTTGGGGTCAATTTGTAATTCAAGTAAAATGTGAGGGCTAAGGCCTTAATTTATGAATTAGAATATTTATTTAAGTGTAGTATGTAATTGAATTAGTATTTGAGAATTCAATTCGATTAAAGTTTATTGTTTGAATTAAACAGCGAATCATATCGAGAATTGAAAACCTAGGGTTTTGAGCGATAAATTCATAATTAGGGAGTTAATTAATTATTATGAGGGCTTTGGAAATGATTCTTGAGTTCCTGAGTTCGATTAGGGTTTGCGAGTTTTCGGTTGGCACGTATTTTCGACTCTAGAGTTTAAAATTGAAATCAAATAAGGAATCGAGAGTCTTTATTGAAATAATTCAAAAGTAAGGGTCTAAAAGAAATTACAAAAGTTAGGGGCCTCACATAGCTACCATCACCGTTGTCGCTCGTTGACTGAAAGAAGAAGAAGAAGAGCTCTCTTCCTCCTTAGCGGTCATCACCATAATCATCGATCCTCGATTGAAAGAAGAAGTAAGAGTAGAAGATAAAGAGGAATAATGGTGAGTGGGTTTGCGACGGTGGTGCTGTGGGATCGAAAAGTGGAGGTTGTGGTGGGATGGGTTGTAGGCATCAAAGGGTGGTGCCTTCTTCTTATTCTCTCTTATTTTTTTTTTTATTTTTTTTCCCCGGTACTTTCGCCCCAAAACGATGTCATTTTGGGGCACTATAGAAAAGCTTATAGAGTATCTGTTGTTTATCTACCATGTTCGATATGTGAATAAAATTAAACTCTGTAGATGTCCCCGAACGCTCCGGGGAGGGTGCGACTCCCCCCCGTTCCGTTCGCTTGTGGGTCTACTACAGTTCGAAGGACTCAAATGTCACGGTTTTTTAATCTTGAACCAAAGAGTCCAAATCCGGCAAATCGTTTTTGAAAACAGATTTTTTGAAAGAAGTGCAAACATGGACTGCTTTGCCAGATACAGAGTCGCCACCTAAATATTTTATTTTTGGAAATTTAGGAAACCCTGACTCGGTGCCAAAGGCCACGTGTCCGTCATCACCAAAGTTGCCTCGGCTCGGGAACTTGGGTACGATTGTGGGAAGGGTCACTTCGTGAGCACCCCCGCTCGCCTCGGTCAAAGACCGGCCTCTACTAACCATGATATCTATTTTTGAAAATATTGTGCGTTCTTATTCCGGTTATTAGCCTAGATTTACTATGTGATGCGCACAGCATACAAGTATAGGCTGAGTCGCCTGAATTGGAACAAAACATTTCATGTTTGTTTGTTTGAAAATGGTTTTGATGGTGCTACCCGCAGGTAGGCTAAGACGTGGATTTGCCACCCTCGGGTGGGCTTAGAAAACATGATTTTGCCACTATCTAGTGGGCTTAAAACAAACATTTGATGAATTGTCCCACTCCAAGTAACCCAACCTCCACCCACAGGCATTCAAGGCAGTTATATCACATAAGCACATAGCCTCATGGTAAGCATGCTATTCATGGCAGTCACTCACACGCATGCAAGGATGCTAAAGCATAAAACCTCACCGAGTACTCCAAGCCAAAACAGAAGCTCATTAGAAATCATGCATGATCCTAAATATACAGAAATGCCTAATGCAACACATGCAAAGATGCAACTATAGCAGGCTCGGCTATTCTAAACATGGCATATGGAATGCTACAACTAACACGTATTCAATTTGGAATTGAAATACAAATGCAGTTTGTATGATGCGCCGAGCCCGGTGCGTGCAAAACAGATGAATGATGCAAACATGCTGTCATACTGTATGCTAATTGAAAATATGCCCTAATCTAACCATCATAAGCAGGTAAATAAAAGGGAAGAAAGATGTGGGGTTGGAAGACATACATCACACTCACCCACACTTATTACAATTATGCCCTTGTGCAGAGGGTCCAAATAAATATACAGTCCCAAATAAATATTACAGTCCAAATATGTACAAATTCCTAATTAATTTACAAATTAACTAAGAAAATAATAAACTGGCATGCAAGCCAGGGACTGCCTTGATTTCTGATGAATGATGTATGTTTAGGCTGCCTTACGCGGAAATCCACTGGGATGCCCCAATTAGCCTCTGTTTGCACCTGTTCTTGAAAAGCGCGCCAAGCCTTGGAAGACTGCTGATTCTTGATTTTGCTGCAACAGAGAGCAGGAAAGGGGCATAGCAATGTATTTTCACAAATGTATGCATGCCTCGATCCTCGTGCCACCAATCACGCATATCGATGCATGATGGCCGAGGAGTCGAATTGCACAACTCAATATGAAATGAATGCATATGAAAACACAACAAGACCTAACTCCCTCATGGATGATCCGGAGTGTCGGTGACTGGGGAATTGAGACACATTCCGTCACTCAGAGTACGGAACATACCTCGTTTCCCGTGCCCGGGCTAACTCCTATCCTGAACACGATGCAATATGCATGACATGCATGAAATGCAACTAAGATACAACCTAACATGCAAAATACTACGAAATGGCATGCACGATGCACGAGATGAGATGGCATACACAATGCGTTAATATACAACCTAGCATACACAATGCTATGGAATGAAATGGCATACACAATGCAATATGGGCTTACACCAACACAAGTGGACCTCGGCCACACTCACATAGGAGGCCATCAGATGAAAACAAGACAACTCGAAATGCGTGCACGCGTGCACGCAAACCGAGGACCGACCCTCAGGCACCGAAATGCCACTCTAACAAGACATGGCAAGACATGGAATATGGTATGCAAACATGCAAAAATCAGTGGCAAAATGAGATGCAAAACAGCCCCGAAACAAGGCAAAATGACACCCGATGCAAGGAACGAGTCCCGAAACATGGAATTAAGCACATGAAATGGCCTATAGCTATGCAATGCATGCATGATTCATACATGAAGTGTGAAGAAAGAAGCTAGGCAGCCCCAAAACAAGCATTTTTACAGTTCGAAGCATGGCCAAACAGTGGGTACAAATAGGGCAAAATTAGCATGCAAAAATGGGGGGGCCAAGAGAGGTAATGAAGCAAGTCACAAATGCTGGCCCCAAACAGAGAAAGGGCCTTCTACAAAATTGAAGAGGGACCAAAAATATGACCTTTCACAGTTTATGACAGACCCCAAAAACAGATACAAGTATGGCAAACAACTCATGCAAGAAATGGGCCAACAAAGGGGCAAAGACGTAACTGATATATTCTGGCCCCAAACAGGCTAGGGCCCTTCAACAATGTTGAAGACGGGCCCAAAATATGGCTTTTTTCAGTAGATGGTCAAGCCCAAAACAGTGTAGGAATATGCTCAAAATGCCATGCAAAATTAAGGCCACAAGAGGGCTATAACATGAAGTATACCAAGGATGTCTCAAACAGCCCTAGACCCTTAATGAAACATGAAGAGAGGGTCATTTTAGGGCCATTTTTAGTTCGGACCAAGGTCCAAAAATAGAGACACAATAGCCTAATAAATCATGCAAAAAAGGGGACCTAAGAGAGGTACAATGACAAGTGATATATGGAGGTCCCAAACAGTATTGAGCCCTTCTTCAATGTTGAATAAGGGCTCAAAATAAGCGTATTTTCAGTTTACCTCATGCTCCAAAACAGATTACACATAAGCCAAAAATACTATGCAAGATTATGGCATAAAGAAGGGTAATGAAGCAAGTGCAAGATGGGGGTCTCAAACAGGGTAAGACCCTTCAACAAACATGAAAAATGGCTCAAAATAAGCCTAGTTCCAGTTAGGGTCGGAGCCCAAAACAGTAAGCAAAGAGGGCTAAGAAATGTTGCAAAATGAGACCAAAAAGAGGGGAAATGAACTTACCCTTGTAGACCAACCCTTTTGCTGCCTCTTGGACCAAAAATGTTACCTCCTAGCCTTTGAAAAACTCCCCAAGCTGCTGGAAATGGAGTAGTGGTGGTGGTGCTAGGGCTTGTAGGGAAAAGGGTGTAGGAACTTAAGGGTTTTTGAGAGTTGAAGTGTAGAAGGAGAGAGATACAATACAAGAGGCTCAAAGCATTTTTTCTAACCCTCAAAACCAGACCTGGGGTTGCTGTTATATAGGCAAAATGGGTGGAAAAAGGGGGGGAAAAAATGGAGGGAAAACAAGTCAAGTTTCCCCCCAAAATGGCCAAACCCTTGGACATGGGTGAAGTGTAAAACAAAATACATGGCTGGAACACACTCCCAGGGGCAAAAATGGCCGGCTAGTTTAAAATGGCAAAAAAAATCATTCACCAAAACAAGTGGCCGGCCGGCCAGAAAAAGTGGCCGGCCGGCCAGGACAAAGGGGGAAAAGTGGCCGGCCACACCCTAGGATGAAGCCCCAGAAGTTAGCTTTCCAATGCCGCAAACCTTGCATTAAAATTCCTTCTGTAGAAAAAGTTATGCCAGTTTCCGTAAAGCCGCGCAGATTCGGTCCAACCGGACTTCAACCAACCATATCTCCTCCCCCCGGATTTGGACTTAGGAGATTCTTGAGTGAAAAATGAAGCCCCGGAAGTAAGCTTTCCAATGGTGGTGACCTCATATCTTAATTCCTCTTGTGCAAAGAGTTACGCCCGTTTCGGTGAAGCCGCGCAGACTTTCTCCTTCCCGGATTCATGCTGAACCACTTTTGACCAAACACAAAGTTGGTTGTCAGAACAATTGCTGGCCTCCCACCCTCCTACAAGCTTCCTAATAATGAAAATAAGGCCTCCACCAAAAATGAGCCCAAACCGATGCGAAATGAAGGTTCGGGGGCCGAAACGCGCAGTTCGGGACTCCGAAAACTGACTGTTGGGCACCGGGAGTGGTGTTCGACCACGAAGTTGGTCTCTCGGACCCCAGTGTCCCTCAAAAGGGAGTAAATAAGATGCATGCCAAAAACCGGAGCAAACGGAGGTAGTTAGGCGGTCCCGAACCGAGGCACACGGCCTGACGGCTCCGAAAACCGGGAACCGGGCTCCGAAATGGGAAAAATGGCCTGCGACCACGAAACGTAGCCTATGGCCACTGAGAGATGATCTACGAGACCTCTCCCTCCCCTCAGGAAGAGAAAATAGAGAAAACCGAGCTTGGTTCGCAAACCGAGCTTGGTTCGCAAACCGAGACAAGGCACAGAAAAGTCCAGAAGTTCGGAGGCAAGGCTCACGGCCGAGACTCCGCAACCTCAGAACGAGCACAGTATACAACATCACCAAGCGCTCAATCGGTGACGTCTGAGTCTTAAGGTCGGTCAAAAATGGGGTGTCTACAAACTCAAGTACATAATATTCTCTTAAGTTGATAAACAAACAACATCAACCTTAAGGTTTAGAGGACTCTCCCAACCTAAGTTTGATTTTAAGGTGATGCCACATCCCCCATTTTTGTCCCCAATGAATAGGCACAATGATGTGGCAATGACACGAAATAAAATAATATTTTTTATATATGATGTGGAATATATATATATATTGAGGGTTAAATTCATTTTACTTGCTTGTGGTTTGGGACTAGTGCACTTTACCTCTCTATCATTCAAATATAGCCAGAAAGCCCTCCTGTAGTTATGGACTAAAGTGCTACCGCTAGTTTTTCTATCTAAACTAACGGAAGGTGTGTTACACACACCATTTTTGATAATGAGTTTTGTTTTTGAAAATTTAGAATGAAATTAATACTACTAAATGACAATTTTGCCCCCATTTTCTCCAAACCTAAAATTAGATTAATATGTTAATTTAAAGAAGATAAAATAAATTAAAAATATAATTAAGAATTGATCTAAAATATAAAATATAATTAATTGATTTAAAATATAATTAAATAAAATATAAAATAAGCAATAATCCAGAATTGATCTAAAATATAATTAAAATAAAATTAGATTAAAATATTAGAAATTATAATAAATAATTAAGAAATTAGGATTAATTATGATATAATATAATTAAATTAAAATTAGATTAAAAAGTGAGTAATTGCAATAAATAGTTAAATATTAAGGATTAATTTTGATAAAAAAATATAATTAAATTAAAATTAGAATAAAAATTTAAGAATTACAATAAATTCTTAAGAATTTATAATCAATTGTGATTTAATTGAATACTACATATTATAAATTATGTGTATGAGATATAAGAGAGAGAGAGAGAGAAAATAACAAAAGATATAGGGTTTGAGGGTATTATAGTCATTTCACATCTATAGTTAACGATTGCATTTTAGTCCAAAACCACATAGGAGCATATGGCTATTTTTAAAAGACAGGAGGGTAAAGTGCTATCAACCCATACCACAGGTAGGGCTGCAAATGAACAGAACCGTTCATGAACAAGCTCGAGCTCAGCTCGGTAAGAGCTCGTTCGAACTCGATTCGTTATTTTTTTTTTGCCGTTCGAGCTCGTTAAATTTTTAATAAACAAGCCCAAACAGTCTAAAGCTCGGCTCGTTAGCTGGCTCGTTTAATATTTATTATTTATATATTAAATAATATAAAATTATGTATAAAAAATAAGAGAAATATGCTATTTATATATTAAAAAATATAAATGTAAATAATACTTAACTATAGATAGTATATTTATATAATAGTGGTAGTAGATATTATTATTTTAGTAAAATATGGACTTTTTTTTAGTATGTTTATATATATTGTATATATAATTGTATAATCAAAGTTTTAATTGTAACTTTAGTCTCATATGCAAGTATGAATTTATAAATTTTTTGGCTCGTTAAGGTTCGTGAACAGGCTCGAGCTCGAGTCGAGCTTAAGCCAACTCGGCTTGAGCTCGGTTCGTTAAATTTTTATTCAGCTCGAGCTCGAGCTCTTTAAAATCTTAATAAACAAGCCCAAACATACTAAAGCTCGGCTCGGCTCGACTCGTTTGCAGCCCTAACCACAGGGAGATAAAATAGATTTTGCTCTAAATTTTATAATAATCACAATAATATTGCAATTAAGATAGCAAATACTGATTATTTATAAAATTACCATATACTAACCTTAAGATTTTGCTTTTTCATGCCCACCTTACTTCATCTGTTGTGAATACTTTTCAATCCTTTTAACGAGTAGACATAAAGCATAATCTCTTATTCTTAAATATTACTTTTCTTGTATCACTATTCTCAGATCTCCAAAAAATTAAAAGACAGTAGACAAAGTGTATATGTGTTTGTACTAGATTTGATAGCCCAATGAGGATGTGCCATGTGTCCTGTAGGCGACTCAAAGTGGGTGACCCTAGCATGTTTAAATGGTGGCAAATGGTGCTTTGATTATGAAGATAAGGGACAATCATGGGGGATCAACTCCCATGAATTGACTCAATCCCTACAACCTAGGGAATAATACCTGTGTATTTATATATTATATATTTATATTTAATATTTAGATATTAAATATTATTATAAATATATATATGTGTGTGTGTGTGTGTGTGTGTGTGTACGTGTGATGAATGAATGCAGAAGTGGGACAAGTGGCACTCATCAAAGATAGAAGGACAACCACTAACTTTTCATCCAAGGGTTGGAATTCAAATTTCTCTAACAGTAACTATTTTCATGGGATATGTTTAACCAAGTAAGGACATTTGTCATCTATCCAAGACCTCAACCTACCATCCAACGGTCCAGATTTGAAGGAGGTTATAACAACCCCAATTCTTGGGGAATAATCAACCACATGCTTAGAAGAAGGAGGCTGGTGGGATAGGTGTCAGCTCAAGAGGCAATTCAGCACCTCACTATCTAGAGATTATGGAGATACTTTAGGAGGAAACTGTTGATTTCCAGGATGTAGTTCATGATTCTCAGGAGGTCTTAGCATCTACAAATACCCCATTTGAAAATGGAACAAACCCCACTCAACCAATCAATCAACATATTATATAGCATTAGTGCTATTTATCCTTAGTCTTAGTTTCAATTTAGCCCTAGATTAGAAGTACAAGGTAAATTTTCCATAGATTTAGCCCTCGTTCATTGACATCATTGTCAATTAGTTGTTTTTGGGCATTATTGGCATTGAATTGTGCTTACATTCCATTTGTAACTCAATTTGATGTTTTTCAAACAAGTTCTTGCACTTTTATATGTTTAATCCATTTGAATTTATAAAAGTAGTTGTTTTTGAGTTCATTTCTTTCTGTCCATTTCTTTTCTTGACTTTACAAACTTCTCAAAGATTGGAAGTCTTCTTTATTGAGGCAAAACAATCCCTTTGAACCTCACATAATCACCTGTTTTAGAAGTCAGATATTTTTCATCCCCATTTTCATACACTTAGGCACTGTTGCCTTGGCATGCTTGCAATCTACTAAAATCCTTCTATGTTGGCCATTTTTTGTGCAAACATCTTTTGGCATGCGCAGTGGGACCTATAGGAGTTACTAGGGTAAAATGTCAAGAAGAGATAGAGAAAAGAATGTTCTAATGGGACAAATCCCTACTAATGCATCAGACATTTCTGGTTCAGAGTCACAAAAACCTTCTTCTGTGCAGCATGAGTTCTCTCAAGATTAAACTGCATAGTAAAAGGTATCAAAAATTGTTTTGAAAGAGCAAATTAGAAACTCTCTTCCAGAGATTTCTTGTTGTTTCATTTCATCATTGCAGAAGATGAAAGACGTCACAAGAGCCATCAATAGGATGTTTCCATCTTTGAAGAAATGAGGCAGCCGTCTTTAAAATTGGCTATCCTACATGTTGGAAAAGTGGGACCACATCTAGAAGGAAATTTGCCCAAGGCCCCGATTATTGCTCATCCATAATGTCCTGGGGTCTATCAAGGATTTTGAACTCGGAGGGCCTCCTCCTCAAAGAGTACTAGGAAGAAGAGATGGCTTTGCCAATGGGTAGGCAAGCGAGCAAAGGCCTATCAACAACAACTAGGGTCAATCTGTAACAATCTGTTCTGATTGATTGCTTGAGCGGTCAATCAGTCACTCAAGCGGTGAAGCAGAGCTCCTAGTATCTTGCTTGTTTGTAGGCGAGATCACTCGAGCGGTAAAGTGCTCGCTCGAGCATAGAAATGAATCTCCCAGTATTTTCAGTGTAATTCTGCAAAACTTCTGAGACCTTGCATTTATTCCTCGAGCGATCTGTTTATATTATGTGCATCGCTCGAGTGATGAAAAGTTCACTCGAGTGCTCTGTTCGGGATAACAGTTTTAAAACTCAATCTAAACACATTTTGGACTCACTTTTTCACACTATTTCTCTCTCTAACACCCATTTCTGAAAACCCTAGTATTAAAACACTAGATTTCATCAATTTTTAGCAATAATCAATCCTTATTCCTTTATAAAAGTTGTTAAGCTCGCCGAAAGCTACACTTTGAACTAATTGGATCGTGTTATTTCGGAAGCTCATTCCTTGCATCTTCATTTTTTCTCTCACAACCTTTAAGGTAGGAATATTTTTACCCTTGTATATCTATATTTTGGTTTGAATATATATATTAATCTCATGATATTTATGTGATTTGGAATGAGTGATACACACACACACACGTGCGAACGCGCGCACACACACACACACACACACACACATAGATATGGACATTAATGGTGATAGTGAGCTTTGTACTAAGATTTGTGGAAGATTTGATTATTTATTAATGAAAAATAATGTACGCATCAATAATCTTGGAAAATAAAAGAATGGCAGGATAAGCCCTAAATTTCTTGTGAAATCCTAATTGTTGTTCATGGGTCTTGGTTGGTAATAGAAGGGAAATTAATGGGTGAATTGGAAATGTATTGAGACCCTTGTGTTGAGATAGAAATTTGAGTTTTGGATAGTTTGCTTGCTGTGTGTTATGGTCTTGCCCGTACGGGGAAATTGAGGTACCTACTTTCCCGGTTGTTTAAGGACGACAAATGTGGCAATGTTTGAGGTATCCACGTGCTTGATTGTGTGATGATGATGAATGTGGAAAACTTGAGGTACTCATTGGTCATCCGTGTGAGGATAGAGAAATGTGGAAATAATTGAAACGATGTTTATTGAAATATGGAGATTAGGGGATTAGTGTTTATGGGTAAGGGGCATGGTTATGCATAATTTAAATCAAATGTTTAGATACTTGGTTAAATATATTCTCTACTGGGCAATAGCTCATTCTTATTTAACAAAATTTCAAGACTTGGTGAGCCGCTACCACCCCAATGAAAAGGAAGATGATCAACCCTTTTGTTTGAAATTCAAGGATATTTTGAAATTGTAATTCGATAGTTGAACTTTTATTTTGTATTGGGATCAAGGGCCTCATTTGTTCGTTGAAGGCCATGTCATAAATATTGTAAGCCTATAGGGCATTTGTTTGACTTTCTCTAACTTCTTGAACTATGAAAACTCAATATGTATTTTATAACTTCGAATTTGCAGTTCAATGAAAAAGAGAACCTTTGGGACTTGTTTAGTAAATTTTCGTTGTTAATACATATATATCTCTGTAGGTTGAATAGCTTTTAGTTTCAGAGTTGGGAGTGCTACAAATTAGTATCAATACAAACTGGGTTTGAATACCTAGAGCTCGTGGGACATGGCTCATGCAATAATGGATCTATCATGTTGGGATAGGACATTACTTGCCTTACATGTTTGGGTGTTTACGTGCTTGTGTGACTATGTAGGTATGGGGTCAAGTTTTTAGGATACAAGTAGTGTTCATTACATTCATCGAAGTCCCTTTGGAAAGGCACTTGATTAATGCCTTTTCCACTTGGAAATCTTTAAACATCATGGGATGAGTTGATATCTTAGGAGGGTGATCCGTATGTGCTCTACTTGTTTATGTGCCTATGTGTCGAGAGTGAGATTAGGACTTAAATGGAAGTAATGTGTGAGGTGATGTGTTAGTATGTGAACTATGAATTAATTCTAATTTACATCTACTCTTACATAGGATGTTTGGACGTGATAGAGGCCAAAGTAAACCTAGCCGAGGCGGTCAAGACATTTCGGCCCAGCCGGAGATCCTCCTCAAGAATAAGGAGTGGGTCAAAATAATGTGGGCACTCCACCGAACCAAGATGCTATGGAGGCATTATCTAGAGAGATGGCTGGGCCTCTTAGAGAGCTCATGGATATTGTAACATCACTCAGGGGGAACCCACGAGCATTAATAGTTCGGATTCTCAATTTCTTCGATCTAGTCTCATGAGTGCAATGTGAAACATAGATGAGAGTCCAAATTCGGCAACTTTATAGATAATCCATTTTGTTACGAAAATAACCTTTGCCAAAAATGGATTGCGTCATCAGATCTCAGAGTTGCCACCTAATGTTTTTGGAAAAATTAGGAAACCCGTGACTCTTGCTAAGGCCACTGTTCATCGTAACCAAGGATGCTTGGCTCGGAACCTAAGGTGTGATAAGGGAAGGCCATTAATTGAGCATCTCTGCTCACCCAATCAAAAGATCGGCCTTTACTAACCATGATATGATTTTTATTAACTTCATATGTTCATATTCTGATGTATTTAATAAATCCTTAAAATTACTATGTGAAGCAAAACAAATATAGACTGTGTCGTCCATTTTGGAACAGCTTGATTTCATTATCTTGAAAATGTTTTGGATTGTGCAATCATAAAAATCAATGTTATTCCAAATTAAATAATACAACCTTCACCCACTGGCATGTATAGAGTTATATCAAATAAGCACACAACCACATGGTAGGATGCCAAACATAGTAAGAAAATCACACACAAACGGGATGCTAAAGCACAAAAGCTTACATATTTACTGACGTCCTGCAAATAGGTATAAAACAAAGTTAGTAAAATATGCACGATCCTATATACAAGATACTAATGCAATTCACTCATGAAATGCAACTACAGATCCAGTTTCTAAACTATATGACATGTGAATTATCTCAAGACAAAAGGTAGTATACAAAATCACATAATAATCGATTAAACTCAAAGATGCAAATTTAGTCGGATCATAAGGCATAAGACATGGATGCAAGGCATGGATATGATGACAAGCAAAATAACATGCATATTTACAAAATATGGAAAGCGAAATAAAGAACGGGATAGAAATAAGCAGGGCGGAGAGTTATTACAACTTTAAATATTACAAATCCGAATAGGGGGAGAGAGGAAAAATATTACAACAAAATTAAATCCTCACAAACACTCTCTAATTAAAAGAAAAACAATAAAAATAGAAGCTGCAGGGGGTCTCGGAGACCATCGGAGACTATTTTGCTCGACATCGAGAGGTTGCTAGGTTCTGTCCAGAAGGAAACTGGCTGGTCGGCCAAAAGATGAACTAGCTGACCAAAATGTTGGTCGGCCGTCCAATCAGGCCAGGCCGAAACTTTGTTTTGCTCTAACATTAGAAAAACAAACGGAAAATATGAAAGTGGCTCAACTAACCACTTCCAGTTAGCTTACAATAGGTTTATAACATGAAATCAAAGCAAGAAAAATAATAGAAGAAAGAAAATGCAAGAATGTAAAAGAAAATGAAAAGTGTGCAAAATTTACCTTCTAAGGAAGGATTTGATTTCTGAACTTCCTTTTGATCGCCCTCAAGTTTAGGAAGTGTGTTCTCAATTCTCAAATTGAAAATTTGAAATTCTTATTAGAATGGGGATTTTGGGTGGTTTAACAGTGTGTGTGCGGGGGAGTTGTTCCAACTCTCTATTTTTCTCTTAATTTCAACAACACTCACTCTCTTTTGATCAAGGCTCAAGAATATGGCTATAACAGAATTTATGGGCTTGGTTTGATATATTGAAAGATGGTATATCAGTGTATCTCTAAGCTTATAGCTCAATGTTCAAGACTTTATCTTTTCCTCTCTAACTCTCAATTCACTTTCTCAATTCAATTCCTTTCTTCCTAATTTGATCCTTTCTATCTCTATAAGCAACCAGGGAAGGCTACTAAGTCAAGGAGGTTAGAGACAAGGTGGGAGACATGGATGATGGGATGATAAGGGTGGTTGAAAATGAATGCCACATTTTAGGAAAATGACAATCTCCCTTTTGACAATGGGGGCTATTGGAGGATAATGGAGGGGGTGGGTGTGTATCTCAATCATGAATCTGTCAAGAAATAGCTGGAAAGGGCATGACCCACACGCATTGAAGAAGAATTTTGTCAAAACTACACTGCTCTTGGAAAAATTAGCCGGCCAACCAGTTTATTGGTTGGCCGGCCAAAAACCTTGGCATGGCCAGCCAAAACCTTGGATGGCCGGCCAACTAAGTGGCCGGCTGCCAAAAAAGTTGGCTGTGGCTGACTATTTTGCTCGAAACAGGATTTTTCGATAGAATTATCATCACTTCCTTCTATTTCCACACTGTTCTTTGCTCGATTTCCTCAGAAAAAATTTTCATTTTGAAGTTTAAATGTGAGCCTCGGAGCATTATGAAAATATTTGGAATAAAGTGCGGAAAGAAAGTTTCGAAAGAGATTTTTGAGTAAGATTTGAACACTTGGCCAAAATAGACTTAGGTTTGGAAATGAAGCAGAAGTTCCATCTTTCTTACTGAGAATTTTGTGAAACACATTCCTGTTTTCATCATCGGGTAATCAAAATAAAGCGCCCAAGTCTTAGAGCTGATCAAAATAAGGTGTCTACAGTTGACTCTCTTTGATAGAACTCGAAGTCATTTCTTAACGTGAGTGAATGTCAAATCTTGAAGATGACCCTTCTGACAAGGCCGTAAGATTAAGGCAAACAAACAAGATGCGAATACAGGTGGTTGAACCCAAGGGTTGCCTACGTATCCCTTTGTAAGGAATCAAACCAGCGTAGTTTAGGGGCAAAATGAAAATTATATGCAATTGAAATACAATTTGAAAGCTGGACTTACGCGCTTCACAAAGCTATTTTTGTTTTGAAAATTCACGATCTACAATGCAATGCAACAAGTAATATGAAACATAACAAGGGATACAATCCAAATACATTCACATAAGAGAACAAAATGTAACTGATGAATATTTTTGACCTACAACCCAAAACAGGGGAGGTATTAACCGATGGATAGTCTCAACTAACAACTTAAGAAAATGGAGGTATTAACCAATAGTGTTTTGAACTGTCAATAACCCGAAAAAGGGATAGTATCGCCATCCCGAAAAGGAGCTAGTATAAACTGAGTGGTTTGAACCTACAACCCAAAAAAGGGGCCAGCAGTAACTGATAAAAGAGGTTGTAATCAATTGTTGATGTGAAGAGATTGTAGCCAAGTAATGGAACAGTGGTAGTTGTAACCATGCAAATGATATGCTAATGCAATTGAAAGTTGGATTCTTTTTCTTTTCTTTTTGAAAGAACATGATTTATGCAATGCAATATGTAATATAGGGTAAGGCAAGCCTTATGCAAATGAAGCATAACTAAGAAGTACAATCCAAACACACTTACATGAGAAGAGAGAATGTAATCGATGAGTAGTTTTAACCTACAACCCAAAATAGGGGAGGTATTAACCGAGGGATGGTATCAACTAACAACCCAAGAAAATGAAGGTATTAACCGATGGTGGTTTTAACTGACAACCTGAGAAAGGGATAGTTTCGTCATCCCGAAGAATGGCTAGTATGAATTGAGTGGTTTGAACCTACAACCCAAAATAGGGGGCCACCATTAACTGATGAAAAAGGTTGTATCAAATATTGATATGAATGGATTGTAACCATGCATGATAAATTTAATAAACAATGCAAGTGTGATGGTGAATGCAAAAACAAGAAGGGTAATGTGAGACATACAACATGCAGTATGATATGATGGATACGCAATAGATGAATAAAAAAAATTCAAAATTTTCTATTTCTGTGTTTTTTTTCCTAAAATTTCTCCTTTATTTATTTATTTTTTTTTTTGATTTTCCTTCAAAATTTCCTTTTCAATTTTTTTTCTTTTCTTTTTTTTTGACAATTTCTTTTTGAATTTTTGACAATTTATATACATACCATATATACATATACAGATAATATACAAAATACGTACTACGTACATAGACACAGACAAAATATATACATTCAAACCATATATATATACAAAAACATACATATATACAGATACATACGCACATACGAGCTATATATATATGAACATAATATATACATACGCGTATACGGACATAGACATATGGATACAAATATATACGGATATAGATACACAGACATATATATACAGAATATATACAAGCATACACTCTTCCCTTGTTTTGTCTCTCTCTCTCTGCCCTATCATCTTTGTCGAGCACCGTGTCTGGCGCGCAATTTCAATAATCAAGGCGCACCTGATTGATAGTAGCTGGACTGATCCCTATTGTCAAAGATTGCCTTGGCAATCCACTCTTCTTTTGGCCTTTTCTTCTTCTCTAGCTTCTTCTTAAACCCAGGCCAGCGAGAGAGCAGAGCAAAAAACTGCAAACTCCCCCTGCAATTACTTGCCAATTTTCTCTTTAGAGGCATTACTATCCTCTAATATATCCTCTTCTCACCATCCACTCACTCTCTTTCTCGGCCTTAATGATTTTCCAATTGAGAATGTTGAGGCCAACTCCTTTGAGCCTCAATAGTGTGCCCCTGCCCCTGCCCCTGTACTCAATTCTTGCGCTGTCAATCAAGCAAACAATAGCAGCACAGTTTGATATCGATGCCAACCGCTTCATATTGAAGTCCTATGTGGAGATGGTGACCGCATTCTCTAATTTGTCCCACCGGCTGCAAAACAGGACAAGTGAAGTACACCGATTAAACGACCAACTCTCCTTGCTTTAGCTTATGTACAAGGATGCTCAAGAAGAGATTAATAACTTGAAGAAATAAAACAAGGAGCTGAAATGGAAGGCAACCTTCATGGCCCGATTTGGAATTCCTTCATACTTCGAATTTGATGGCCGGCGGGGAGTAATTTCTTTCGGAAACTCTGCCAATGCCGAGGTAGAATCTTTAAAGGCATCCCGAGAGTGAAGATGTGGCGAGGCAATCATTGGTAGAGTCGAGCGATGAAGCTATCTGCAAATGAAGGTGGTTTGTAATCTTCACTGCCGGGCTACTGTCGGAAACCGAGAAAAATGGTCCCTCTCTCTATTTTTTGTATTTTCAATTTTTTTTCTTTGTTTTTTTTTTCTTCTTTTTCCTTCAAATGAATCTAAAACTCCAAAGTATATCTTTCCATGGGTCGAAGAAGGAAAGATACTTCGAATATTTTTCGATTTATTTTTACCTGTTAGAAAAAAAAAAGAAGAGAATTTTCTATCTCTTTTGTTTTTCTTTGTCTTTTTTCTTTTTTCATTTTATGTTTTTCCTTAGGAAGGAACACTAATGCTTCAGATTTTCTTTTGTTGTTTTTGAAATTTTCTTCATCTTTTTTTTTTTTTTTTTTTTGTAATGCTGATCGGGGCCTCACCCTGAAGTTTAATAAAATAAGTTCTGTGGTTTGCACATCATGGTATGAATGGCAGAACACTTGAGCATGAAAACATTTTTCTTAAACTTGAATTCGAGAATGATTGAATTTTAATGAATTCTGAATTTGGACATTGAGCTCTCAACTGACCAGAAATAAAAAATGACTCAATGAAAGAAAAACAAAGCAAAAACAATACAAACACACCTATTTACACTTGCTGGAATAAAAGGCACTCAAAACACGACTCAAAAGGACAAACTATTGAGCCTACACAACTTATGTAGTTTTCTATTCTAAATTCAAAGATTGGTCGGCCGCCTGATTGATTGACTGGCCAGCTAATTTGTTGTCCAACCAGCTGAAGAATTAACGGCTGGCTGATTTATGAACTGCTTGGCTGAACAAACTGAATGAACTGGCTAAACAAATGGTCGGCTAGCTAAACAAGTGGTTGGCCGGTTGAAACAATCAAGAAACACACCTACAGTCAACTCAAAACTTGGACGACCGATAGAATGGTTAGCTGGTCGATTGAAATATGAACATGAGACTCGAGAGTGCAGGGAGAAGACCGAATTCCTAACTCGACCATGCCCCTAGTTCATCGCTTTAACTTTTTCTTTTTGTTTTCTGCTAAATTTTTTTTTGACCAACATGAGAGTTAGATTAGCATGCTTGTTCCACTCTCTATTTTGAAATCATGTAAGTCAAGTTGCGAGCATTGAAATTTTTCCCTTTTTGGTCCAAAGAATGGTCTGAGTTTTGAAAATGGAAAAATTTTCAAGAAAATTAGTTGACTTCATTAAAAATCCTCAAAAAATGTTTTCGCAAACGGCCACTACCCGACCAACATGAAATCAACCTTTGAGATGCATAAACTCAAATTAGATAACCTGAGCAGGTTTTGTCTTGTAGTTGAATCTACTGTAAAGAAGAGATAGGACAACCGAATAAAGATAACCCAATTAAACATGGACAAGAGAACCAAGAATATACCAATCAAACATGGATGGGACGAGTAAGTTAAAAATGGTTGTGACCGAACTTCAGGATGAAGCTGCCTACGTATCCCAAAGATAGAAATCATGCCTTATGTAGTTCCTGGGTAAGGTTCAGTGCAATGATTTAAAGGCACAGAGAAGTAGGTGAAAATTACTACATCTTTATTCAAAACTCCTAGCTCAATGATCGAAATCGACTCGAAAGTAAAAGAAAAGACAAACACAAAAAGGACAATGATGTTTGGGTTATCACCCTGAAATCACTAGACTCGAATATGCTAGAATGACTCGAGTCTGATCCCAACTCTACAAACTTGGTGGAATCAAACTTAAACTCAACACTCAATTCAGAACTCAGAATAAAATCATTCTCAAATTTCTAGTTAAAGTGTGGGTCATCCACCGCATTCAAAATAAAGCTCATGCAATCAATAGGTGGTCATTCCTTAAACACAGAAAGGGTCAGATATCCCATAAGTTCTATTTATTTACAATCCCCCCAATTCAGACAACTGATCATTGTATGCCCCACCAAAAAAACTGAACCCCACAAACTGACATACCAAAACCACTTATTTGAATTTGAAAACCTCTATATAGATTTCTGTATGTAGCACATAGCAGGAAAGAGAACAAACACTCCTATGGGGAGGGGTAAGGTTACCTTGTCCTAGTTTGAAATGATCTAGAGCTTCATTATTCAAACAAGTGGTATCATACATCCTAGAAATGAGAGAGCATCCTGTCCTAAGTTGAAAGTTACTAGAGCTTACTACATGCACTAGGTCAGTCTTGGTCAAAAAGGGCACCTCAGCAAGATACTGATCTACCAATTCAATCCAATGGATTAAGTGGTACGTGGTGATCTAGATTCCAAGGCTTGTGCTTACACCATATTAGAGCCCATGTGTTTGTCTATCCACCTGAAGCCGAATAGCCATCCAGGATAACAGGTGATGAGCACGAAACTTAAGCGCACTATCTATTTATGCTACAAAACCCACTTGATAGACAAACACATATATATAGCTAACTATTCCATACATCCATTTCCATTAAATCCCAAATGCCAAATACATGCTATTTACATCTCAATGCCCCTATTCCAATCCCAAGCATACATTTTACAACAAGTATGAAATGGAAGCCAAACAGATAATAAGTGCCCTACAGGCTTACAAATTTATCCAAGAACATTCTTGGTTACACAAAATGGAGTTTCAACTCAACACAAATACAGCCCTGGGCTTACATTTAACAAATAACAATAAAACAAAAATGAAGCCTTAGCTCCGAGTCCTCCCAAGTCAATGCCTTAGCGGAGGTATAGCACCTGTACCTGAAATGGTTTTCCCTTATAGGGTGAGCCACAGCCCAGTAGAGATATACTACACAACATATGAACCATGACAAGACTAAAGAGTAGTATGCTCATGCCATGCTCATGATAAAACAATTTATCTCTCTTTTTTTTTTTTTTTTTTAATTTTATTTTTAAGAGTATGCAATGCTGAAATGCAACAACAGATATAAAACCATTTCCATTTTAAACCATATTTTTTACATCAATACAGGCTCTGTGAATCTCTAGGTGAGTGTCTGCAAGTAGGCCCTAATGCACTACCACTGTCATTTTTACCAGTAAACTGGAAGGCTTGACACCTAACCGCGCGGTTCCACACCCCCTACCCAGATTCACCAAGTATTCATCTTTTCGCACATAGATACATTTCCAAACATTTCTAAAAATTAGATACATTCCCAATGAAATGAATGTAATGCAATGTCCAATGCAACAAATGAGGAATGTGGTTCAATTTACCTAAGTCTCATGCATTTCTACAACAATCATGGCTATCCTCCACCGATAGCCCAAAACAGATATTTCTAAACAAATATTTAAACAATTAAGTTTCAAAAAAATTCTGATAGATACAATCTATTCCACATCTCATCAAATATAAACAACTATACTAGTTTTCATATCACAATCACGTTCGGTAACCTCTCAAGGTCCATTTCTAACCGTGTCGGTTTTATTCCAATAGATACATTAAGCAAAATAATACCGTTAATGCCTAAGAAAACATCATTTTCTTTCCAAACTCATTCTCCAAGAATTATTCAACTATGACATCCTATTTTGATCAAAAGCCCCAAAAGTTAAACATAATTTTTTTATTTTCTTTAAAAATACCCTTTCGGTCGCAAACCGGTAAAAATTTCAAAACTGATCGAGTCAAAGTCCGTTTTTGTTCAAATTTAAAACATAGCTCTTTCATAACCTTACAAACATATTCCAAGTTTACACTTTACAATTTAGGCATCAACTTTTTATTTTTCTCAAAATTTCTCTTTTAAGCTAATAAATCACAAATTTTCCAAAAATTCTAATTAAATTATATACAACTCTAAACTCCATATAATCAAGTAAAAGTGCATAAAGAAGTGTAGGAAAAATCCCTACCTCAAGCTAGAAGAGAAAACAAGCAAAAATCCAAATTTTCGATTTTGTCGGATTTTGATCTCCACCGATCAAAATGTTGCTCTCACCAAGCTCTTCACTTTGGCCTTAAGAACTCTTTCATTATCCTTTCCAATGTATCAAGTCTTTGTGAGGTACATGCAGCTTTGCCACTTGTTCCTCTGTTACAATATCATTAACTACACCCCGGCATCTTGGAAAACCATAACAGCATGCGAGATGTTCATCAATAAAAAAAAAATCTGTAATCATATGTCAATTCTTCCCACTGTTTAACATCTTTTTTAGCAAAGATAATTATATGATCATCACCATTCGCATTTATAACTCTCGAGTAGCAATTAGGTTCACAAGAGTGATTAACTAAATGTGCAATGCTTCTAGCTCTTGTTGCATCAATGACACGCTCATCATCAATATGAAACATGTAAGGCCCTGTTTGGTAGGGCTTATTTCTAGCTTATTTCAGCTTTTAGCTTAATTTAAGCTATTTTGATGTGTTTGGTTAAGCTTAACAATACAACTTATAGCTTTTTGTAAGTCAAAAATCAACTTATTCTTTGAGTGGGGGAAGAGAAGCTTAATTTATAAGTCAAAAATCAGCTTATGTTCACAGTTATAAGCTATAAGCTGTTAAGGTATAAGCTATAATCACTTTCCCATAGCTCTACCAAACGGGGCCTAAGTCCCAACACCCACTAGCGAATTGTACATGAATCGTTCTCTTCGGTCAGCCATTGAGGGTCTAACAATCTCGCCTATGTATTCAATCACCATGTCTCCTGCTCTGTGTGGCTGTTTTGCAAAGATTCCAAAACCATGTATTCCAGGTTTCCCGAACGTCAATCTTTTTCTATAAGTTGCTCTCATGTATTTGTATTTCTCAGCCATAGAAAGTATGCTCTCGGAAGCATCAAGCTCAGACGTCTTTAGCTCTTGAAGACTGAGGGAGAATTTAGAACCAGTATCTGTAGTAGATGGTAGAGTATTTCCCAAGGCCTCATGTCGACAGTATCCACCAACCAAATAAGGCTTTTGTTCTCCAAATAAACACTTCAAGGATGCAGCAGCAAGAACTTCAGGTTCTTTCCTCCCTCTTATTTTATCATTCACTCCCCCTCAATCTCTCTCTTAAATAAATCATTCTCCACTATCAAAAATCATAAAATCTCCCACCACCGAAAATATCATCATGCATATTCCACCCTCTCTTTGCTTTCTCTTCTCCTCAAAAATTCCTTGACCAAACCATCTATTTTTTTTAAAACTATTTTCTATTTTCTCAAATCATGGTCCAGACAACCAAAACTCAAATTTTAAATTATGCATTGACTATTTTTTTTTTAAAAAAAATTTGGGTCATCACACTATGAGTTCTTGGTTATGCTGTTTGGCTTGACTAATGCTCCTACTACTTTCATGGATTTGATGAATTGAGTTTTTCGTGAGTATCTTGATAAATTTGTAATGGTTTTTGTAGATGACATTCTCATTTATTTAGCTTCCGAAGAGAAGCATGAGGGACACCTCCGTATTGTTCTACAGTTGCTTAGGGAACATCGATTGTATGCTAAATATGAGAAATGTGAATTTTGGCTCTACGAGGTAAAGTTCTTGGGTCATGTAGTTTTTGGGGATGGGGTCATAGTGGATTCTTCAAAAATAGAGGCCATGTAGAATTGGGAGTGACTAAAGAACGCCTTTGAGATTTGTAGCTTTTTGGGTCTCGCCGCCTATTATAGGCAGTTTATGAAAGACTTTTCTACCCTAGCTTTTCCACTGAGTAGACTAACTAGAAAAAGTGCAAAGTTCACTTGGAGTGAGTCATGTGAGAAATCTTTCTTAGAGTTGAAGTCTAGGCTAACGATTGCACCCATTTTGATTATTTCAAAGAGAGGGTTAGGTTATATTATTTATTGTCATGTTTTTAGGGAAGGTTTGGGGTGTATCTTAATGCAAGAGGGCAAAGTTGTGGCGTATGGCTTGCGTCAGTTAAAGACTCACAGGAGAAACTACCAAACTCACGACCTAGAGTTAACATCGGTCATTTTTGCTCTAAAACTTTGGAGGCACAATCTATACGTGGAGAAGTTTGATGTGTTCTCGGACCATAAAAGCCTTAAGTATCTATTCTCTTAAAAAGATTTGAACCTACGTCAAAGGAGATGGATGGAGTTTATGGAAAATTTCAACTTTGAATTGCATTATCATCCAAGAAAGGCCAATGTGGTGACCGATGCCTTGAGTAGAAAATTCATGAGTACCATTGCTAGTCTTGCCATGAGAGAATGGGGAATGTTGGGTGATCTGGGTGAATTTGACTTGCATTTTTGGCGAGTCTCCCAAGCATGCCACCTTGTTTATAGTCCTTACACAGCGAACTCTTGTCATACGGGTTATAGAAGCTCAGCGAGGTGATCCGGAAGTGCAGGTAATCCGAGGGAAGATCTTCTAAGGAAAGGAAGAGAAGGGGTTTATAGTGTATTCTGATTTGAGTGTTCGGTATTTAGAATGTCGTTTTGTACCAGAATCCTATAGTTCGTTGGGAATTCCATAATTCACGCCTTGTGGTGCATCCAGAGGGCACAAAAATGTACCGTGATCTTAGCTGTCAATTTTGGTAGAGGGATATGAAGCAAGATGTAGCGTTGTTGGTGTCCAAGTGTCTAAGTTGCCAACAAATCAAAATGGAACACCAAAGCTAGTTGGGTTGTTGCAACCCTTACCTATAGTCGAGTGGAAATAGGAGCACATCACTATGGACTTTGTTTCAGGCCTTCCTAGAACATAGAGGGGTAATGATGCAGTTTGGGTTGTTGTGGATCGACTAACTAAGTCGGCCTATTTTCTTGCTATGTGTATGGGGGATTTGGTTGATATCTTAGCTGAGCTTCATGTTAGAGAGATTGTCCAGCTTCACAGGGTCTGGTGAGCATCATCTCAGATAAAGACCCTTGTTTTACCGTATGGTTGTGACAAAGTTTACAGAGCATTATGGGTACCCAATTGACCTTTAGTACTGCCTATCACCCTCAAACCAACAGACAGTCTGAATGGACTATCCAAATCCTAGAAGATATGTTGAGAGCTTGTGTACTAGACCTCAAGGGTTGTTGGAAGAGGCATTTGCCTCTAGCAAAGTTTGCCTAGAATAATAGTTATCAAGTTAGTATTAGGATGGCACCTTTCAAAGCCTTGTATGGGCATCCGTGTAGATCACCAGTGTGTTGGATTGAGGAGGGGGACTCAGCCATGCTTGGACCCAAGTTAGTTCGTGAGACCACCGAGAAAGTGGCTCTTATACGTAAGAGGTTGATCACAACTCAAAGCCGACAAAAGAGTTATACCGACCGGAGGAGAAGACCTTTATCTTTCGAAGTGGGTGATCATGTGTTTTTTAAAATATCACCTAGGAAAAGTTTGATGAGATTTGGGTGAAGCGGGAAATTGTCACCTAGGTTCATTGGTCTTTTTTACATCATAGAATGGGTGGGAGAAGTAGCCTATTGTCTTACTTGACCACCACAACTATTCGGGGTACAAGATGTATTTCACATTTCTATGTTTTGTAAGTATGAACCTGATCCTTCCCATGTTTCATATTAGACAAGCTTAGAGGTAGATAAGAATACCACCTATGAGGAGAGACCAATAAAGATCCTAGATTCCCGAGAGCAAGTTTTGAGAGGCAAGGTCATTCCTTTAGTAACGTGTTATGGCACAACCATGGGGTGGAAGAGGCTACTTGGGAACGAGAAGTTGAGGTACGTGAGAATTATTCAAATTTGTTTAATGATGCGTAATCTTGTTAATTTGTTGTTTTCCTTGGCATTATGTATTTTGACTTGTGGAGAGAATGTAACGAAAAAGCGTTATTTTCTTATAAACTTAGACTTTCATATCATTATTCGAATTTTGATTTGATTTCGTTCTCACTTAATGATGATGTGAATGTTGGGACTGCTGTTGATATGATGTTAGTCTTCCTTTGGGATTGTCGGAGTTGTTGTTGGAAGGAATCATGAGATTTCTGGGATGAAATTCCTTAAGGGGGGTAGAATGTAACAATCTGTTCTGGATGACCGCTCGAGCTGTCAATTGATCGCTCGAACAGTGAAGTAGAGCTCCCAGTATCTTGCCTGTTTACAAGCGAGACCATTCCGGTGGTAAAATGGTCACTTGAGCATAGAAATGAAGCTTCCAGTATTTTCACTGTAGTTCTGTAAAATTTCTAAGACCTTGCATTTACGGCTTGGGCGATGGAAAGTTCTCTCGAGTGGTCTATTTATATTACGTGCATTGCTCGAGTGATGGAAAGTTCTCTCGAGTGGTTTGTTCAGGACAACAGTTTTAAAACTCAATCTAAACACATTTTGGACTCACTTTTTCACACCCTTTATCTCTCCAACACCTATTTCCGAAAACCCTAGTATCAAAACACTAGATTTCATCCATTTTTAGCAATAATCTATCCTTGTTCCTTTATAAAAGTTGTTAATCTCGCCGAAAGGTACATGTTGAACCGATTGGATCATGTTATTTTGGAAGTTCATTCCTTGGGTCTTCATTTCTTCTCTCACAACCTTTGAGGTAGGAATATTTTTACCATTGTATATCTATATTTTGGTTTGAATATGTATTAATATCATGATATAGATGTGTGATTTGGAATGTGTAATATATATATATATATATGGACATTAATGGTGATAGTGAGTTTCATACTAAGATTTGCGAAAGATTTGATTATTTCTTAATGAAAACTAATGTACACATCCTAAATTTTTTGTGAAATCCTAATTGTTGTTCATGGGTCTTGGTTGGTAATAGAAGGGAAATTAATTGGTGAATTAGAAATGTATTGAGACACTTGCGTTAAGATAAAAATTTGAATTTTGGATAGTTTGCTTGTTGTGTGTTATGGTCTTACCCACGCAGGGAATTGAGTTGCCCACTTTCCCGGTTGTGTGAGGACGACAAATGTGGGAATGTTTGAGGCATCCATGTTCCTGATCGTGTGAGGATGATGAATGTGGAAAACTTGAGGTGCCCACTGGCAATCTGTTTGAGGACGAAGAAATATGGAAATAATTAAAACGATGTGCCATGGAATATGAAGATTGGAGGATTAGTGTTCATGGGTAAGGGGCATGGTTATTCATAATTTAAATCAAGTATTTGTATACTTGGTTAAATATATTCTCTACTGGGCAATCGCTCATTCTTGTCTAATTAAATTTCAGGATTTGGTGAGCTGCTACCACCCCAATGAAGAGGAAGGGGATCAACCCTTTTGTTTAAAATTCAAGGATATTTTGAAATTGTAATTCGATGGTTGAACTTTTAGTTTGTTTTGAGATCAAGGGCCCCATTTGTTCATTGAAGGCCATGTCTATTTAAGCTCGTAATGCATTTGTTTGACTTTATCTAACTTCTTGAACTATAAAAACGCAATATGTATTTTGTAACTCTGAATTTGTAATTCAATGACAAAGAGAACCTTTGGGACTTGTGTAGTAAATTTTAGTTGTCGATACATGTATATCTCTGCTGCTAGGTTGGATAGTTTTTAGTTTTGGAGTTGGGGGCGCTACACAGTCAATTTGAAGGTACAACCCATTGTTCAATCCTTCTATGGTTGACTTAGAGAGGCAAAACCACTTTGCTTAACATGCAGTAGTTCCTCCTTCCACAACTCCCCTGGGATTTTGTCAGGCTTCATCATTCCATAGCCCAATCCTATAGGGGCAAGGAGCAAAGCGTGGGGGGCATTTGCCTCATAGGTCGTTAGAAGGAAGAGATGACCCCACCAATAATCAAGCCTACGATCAAAGGCTCTACCATCTTCTGAACCCAATAAGATGAAATGATGACAATTTTCTGACTGTAACACTATTTTTAGAAGTGAGGAGGCAAGATGTACACTGTGTCTTAACAAAAGTAAAGTAGGTGATCAAGCCTTGAGTCAACTCTGAAATCAAGTTAAAATTCAAGCTTGAGGTAAGCAAAAATATAGACAAAAAGATCCAACAAAATTTTCCTCTAAAAAGTGCACAAGGGGGGCGAAATGATGTTGGAGAAATTGATGATATTTTGGTTGTGTAGACACCCCATTTTGACCGACCCTAAGACTTGGGCGCTTTCTTTTGATTACCCAATGATGAAAATAAGAATATGTTATCTCACAAAATTCCCAGTGAAAAGATGGAATGTAAACTTTAATCCCAGCCTTACACCTGTTTTTTGCCAAATTATTTTAGACCCATTCTTCATTTTCTTCTGCTTTATTATGTATTATATATATATATATATGATGTTATAATTATTATATAATATTTTATTAAATTTATTCGGTGCCATGGTTTCACCCACGCACCATACTTTTGTATATATATATATTAAATATTTTATATATTATTATATTATATGAGGATACTATTCTCCCTCTGAAAAATTCACTATACTTCCATCGTGTGCTTTTTTGTTTTAGACCCGTTTTTGGTCAAATTATGTTATATGTTTGGCTTCCTAAAATTTATTTTATTAGTCCATTTATTTTGTTATTTTATAATTTACATGCTTTTGTGTGTTTTTACATATTTTTTTTTGGGTATTTAATACATATATTTATGCTAATTATACATTTTATATATATTATTAATATTATAAAGTTACTATGCACCTTTTGAAAATTCACTCCTCCACTGTTTGAAGTTTTGTTTGTTTGTGAGCTTATATTGCCTATAAAAGAGGCAAGTGATGGAGAGATCAAAGATGTCTGGGAGATTTAGATTAGAGAATCAGAGAGAAAAAAAAAAAAAAGAAATGGTGCGAGAGAGTTTGAGAGAAAAA
Organism: Camellia granthamiana; assembly: GCA_036172215.1. Lineage (NCBI taxonomy): Eukaryota > Viridiplantae > Streptophyta > Magnoliopsida > Ericales > Theaceae > Camellia > Camellia granthamiana. The sequence continues at coordinate 87,540,141 of CM069912.1, forward strand.
AGAATCAGAAAGAAAGAAAGAAAATTACTTTTTGAGAGAGAAAGGGAAAATAAAATATTTTCTTAGATGTTTTTATTTCCATTTCATCAATACACCATTCAAAAACCAACCATTAAAGCTGTAATTCCAAATTTTGGACTGAGAATTGAGAACACATTTCATAGACTTGAGAGTAATCAAAAGAAAGTTTGTGACTGAGAAAATTCATCATTTCCCCGAAAGGTGAGTTTTTGCAAACTTTTATTTAATTTTAAAATGTGATATAATTTGTTTAAATACTTCATTTACTGCTTTTCATAACTTTTTTGTTTTTTTTTTTTGTTTTTTTTTTTTGTTTTTTTTTTTTATCGCTTTAATGAGAATGCTGCACCACCCATATATATGTTGTAAATTACTTTTTTTTTTTTTATATATAATTGTTTTTACCATTAATGGGAAGGCTGCACCACCCACATATCTGTTGTAAAATACTTTTTTTTTTTACCATTATAATGGGAAGGCTGCAGCACCACCCACATGTCTGTTATAATTTATTTATTTATTTTTTTTTATAACTATTTTACTACTTTAACGGGAAGGCTGCACCACCCACATATCTGCTTTAATTTAAATATTGTATATAAAATTGTTGTAATTTATTACTTTAAATAATTTACCCCACCAGATGAATAGTAACCTCCGGCGGTGAATAGTAACCCCGACGATGAATAGTGCCTCTGGCGATAAATAGTAACTGTGAACGAAAAATGCTTGGAAAGATGAATAACGATCAAAAAGGGTAAATAGCAATTATCATGGTGAATAGTGTTGTCGGTAATGAATAGTGCCCCAGGATGAATAATGCTCCTGCAAAATAAGTTTCCCCAGGCAGAACGGAGCAATTTTTCCTGTGTCAAGTAGAATATTTTCCAGCAATCCCCAAAGCACATGAAGTTTCTTTATTTTTATTTTATTTTATTTTTTTGTTTGTTTTTATTTTGAGAGTTTGTGAGGTTTTTATTTTGTTGTAATATTCCCCTTCTCTCTCTCTTATTTGGTTTGTAATAATTTATTTAAAGTGTTGTAATAATTCCCCGCCCCATTGCTTTCTATCCCGTGCTTTTACTTGCTTTCTTTATCTATGAATCTGCATCATATTTCGTCTTTCATTATATCCATGCTTTGCATCCATGTCTCATGCATCTTGATTCGGCTAATTTTGCATTTGTGGATTTAATCAGTTCCTATGTGATTATATGCGCTACCTCATGTTCTTGAGATGATTCACATGTCATATCTTGGAAGCCGAATCTTTAGTTGCCTCTCATGAGTGAATTGCATTGGGATTTTGTATATAAGATCATGCATATTGTACTAACTTTGTTTTGTAGCTTGTTCGCGGGGTCGTCAGACATGTAAGTTTTTATGCATGATCGAGTTCTCGTCACCTTAATAAAGCAATTTGTAGAAAACGCATAGTAGTTGTCGCTAGCGATGCTTTTTTGTCGGGCGGTCTACCGGTGTTGCTCTATTTTGCGTTCATTTTGCTCCGACAAGCGCAAAGGGGTATGTTTCTGGATGGTTTTTGCTTCATTTTCATTTCATTAAATTGTGTTTTGTGTATTGGTCAGTGATAAGCTCAACATTCAGTTCAGAATTCACTAAAATGTAGCCATTTTTAAGTTCAAAATTCAAAACAAAATGATTTTTATGTTCAGTGTTGTGCCATTCATGCCATCCAGATTTACAGAACAAATTTGTTTTATTAATGTCAGGGATCAACCTCGATCAAAGTTGTACAAAAAAGGAGTTGAAGCTATAGGTGCCCACTCAAAAAACAAACAAACAAACAAACAAACAAACAAAAATAAATAAATAAAGAGAGAGAGAGAGAGAGGGGAGAGAGAGAGAGAGTAGCATTTTCTTAGTTTTCCAGCAGCAGCCCGGCGGCGAAGATTACAACCGACATCATTTGCACACAGCTTCGTTGCCTGACTTTACCGTCAGCTGCCTCGCTTCATCTTTACTCCTTCGAAGCTCTTGAAGACTCTACCTCGGCCTTGGCAGAGCTTCCGAAGGAGATTATTCCTCACCAGCCATCAAATTGGTTGTACGAAGAAACTCTGAATTGAGCCACAGAGGTGGCCTATCATTTCAGCTCTTTGTTCTGCTTTTTCAGCGCACTAATTTCTACTTGAGCGTCTTTGTACATACATTGGAGGAGGGAGAGTTGTGCATTTAACTGATGTACCTCACACGTCCTGTTCTGCAGTCGACGGGACAAGTTGGAGACCGCAATCACGGTCTCCACACATGACCTCAGCGTATACGAGTTTGCTTCGATGTCAGATTGTGCCGCCATTGATTTGTTCAACTGACATCGCTGTAAAGCTGAAAACAGAGGAAGGAGGAGGAGCCTGTGGTTAAGGTTCAAGGGAGTCAGAATTGGTCATCTCTATTGTGGACTCGTTCAGGTCTGGAAAAAGAGTGAGAGAATCGTGTGAAGAAGCCATGTCAGAGGAGAGTAATGCAAAAGAAAGAGGTTACAAAGTGGTGGCAGAGAAAGTTTGCAGGCTTTGCTTTGCCCCTTCCTCTCGCAGGCCTCGACTTAAGAAAAAAGCGAAAAAGAAGAAGAAGAAGAAGGAGAAGAAGAAGAAGAAAAAAGACAAAGAGAAGAAACATTAGGATAAGGCGTTGAAGAATCGGGAAAGCCTGTCGGTCAGGGCGCCGCGATTGTTGAAATCGCGTGCCAGACATGACGCTCGACTAGAAGATGAAGGAAGAGAGAGAGAGAGACAAAAAAAAATAAGAAAGGAGAGAGAGAGAGGTATGTATATGTATGTGTGTGTATATGTATGTATGTGTGTATTATATTATGTACGTATATGTCTGTGTACATGTAACTATGTATATTATTTTGTCCGTATATGTATATGTGTGTATCTGTATAACGTATATAATTTTCCTGTGTGTATATGTATATGTATGTAATACGTATTTTGCATATCATCGCATCCCACCTTTGCTCTTTTCACGTGAGACATGTTAGAATTTGTTTACCTTTTCCTCCTTTTGCGTGAGATGCGTTAGGTTGTTGATTTACTCGATTAAAAACATCGGGTGTGCCTAATGTTTACACCATCCTTCCTCATTTCGCGTGAGACACGTTAGGGTTGTTGTTTTACTCGGTTAAAAACATCAGGTGCGCTTGGTGTTCACACCATCATTCCTCTTTTTGCGTGAGACGTGTTAGGTTGTTGATTTACTCGGTTAAAAACATTAGGTGTGCCTGATGTTTAACACCATCCTTTCTCCTTTCTCGTGAGACGCGTTAGGTTGTTGATTCACTCGGTTAAAAAATCAGGTGCGCCTGATGTTTACATCATCATTCCTCCTTTCACGTGAGACGCATTAGGTTGTTGTTGTACTCGGTTAAAAAACATTAGGTGCGCCTGATGTTTACACCATCATTTCTCCTTTCACGTGAGACGCGTTAGGCTGTTGATTTACTCGGTTAAAAACATCAGGTGCGCCTGATGTTTACACTATCCTTCCTCCTTTCACGTGAGACGTGTTAGGTTGTTGTTTTACTCAGTTAAAAACATCAAGTGCGCCTGGTGTTCACACCATCATTCCTTCTTTCATGTGAGACGCGTTAAGTTGTTGATTTACTCGGTTAAAACATCAGGTGCACCTGATGTTTTACACCATCCTTCCTCGTTTCGCGTGAGACGCGTTAGACGCGTTAGGTTGTTGATTTACTCGGTTAAAAAACATCAGGTGTGCCTGATGTTTACACCATCATTCCTCCTTTTGCGTGAGACGCATTAGGTTGTTGATTTACTCGGTTAAAAACATCAGGTGCGCCTAATGTTTACACACCATCATTCCTCATTTCACGTGAGGTGTGTTAGGTTATTGATTTACTCGGTTAAAAAATCAGGTGCGCCTGGTGTTCACACCATCATTCCTCCTTTCGTGTGAGACGCGCTATGTTATTGATTTACTCGGTTAAAAACATCAGGTGCGCCTGATGTTTACACCATCATTCCTCCTTTCGCGTGAGATGTGCTAGGTTATTGATTTACTCGGTTAAAAACATCAGGTGCGCCTGATGTTTACACCATCATTTCTCCTTTTGCGTGAGACGCGTTAGGTTGTTGATTTGCTCGGTTAAAAACATCAGGTGCGCCTGATGTTTACACCAACATTTCTCTTTTCATGTGAGACGCATTAGGTTGTTGATTTACTCGGTTAAAAACATCAGGTGTGCCTCGTGTTCACACCATCTTTCCTCCTTTCACGTGAGACGTGTTTTCAAGTTCATCATTTGTGCGGTATGCACATTTGTATGCGATGCACCCCCTTCTTTTATTTGTGTGGTATGCATATTTATATGCGATGCACCCTCTTTTATTTCATATCATTTGCATGAGGCTCGCTTCACTATATATTACGTCTTGCACTGTACACATCATGCGTTTCCAAAATAAAAGAAGAAAAAGAAAAAAATTGACTTTCACTTGCATTAGCATATCATTTGCATAGTTTACATGTTGCATCACTTGGTTACAATCTATTCACATGACCATTTGACACAGTTTATGCTGGCTTCCACTTTTTGGTTTGTAAAAACCAGTCGTTTATACTGGCTCTTTTTCGGGATGACGAAAGTATCCCTTTCTCGGGTTGGCAATTCAAACCATTATTTGTTAATACCTCCATTTTCTTGGGTTGTTGGTTAAGACTATCCCTTGGTTAATACCTTCCTCGTTTTGGGACCATCGGTTACATTTCGTGCTCTTACGTGGATGTATTCGGGTTGTATTCCTTGTTATGCTTCATATTACTTGTTGTATTGCATTAGTCATGCACTTTTTCAAATAAGACAAAAAAGAGAGTTCAATTTTCAATTCCATATCATTTGCATTCTACTCCTGAACTACGCTGGTTTGATTCCTTGCAAAGGGATAAGTAGGCAACCTTCGGGTTCAACCAATTGCATTTGCATCTTATTTGTTTGCCCAAGTCTTACGGCCTTGTCAAAAGGGTCATCTTTGGGCTTTGACATTCACTCACGTCATGAAATGACTTCGAGCTCTGTCAAAGAGGGGCAACTGTAGACACCCCATTTTGACCGACCCTAAGACTTGGGCGCTTTCTTTTGATTACCCGATGATGAAAATAAGAATATGCTATCTCACAAAATTCTCAGTGAAAAGATGGAATGTAAGCTTTAATCCCAACCTTACACCTGTTTTTGCCAAATTATTTTAAACCCATTCTCCATTTTCTTCTCATTTATTATGTATTATATATATATATGATGTTATATTATTAAATAATATTTTATTAAATTTATTCGGTGCCATGGTTTCACCCACGCACCATACTTTTGTATATATATATTAAATATTTTATATATTATTATATTATATGAGGATACTATTTCCTCCCTGAAAAATTCACTACACTTCCATCGTGTGCTTTTTTGTTTTAGACCCGCTTTAGTCAAATTATGTTATATGTTTGGTCTGCTAAAATTTATTTTATCAGTCCATTTATTTTATTATTTTATAATTTAAATGCTTTTCTGTGTTTTTACATATTTTTTTGGGTATTTGTACTTATATTTATGCTAATTATACATTTTATATATTATAATATTATAAAGTTACTATGCACCTTTTGAAAATTCACTCCTCCACCGTTTGAAGTTTTGTTTGTTTGTGAGCTTATATTGCCTATAAAAGAGGCAAGTGATGGAGAGATCAAAGAGGTCTGGGAGATTTAGATTAGAGAATCAGAGAGAAAAAAAAAAAGAAGTGGTGCGAGAGAGTTTGAGAGAAAAAGAATCAAAAAGAAAGAAAGAAAATTACTTTTTGAGAGAGAAAGGGAAAATAAAATATTTTCTTAGATATTTTTATTTCCATTTCATCAATACACCATTCAAAAACCAACCATTAAAACTGTAATTCCAAATTTTGAACTGAGAATTGAGAACACATTCCATAGACTTGAGAGCAATCAAAAGAAAGTTTGTGACTGAGAAAATTCATCATTTCCTCGAAAGGTAAGTTTTCGCAAACTTTCATTTAATTTAAAAATGTGATATAATTTGTTTAAATACTTCATTTACTGCTTTTCATAACTTTTTTATTTATTTATTTAATGGGAAGGCTGCACCACCTACATATCTGTTGTAAATTACTTTTTTTTATTTTATATATAATTGTTTTACCATTAATGGGAAGGCTACACCACCCACATATCTGTTGTAAATTGCTTTTTTTTTTTTTACCATTATAATGGGAAGGCTGCACCACCCACATGTCTGTTATAATTTATTTATTTGTTTATTTTGTAACTGTTTTACTGCTTTAACAGGAAGGCTACATCACCTACATATCTACTTTAATTTAAATATTGTATATAAACTGTTGTAATTTATTGCTTTAAATAATTTACCCCACCGGATGAATAGTAACCTCCGGCGGTGAATAGTACCTCCAGCGGTGAATAGTAACCCCGACGATGAATAGTGCCTCCGACGATGAATAGTAACTGCGAACGAAAAATGCTCGGAAAGATGAATAACGATCAAAAAGGGTAAATAGTAATTATCGTGGTGAATAGTACTGTCGGTAATGAATAATGCTCCTGCAAAATAAGTTTTCCCAAGCGGAACAGAGCAGTTTTTCCCATGTCAAGCAGAATATTTTCCAACAATCCCCAAAGTACATGAAGTTTCTTTATTTTTATTTTATTTTATTTTTTTTGTTTGCTTTTATTTTGAGAGTTTGTGAGGTTTTTATTTTGTTGTAATATTCCCTTCTCTCTCTCTTATTTGGTTTGTAATAATTTATTTAAAGTGTTGTAATAATTTTCCGCCCCACTTCTTTCTATCCCGTTCTTTTACTTGCTTTCTTTATCTGTGAATATGTATCATATTTCGTCTTTCATTACATCCATGCTTTGCATACATGTCTCATGCATCTTGATTCAGCTAATTTTGCATCTTGATTCAGCTAATTTTACATTTGTGGATTTAATCAGTTCCTATGTGATTATGTGCGCTACCTCATGTTCTTGAGATGATTCATATGTCATATCTTAGAAGCCGAATCTTTAGTTACATCTCATGAGTGAATTGCATTAGGGTTTTATATATAAGATCATGCATATTTTACTAACTTTGTTTTGTAGCTTGTTTGCAGGTCGTCAGACATGTAAGTTTTTATGCTTTAGCATCCCGTTTGTGTGTGTTTTTCTTACTATGTTTAGCATTTTACCATGAGGCTATTTGCTTATGTGATATAACTCTATGAATGCCAGTGAATGGAGGTTGTGTCACTTAATTTGGAATGATGTTGATTTTCATGTTTGTAAGCTCAATTTATTTGGGTTGTACATATTCAAAACTCTTTCAAAACTGCATGAAATCAAGTTATTCCAAAGTGGGTGACATAGTCTATACTTGTATGTTTCACATAGTATATTTTAGGATTTATTAAATAATCAAAACATGAACATATAAAGAAAATAAAATTCATATCATGGTTAGTAAAGGCCGATCTTTTGATCGGGTGAGCGGGGGTGCTCAATTAATGACCTTCCCCTCTCATACTTAAGGTTTCGAACTGAGACAATTTTGGTTATGATGAATAGTGGCCTTGGCACGAGTCATGAGTTTCCTAATTTCCTAAAATATTAGGTGGCGACTCTGAGATCTGATGACCCAGTCCATTTCTGGCAAAATATATATTTTTTTTGCAATAAAATGAATTTTTTAAAAGTTGTCAAATATGGATTCTCGTCTATGTTTCACATTGCACTCATAAGACTAGATCAAAAAGACCAAGGGTCCGAACTGTTTAACGCGCGCAGGTACCTCCTGGGCATGTTACAGGTTGGGAGGCATAAAATTTGTTCGTATATCATAGGAGGTGATGAGCAACCTCTTCATTCTCCATTTAATGAAGACCTTTTTGGCAATTCTCTAAAACTCAAAAAGCATTACATCTGTATGCCAGTTTTTGGTTTAGCAAAGGAAAATTCACACCCACAATCGGTTTGTGGGGCACATCAAAAGATAATACTATTCACATGGCTTATACAAAAACAAGAAGGTGATTGCAAGAACTTTCAAGTGACATAGAAGGTTTCATAGGTCGATCAAACATCTCCATTCTTCAAAATGATTCATCAAAAAGCTGAAATGGGGTATTGAAAGAAGCAAAGAGTATAAATCAAGTAAGAAAGTTCGACCTATAATAAATTCGGCTCTTTGAAGAAAAAATGCAAGTGGTGTCATGCTTAAGGAGCCAAATCAAAGTTTTGGCCTTTTCAGAATGTCTGCAAAAACCCAACATCAATTTCAAGCCTACCAAGTACTTCAGGCCTTCTAGCCCAAAGAACAGGCCTTAAGGTGTAGCAAGCCTCTCACGCAAGAGTTTTTGGCCTTTCAGAATGTTTGAGAAGGCCTAAAGGTAGTTTTAAGTCCAACCAACATTTTAGGCCTTCCAGTAAATTGATAAAATTTCCTTTGTGGTAGCTAGAAATTTCGTATAGAAGAACTAGCTATCTACTTCAATCTTCTCTTGTAAGAAACTTACCCGAGCTTAGTAGAGAGAAAGAAGGTCAGAACAAAAGAATTCATATGCTAATTCATGACTGCCTGAGCTTTGTCCAGGTAGTTTAAGATCTTAATGTATACTTGAGAGTTGTTCAGAATTCCGAAGGTCTTGGTGAAGCTTTTTTAGGCCTACATAAAGTGATTCGGAAGGTCTTGATGAAGGCCAGTCAAGTTTACAAGAACAAACTCAGAAGGTCTAGTAAGGATTCAAAAGGTCTTAATGCAAGCCTGTCAAGTCTCTAGAGGGTAATCTAGAAGGCCAATCAGTTCTGTAGGAGTTAATTCAGAAGGTATGACAAAGATGCAGAAGGTCTCAATGAAAGCCTGTCAAGTCTCCAGAGGATAATCCAAAAAGCCAATCAATTTTGTAAGAGTTAATTCAAAAAGTCTGATAAGAATTCAGAAGGTCATAATGAAGTCTTAACAAATCTACAATAATAAAAAAGGTTCAGTAAGGATGCAAGAGCACTTGTTGGATTTTCATTTTCACATGGTCTCAATGAAAGCCTATCAAGAGGATTCTAGAATTGGCAATCAATCAAACGTCTCCTCTTAATTTAACATAACAAAGGAAATGTTTAAGGGGGGCAGTGTTTATACCAGATTTGACAACCCCATGAAGGCGTGTGTAGACACCCCATTTTTGACCGACCTTAAGATTCAGACGTCACCGATTGAGCGCTTGGTGATGTTGCATATTGTGCTTGTTCTGAGGTTGCGGAGTCCTAGCTGCGAGCTTTGCCTCCGGACTTCCGGACTCTTTTGTGCTTTGCCTCGGTTTGTGAACCAGGCCCTATTTTCTCTATTTTCTCTTCCTGAAGGGAGGGAGAGGTCTCGTAGACCATCTCTCAGTGGCCGTAGGCTACGTTTTGTGGTCGTAGGCCATTTTTCCCGTTTGGAGCCTAGTTTTCGATTTTCGGAGCCGTCGGTCGTGTGTCTCTGTTCGGGACCGCTTAACTACCTCCGTTTGCTCCGGTTTTTGGCGCACACCTTGTTTCCTCCCTTTTGAGGAACACTGTGGCCTGGGAGACCAACTTTGTGGTCGTAGGCCATTTTTCCCGTTTGGCGCCCAACTTTCGATTTTTGGAGCCGTCGGCCGTGTGTCTCGGTTCGGGACCGCTTAACCACCTCCGTTTGCTCCGATTTTTGGTGCACACCTTGTTTCCTCCCTTTTGAGGAACACTTTGGCCTGGGAGACCAACTTCGTGGTCGTAGGCCATTTTTCCCATTTGGAGCTCAGTTTCCGGTTCCGTCGGCCGTGTGTCTCGGTTCGGGACCGCTTAACCACCTCCGTTTGCTCCGATTTTTGACGCACACCTTATTTCCTCCCTTTTGAGGAACACTGTGCCCTGAGAGACCAACTTCGTGGTCAAAACGCCACTTCCGAAATTTCCCCCCTTGTTTTGCTCCATTTAAATTGATTTTTTTTCCCCCTCTTTTTTTCCCCCTCTTTTTTCCCCCCTTTTTTTTGGGTTTCAAAGATGAGTCCCTCTATATAATACACCCTTGAGCTCCATTTTTAAGGGTTAGACACTTTTGGCTTAGGCTCATAACCCTCCTCCTCCTCCATAACTCTCCATTTTCAAGTTCAAACATCCATTTTCTTGCACCATTTGCACTACAACCCCTAGCCTATCACCTCCATTACTCATTTCAGTACCTTGGAGGACATTTGAAGAGGTTGAAAGCTCAGATTTTTGGACTAAAAGCTGCTGGAAAGTTGTTCTTCAACGGTGAGTCCCTATTTCCCTTAAACTTGCACTTTTTTGCATGATTGTTTAGCTTTACTTGCAAGTATTTTTGGACTTCGAGCCAAACCGAAACAGATCATATTTTGAGGTCATCTTCATATTTTATTCAGAACTTTTTGCTGTTTGAAGTCTTCTTCTCCCCCTTTGTTCTTTACCTCTCTTTTAGGGCCTATTCTTGCATGATATGTTAGCCCTATTTTTAAGCATTTCTGGGCTCCAAGATAAACTGTAAAGTGGCTTGTTTTGAGCCCTTCTTCAACTTTGTTGAAGGGATCTTCACTGTTTGAGGCTTCCATCTGTCACTTGCCTCTTTATCCCTCTTTTGGCCTTATTTTTGCATGTTTTGTTAGCTCCTTGTGCTTGTATTTATGGGCTCTGGTCCGAACTGTAAATAGCCTTATTTTGACTCCCTCTTCATGTTTGATCAAGGGTCTTTTGCTGTTTGAGGCTTCCTTTTTTCTCTTTGTGTTTAAACCTCCTTTTAGGCCTATTTTTGCATAATATTTTAAGCTTATTTGTGCACTGTTTTGGGCTTGATCATAAACTGTAAAATACCATGTTTTGGGCCCCTCTTCAACTTTGTTGAAGATCCCTCCTCTGTTTGAGGCTAGAAACCATCACTTGCTTCTTTATCTCCCTTTTGGCCCATTTCTTGCATAATAGTTCAGCCATACTTGTGTTTGTTTTCATGGCTTGTTGTAAACTGTAAAGTGATTCATTTTGAGCCTCTCTTCAACTTTGTTGAAGGGCTCTTGGCCATTTACGGCCGGAAGATGCTACTTGCTTCTTTATCTCCTTTTCGGGGCCATTTTTGCATGTTGGTTTAGCCCTATTTGTGTTCACCTTTTGGCCTTGCTTAAAACTGGAAATATGGTTGTTTTGGGACTGTCTTGATTCTGTCTTCACACTTCATGTTCAAATAATGCATGCGTTGCATAGCCATAGGTCATTCCATGTACCTAATTTCGAGTTTCGGGTCTCATTTCATGCATCGGGTGTCATGATTCCATGTTTCGGGGCTGTTTTGCATAATATTTTGGTACTGAAATTTGCATGCTTGTATGCCATATTCCATGCCTTGCCATGCTTTGTTAGAGTGGCATTTGTGCCTTAGGTTCGGTCCTCGGTTTGCGTGCACGTGTGCACGCATCTCGAGTGTCTCATTTTCATCTAATGACCTCCTATGTGAGTGTGGCTGAGGTCCACTTGTGTTGGTGTAAGTCCATTATGCATTGTGTATGCCATTTCATTCCATAGCATTGTGTATGCTAGGTTGTATGTTAGCGCATTGTGTATGCCATGTTACCTCGTGCATCGTGTATGCCATTTCATAGCATTGTGTATGTTAGGTTGTATCTTAGTTGCATTCATGCATGTCATGCATAGTGCATTGTGCTTGGGATAGGAGTTAGCCCGAGCACGGGAAACGAGGGACGTTTCGTGCTTCGAGTGACGGAACGTGTCTCAATTCCCAGTCACCGACACTCCGGATTATCCATGATGGAGTCTTGGTCTTGTTGTGTTTTCATGTGCATTCATTCCATATTGAGTTGTGCAATTCGACTCCTCGGCCATCATGCATTGATATGCATGATTGGTGGCATGAGGATCGAGGCATGCATACATATGTGAAAATACATTGCTATGCCCCTTTCCTGCTCTCTGTTGCAGCAAATCAGAAGTCAGCAGCTTTCAAAAGCCTTGCACAGCATTCTGACATCAATTGCAAACAGAGGCTAATTGGGGCATCGCAATGGATTTCCGCGCCAAGCAACCCGAACATACATCATTCATCAGAGTTGAGGCAGTCCCTGGCTTGCATGCCAATTTATAGCTTTCTTAGTTAATTTGTTAATTAATTAGGATTTTTGTATTTATTCGGGGCTGTATTATTTATTCATTTGGGACTGTATATTATTTATTCGGACCCTCCGAGCGAGGGCACAACTGTAATAAGTGTGCGTGCGTGTGATGTATGTCTTCCAACCCCACGTTTTTCTCCCTTTTATTTACCAGCTTATGATGGTTAGATTAGGGCATGTTTTAATTAGCATACAGTATGATAGCATGTCTGCATTCATTCATCTGTCTTGCATGCACCGGGCTCGACGCACCATACTAACTGCATCTGTATTTCAATTCCAAATTGAATACTTGTTAACTGTTGCATCTCATATGCCATGTTTAGAATAGCCGAGCCTGCTATAGTTGCATTTTTGCATGTGTTGCATTAGGCATTTCTGTATAATTAGGATCATGCATGGATTTCTAATTAGCTTCTGTTTTGGCTTGGAGTACTCGGTAAGTTTTATGATTTAGCATCCTTGCATGTGTGTGAGTGACTGCCATGATAGCATGCTTACCATGAGGCTAAATGCTTATGTGATATAACTGCCTGAATGCCTGTGGGTGAAGGTTGGGTTATTTGGATTGGAACAATTCGTTAAAATGTGTGTTTTAAAGCCCACTAGATAATGGCAAAATCATGTTTTCTAAGCCCACCCGAGGGTAGCAAATCCACGTCTTAGCCTACTTGCGAGTAGCAACATCAAACCATTTTCAAATAAACAAACATGAAATGTTTTGTTCCAAATCAGACGATCCAGTCTATACTTGTATGCTGTGCGCATCACATAGTAAATCTAGGCTAATAACCGGAATAAGAACGCATAATGTTTTCAAAACTAGATATCATGGTTAGTAGAGGCCGATCTTTGATCGGGCGAGCGGGGGTGCTCACGAAGTGACCTTCCCCAATCGTACCCAAGTTCCCGAGCCGAGGCAACTTTGGTGATGACGGACACGTGGCCTTAGGCAACGAGTCAGGGTTTCCTAAATTTTCCAAAATAAAATATTTAGGTGGCGACTCTGTATCTGGAAAAGCAGTCCATGTTTGGCACTTCTTTCAAAAATCTGTTTTCTCAAAACGATTTGCCGGATTTGGACTCTTTGGTTCAAGATTAAGAACCGTGACACAAAATCGAGTCCGAGCTATAGCGAGGTCCCCCGTGGGCTTGTTACAGTTTCTGGCGACTCTGCTGGGGATTTAGAGAACTTGACTCGAACTCATGATATTTGGTTTTGACTACACTTGTGCGTTTCTTTGCATTGCATTTGCATTGGTGCGCCTAGGACACCGTGTTTGCCATCTGCTATTCCTGAACGGTTTGCCGGAGGCTTGTCTTGTCAAGGCATGACCATAAGGCTGACCGGTTGTGGGCTCTGCCAGTATGGGAACACAAACCCCGGTTTTACCGGGGCACCCTTTTGACCATTCGACCTAGTGCATATCGAAATCCATAGTGAATATTCCAAAACTAGGATAGGTTGCTTACCCAATATAGGTTGTTTGAAACCGCTGCGTGCGTAGTGAAACCCTAGCTCCTGACAAAATAGGACAGGGAAACCCTACCCCAACATGGGGTGTTTTGGCTCTCACTTATCTGTTATGTGCTTTTAGAGTACGTCTCTACAGGAATGCATGTATTAGTTTACAAGTTTGGGCATCAGGCCTGCGGGCACCAATTCAGTATTTTGGGATTCAGTTTACCTGAGGGTAACAGTTTACAGGCCGAATTTTGGGGCAGAATTCAGTAGAGGGCACAGTCATCCTGTTATGCTCATATCTGTTTTGGTGAAGTCAGGCTGAGATGTTGCATGTTTTCTCTTTTGCTAGGGATAGTCCTGGAACTATAGCTTCAGAAGGCTTCGATATCCCCCGGGTACATTGGACTAGTGCTGATAGACTTTGTTAGGTCAGAAATTCAATTCAAGGAAAACCAGTGTTCTTTAGCTGAGGCAAGGCAAAGAAAGGCCAGTCAGGGCTCACCGGTTCATCTGATCCGTCAGTCGCCAGTCACATCACCTTTGTTCAGACTCAGCAGACCGTGATGGCACAGGGTTCGGAAGAATTTGTGGCCATGATAGCGGCGCTAAATCAGGGAACTGCCATGCAGGCTGAGACCAATATTGGAACGCAGTGCCCATCTGGGGCATCTGTCTCACATCCAGCTTTGGGACCCCAGCCGAACTTTGACCCACTTCCGCCAGTTGAAGATTTGCAGTGTCTGAATCCTCGAGAAAGGTTGACTCAAGCTCAGGTGCTCAGACCCCTGGTGCAGCCTAATGAGAGGCTTTATCCCCTTGATGCTAATGACCTCGATTTGACCGCAGTGAAAATTGCGAACCTTGAGAAGCAATTCAAGAAGGCACAGGGCCTTAACTCCATTCCCGACATTGAGGATGGGTACACCGAGACCGCCGTGCGGCTCCCAGACAGATTCAAAATGCCACATATTGACCGTTTCGACGGGTCTGGAGATCCAATGGTGCATATCCGACTTTTCTTAGATGTCCTGAAGCCGATAGGACTGACTAAGCCACAGAAACTCTCTCTGTATGGAAGAACCCTGTCGGGTGTAGCAGCCACTTGGTACGCTAAATTGGAAGATACAGTGAAGCAAAACTGGGAAGAATTGGCTGAGGCCTTTGTTGATCAGTATTCTTACGATACCCAAGTTGAAATGACCATCCAAGAGCTTGAAACAACCCGCCAGAACCCAACAGAGCCGTTTGTGGAATTTGTCGTGAGGTGGAGAGCAAAGGCAGCACAGATGACAAATTGCCCTTCTGAGAGGGATCAAGTGCAGATGATGGTGCGAAACCTCGAGCATGATATGTTGCAAAAATTGATAGTCGCTCCATTATTCACTTTCAAAAGTTTGCATGAACTGGGGGTTCAGGTCGAGAATGCGTTCAACAGCGGGATCATTCCCAGAACAAGTGAACCGACGAGGAGGGCGATTGCAGGGAGTACCAATGCTGGAAGTAATACTATTCCCGAACCCACTGAAATCAATACAGTCGTCACAACCAACCCTTTTGCCAAACCAAGCCTACAACCAGCTAGCCCAGCCCGAGCTCAGGGCAGAACTTTCACCTCCCTCTATATGAGCCTGACTAGCGCACTAAAACTCCTGATGGAAAGAGGGTATCTCAAACCCCTCGATCCTCAACCTCTGCCTGACCCACTCCCAGCCAGACATAACCCCTCCAAATACTGTGTGTACCATCAGCAGCGCGGTCATGGCACCGACCGTTGCTACCGCCTTCGTCATGAGGTCCAAAATCTCATCGACAACTGGACAATTGCTCCACTTTCAGACCCCAATGACCAAACATCTCTTGCCTACCTCAATCTAATCCATATACTGCCATCCACCTATGACCCCAGCATATACATCACTCCGACCCATCTACCCAAGCCCGAGGTGTTTATCCCAGAAAGCATGGACTTATGCATGATGGGTGCACCTGAACCTCAATCATCTCAAACTCACGAACCCACTACTTCTGAGTTGATGGGAATGATTAAAGATCTTCAAAGAACTGTGACAGATCTGGCCTCCGGGACATTGGCTCCATCATCAACCACACCACATATTGGGAATTTCATGTCAAAAGGCTCCCCAGTATTGGGAAGGGCTGCATTTGAGGAAGGCCAATCCCTTGGCAAAGTGGAGGCGAGTGGTAGGAACAAGGTAGGGGCAGGCATTGGTCCCCATGAACATCTTCTGTTGGCCGTTGAGGCTTTGAAAGCCGAGGGACTGAACAAAGAGCAAGTCCTCGCAGTTGTTGCAAAAGCTGTGGATGACACTTTCGTTACTCAAGTTGGGGGCAGTCCGAATCAAAGGGAAAACCGGGAGAAGGGCCGTCATACCAGATACGATCCTATTAGCTCTAATCCTCCACTCAGAAGAGATCAGCAAACCAGGCCAACACCTGCCAATCCCTTTGCTGGTGCGCCCAGCAAAAATCCACAAGCCTTGAAGTACCAACCCCGAGGTCGGAGGGTCTTCCATGCCCTCTATATGCCTTTGTCCAAAGCTCTCCAAATCCTTGTTGGACAAGGCCATCTCAAACCCCTTGAGCCTCGGCCTCTCCCGAACCCTCTTTCGGCTACACATGATGCTACCCAGTACTGCGCGTACCATCAGCAAACTGGCCATACTACCGACGACTGCTTCCGTCTTCGCCATGAAGTACAGGATCTGTTTGACAACGGGGTTGTCCTCCCGCCAAGCTCTGCAAAGTCTATCGGCACTGGATCGGTGAACTTGGGGGATAATGTGATGTGATCGGGGGATGAACCACCTACGGGCGGCATTCAGTTTATTTCAGATATGGTGTATGGCACGCACTGTTTTGAGCATTTGTGAATGCTGGTTTTTGTACATTCTGACTTGGGTATTGGGTCAGACTTGTTGTTTTGTTTTGAGTCTGTCCTTTTGTTTTGAGTCAGCCTCTCTTGTTTTGGGTCTGTCTTGTTGTATCGAGTCAGTCCTGCTGTATAGGAGTCGGGTGATTCCGGGGGGTGTTACCTCGGGCGTCACCATTTTGTTTTGTGTTTGTCTTTTCATTTTGTTCTGAGTCTGTTTCTGCCAGGGAGCCAGTTGTGCCAACAGATTTTGAATGAAACAGCAATGATTTTCACGCTCTCGCATTTGCTTCTGTTGTGTGCTAGTTGTACCAGAAATTCCAAATGAGATGGCAGTATTTGACTAGAAGCTGTGTCTTTTCTGCGCCTTGAATTCATTGCATCGACGTAAGTTTTCCAAATCCTTTTTTGAAACATTGTGATAAAAATGAGGAGGAAGGAATTCCTCGGGATTTGCAAAACTTTGATCAAATTGAGAGAAAGAGAGGCGTGCTAAGCCCTTAATGAATGAAATCATGCTTGTTAGCGTGAGTACTGAGAAGGACCCTGGCTTGATCTAGACTGGTTTCACACTGTCTTCAGCGCGAGCGATTGGTCGCTTTCTTAAAAAATTTCAAAAAATGTTTTGCGCGGTCCTGTGAAGACCTGTGTGGAATCGCTCTTGAGATTGTGCAGCCTAGGATCGCTCTCAGCCTCAAGACTCAACCCCTTTGCTTCCAAACCTTGAACTTGAAATTAGAATGTTCAACGGTCAACTACAATGTGAGGCCTGTGTGGCCAGATTTGAAGCAGCCCTCGAACAAGAGGCCAGGAAAGTCGGATCAAGAAGATCAGAAGAAGCTTGCAAAGCTAGAACAGAAGTACCCTTCGAACTAGGGGCAAAGATGTCAGATGTGCTCGAAGAGCCGAAGATGAGTCCTCTTGCAAATCAACAGCCACTCTCCTGGATACGGATGGCTTCAAAACCCTACAACCATTTGGCATGGACTTGTTACATTTTTACCCTTTGAGAGGCTCATTGGGCCGAAAACCCGAAAGGGCGACCCAGGCAAAAGTTAGAGCAAGAAAAGATATATACAAAAAGCAAAAAAGAAAAAAGAAGAAAAGAGAAAAAAAGAAGAAAAAGAAAAATGCAAAAAGAAAAGAAAAAGAAAAATGCAAAAAAAAAAGAAGAAGAAAAAGGAATGAAAAGAATATAAAAAAAAGAAAGAAAGAAGAACAAAGCTCGCAAGGTCGAAAACCCGCGACGAGCGCCTTGGCAAAAGTTAGAGCCTAAAAAGGAGAGGTTAATACCCGAGTGTACCTTAACCCCGAACTACGTAAGGCTTGATTCCCATCTTTGGGATACGTAGGCAACTTCATCCTGAAGTCTAGCCGTAAAACACTTCAATTTGATTGTGTCCATGCGATGGTTCTGGTCATCTTTGTCTTCTCTGTATCTGAGGATTTGGTTGTGTTCGTCACTCTAAGGACTGACTTCAATGCGCCACGGTGCTATCCAAACAAGGGGCAACTTTCCGTTGCCATTCAATGCGCCGCGGTGCTATCCAAACAAGGGGCAACTTTCCGTTGCCATTCAATGTGCTGCGGCGTCATTCAAACAAGGGGTAACTTTCCGTTGCCATGCAGCTCTCTTCAAGCAAGGGGCAATTTCCCTTCAGATCTGAGGTTGTGCATATCAAGAGTAGGTTTCATGCTCGTTGAGCAAGTGGCTGTTTGCAAAAATAGTTTTTGAAAATTTTTACTGAGGTTGACTAATTTTCTCGAAAATTATTTCATTTTCCGAAACTGGACCATTTTCTTGGACCCAAAAAAGGAAAATTTTCGGTGCTCATGGCCTGACTTGCATGATTTCAAATCAAATAGTTGAACAAGCATGTTAATCTAACTCTCATTTTGGTCAAATTTTTTTTAGGAGAAAACTAAAACAAAAAAATGGTCAAAATGATGAACTAGGGGCACAGTTGAGTCAGGCTTCCTGTCTTTCCCCATTGTCAACATACTTGCCAAGAAGGGCACTCTACCTGCCAGAAAAGGGCATAACTGAAGTTAACAGCAAATGGCAGAAAGCTCTCACATCCTCCAAGCAACGAGGTATCAAGCGAAATGCGAAGCACGAGCTGGAATGGGGCAAGATATTCCACTCCCTCATCTGGACAGATCTGATCACGTCCAAACTCCCCAGCAAAGCATCATCGACCGATGTTAGCTGCAGATTTGCTACACACCCAGTTGTAGCGCAACCCTTCTATGGGGGGAATTCACTAGCTGTGAACGGAAGAAAGAGAATCTAGCAGCATGCTAGGGGCAAGAGCCCGCAACTTCCTGTTATCCATCAACCACCCAGGGGAGGGATTGAAAAATGAGAGATTGAAGAATAGAGAGATGTGCGATGAGAGAAAAAGTGAGAAAAGGGCTTTTTCAGAAAACAAGAGATTGAGTGCCAGAGTGATGTGAGAATCACAAATGAGAAAGGGTGGGAAATACTACCCGGTGAAACAGGCTCCCTGTGCACCTCTGAGTGTCGTGTCTTTTTGTTTTATCTCGATTCTTGTTTTGAGTTGTTTCGAGTGTTACTCGATGTGTCTAGGTTGTGTGCCTTTTATTTCCTTGTTGAGTCGTTTTGCTGTGTTCAGTCGTAGGTTCAATACCTGGTCGAAAACTCATCTCTCAATCTCAAAAATAAAATCGTTTTGTGCTCCGAGTGCCGCGCCGTTCTCCACATTTGTGCAAAACAGATTCGTTCTTTCATAAAACCGCACGGTTCAACCCAGGTCATGTGAGAATAGTAAAACAAGGACCTATCTGAAGCTATCTAGGTTCCAGACTGCAAAGCAAAAGAAAAGAGGGAAAATTTGGAGCATCTTAGCATGTTTCAACTTTGGCAAAATCCAAGACTGCATTCCAGGTGCACCTTCTCAGGCCTCGCCGTTTCTCTGGTGTATGAGTGTGTCTCGACCCCAAGTGTAAGCCTGCTTCAAGTCAGAATGGCAGTCCAAGCAGCACCAGAGGGTTTCACATGCAGATGTTATCTCTCGCCAATTTGAATAGGGTGTGCCCTTTTGAGCTGAGTATGTTGTGAAGTCCTCTAAGAAGCAAATCAGAGGCACCAGAGTACATATTTGATGCTCCTCTATTGCATAGAATGTGAGCTTTCATACACACTGTTGTTGCATGCGTGCCGCGCATCGTTATGATTCATGCATAGAATATGCTTGCTTTCAATATTGCATAGAATGTACTTCCATACTTGCATAGAAAGTGCTCGTATCTGTTGCATAGAAAATGCCCCCATACTTGCATAGGAGATGCATTTTATCGCACTGTCTTGTGCATTTCAGAACACTCGTGCTGTTTAGCATATCGCGCTGTTTAGCGTATCGCACCGTCTTGTGCATTTCAAATCACTCGCACTGTTTTGTGCATTTCTAATCACTCGCGTTGTTTAGCGTATCGCACTGTTTTGTGCAGTTTATCATTCGTGCTATTTTGCGCACCTCAATCACACTGTTTTGTGTAGTTTACATTCGCGCTATTTTGTGCATCGTACTGTTTTGTGCAATTTATCATTCGCGCTATTTTGCGCACCTCAATCACACTGTTTTGTGTAGTTTACATTCGCGCTATTTTGCGCATCGCACTACTTTGTGCAGTTTATCACTCGCGCTATTTTGCGCACCTCAATTGCACTGTTTTATGCAGTTTATCACTCACGCTATTTTGCGCACCACAATCGCACTGTTTTGTGTAGTTTATCATTCACGCTATTTTGCGCACCTCCATCGCACTGTCTTGTGCATTGCATTCATCGCGCTATTTTGCGCACCTCAATCGCACCGTCCTGTGCTTTGCATATCACATCGCACTATCTTGTGCATTTCAAATCAATCGCGCTGTTTAGCGCATCGCACTATTTTGTGCATTGTATCCTTTGCGCTATCTTGCGCGTCCCACCTGCACTTGTTAGTGCATTACATTTCACTCGCGCTATTTTGCGCATCGCACTATTTTGTGCACCTTACTTGCATTGTGCATGCATTGCATCGCGCTATCTTGCGCACCTCACCTGCACTTGTTAGTGCATTGCATCGCGTTATCTTGCGCACCTTATCTGTATCGCACTGTTTTGTGCACCTTTAGCTCACACTGTCTTGTGCACTCGCCTGGTCTAGGAGACCTTAAATCCTCTAAAGGTGCAATTCCTTTGGTGTTTGTCGTGCCCGAACGACTTCCGGTGGTCTGGTATAGCCACCTGCCTGTGTTTGCGGTGAGTTCCTAGGAGACCAACTGAGACGGTGGAAACTAGAGTTCGAATGGCTCATGCCTAGAACACAAAGGTTCGGGATTTCCGAGACTAAAGTCTGGTTTAAATACCCAGGGGTATATCCTCGGCTTGAAATCTGTATGGCAGCCCCATAGATTGAGATAGCATTTGTATGCGCCTCAATTCTGGATACTGATCCAACCTAGTCTGTCACCCTGTTGGAGAATAGGGAAAGCTGCAACCATAGTCAGGGAGAAAAGTAGCACCGGTGGTTCGACCAAGAAGAAGCGAGAGATCCCCAGCACCATGAGGCACGATATTGTATGAACGGTTCATTTGAGGCTAGTGCGACCAGACGAACCGCGCAGGTATTGTATCTTCTCCGTGTGAGACGTGGCGAGAATTGAATAATTCTCCGCATTCTTAACTGCATGAAATGTAGTTGTTGCTTTGCATTCTTGCTTAAAACTGTTACAACTATTGTGAATATGTGCTTCATTACAGCTTGCTGCATTTGCATGATCATTGAGTCACCTTCAGCGTCTTGCATTGCCGGTTGCATTTTGCCCCCCTGCCTGCGGGCGCGCCTGCGGTCACATCTCTATTTATCTCACCTGTTTGTTTGAGTCTTCAGCCTTGTCAAAAATGGGTCGTCTCTGGGCTTTGACATTCACTCCCGTCATTCTTATGACTTTCGAGTTCTGTCAAAGAGGGGCAACTGTAGACACCCCATTTTTGACCGACCTGTTTGTCTGAGTCTTCGGCCTTGTCAAAAATGGGTCGTCTCTGGGCTTTGACATTCACTCCCGTCATTCTTATGACTTTCGAGTTCTGTCAAAGAGGGGTAACTGTAGACACCCCATTTTTGACCGACCTTAAGACTCAGACGTCACCGATTGAGCGCTTGGTGATGTTGCATATTGTGCTCGTTCTGAGGTTGCGGAGTCCTAGCTGCGAGCCTTGCCTCCGGACTTCCGGACTCTTTTGTGCTTTGCCTCAGTTTGCAAACCAGGCCCTATTTTCTCTGTTTTCTCTTCCCGAAGGGAGGGAGAGGTCTCGTAGACCATCTCTTAGTGGCCGTAGGCTACGTTTTGTGGTCGTAGGCCATTTTTCTCGTTTGGAGCCTAGTTTTCGGTTTTCGGAGCCGTCGGCTGTGTGTCTCGGTTCGGGACCGCTTAACTACCTCCGTTTGCTCCGGTTTTTGGCGCACACCTTGTTTCCTCCCTTTTGAGGAACACTGTGGCCTGGGAGACCAACTTTGTGGTCGTAGGCCATTTTCCCGTTTGGAGCCCAGTTTTCGGTTTTTGGAGCCGTCGGTCGTGTCTCTCGGTTCAGGACCGCTTAACCACCTCCGTTTGCTCCGATTTTTGGCGCACACCTTGTTTCCTCCCTTTTGAGGAACACTGTGGCCTGGGAGACCAACTTCATGGTCGTAGGCCATTTTTCCCGTTTGGAGCCCGGTTTCTAGTTTTTGGAGCCCTCAGCCGTGTGTCTCAGTTCGGGACCGCTTAACCACCTCCGTTTGCTCCGATTTTTGGTGCACACCTTATTTCCTCCCTTTTGAGGAACACTGTGCCCCGAGAGACCAACTTCGTGGTCAAAACGCCACTTCCGAAATTTCCCCCCTTGTTTTGCTCCATTTAAATTGGTTTTTTTCCCCCTCTTTTTTCCCCCCTCTTTTTTCCCCCCTTTTTTTTGGGTTTCAAAGATGAGTCCCTCTATATAATACACCCTTGAGCTCTATTTTTAAGGGTTAGACACTTTTGGCTTAGGCTCATAACCCTCCTCCTCCTCCATAACTCTCCATTTTCAAGTGCAAACATCCATTTTCTTGCACCATTTGCACTACAACCCCTAGCCTATCACCTCCATTACTCATTTCAGTACCTTGGAGGACATTTGAAGAGGTTGAAAGCTCAGATTTTCGGACTAAAAGCTGCTGGAAAGTTGTTCTTCAAGGGTGAGTCCCTATTTCCCTTAAACTTGCACTTTTTTGCATGATTGTTTAGCTTTACTTGCAAGTATTTTTGGACTTCGAGCCAAACTGAAAAATATCATATTTTGAGGTCATCTTCATGTTTTATTAAGAACTTTTTGCTGTTTGAAGTCTTTTTCTCCCCCTTTGTTCTTTACCTCTCTTTTAGGGCCTATTATTGCATGATATGTTAGCCCTATTTTTAAGCATTTTTGGGCTCCGAGCCAAACTGTAAAGTGGCTTATTTTGAGCCCTTCTTCAACTTTGTTGAAGGTATCTTCACTATTTGAGGCTTCCATCTGTCACTTGCCTCTTTATCCCTCTTTTGGCCTTATTTTTGCATGTTTTGTTAGCTCCTTGTGCTTGTATTTCTGGGCTCTGGCCCAAACTGTAAATAGCCTTATTTTGACTCCCTCTTCATGTTTGATCAAGGGTCTTTTACTGTTTGAGGCTTCCTTTTTGCTCTTTGTATTTAAACCTCCTTTTAGGCCTATTTTTGCATAATATTTTAAGCTTATTTGTGCACTTTTTTGGGCTTGATCATAAACTGTAAAATACCATGTTTTGGGCCCCTCTTCAACTTTGTTGAAGGGCCCTCCTCTGTTTGAGGCTAGCAACCATCACTTGGTTCTTTATCTCCCTTTTGGCCCATTTCTTGCATAATAGTTCAGCCATACTTGTGTTTGTTTTCGTGGCTTGTTGTAAACTGTAAAGTGCTTCATTTTGAGCCCCTCTTCAACTTTGTTGAAGGGCTCTTGGCCATTTACGGCCAGAAGATGCTACTTGCTTCTTTATCTCCTTTTCGGGGCCATTTTTGCATGTTGGTTTAGCCCTATTTGTGTTCACCTTTTGGCCTTGCTTAAAACTGGAAATATGCTTTTTTTGGGACTGTCTTGATTCTGTCTTCACACTTCATGTTCAAATAATGCATGCGTTGCATAGCCATAGGTCATTCCATGTACCTAATTTCGAGTTTTGGGTCTCATTTCATGCATCGGGTGTCATGATTCCATGTTTCGGGGCTGTTTTGCATAATATTTTGGTACTGAAATTTGCATGCTTGTATGCCATATTCCATGCCTTGCCATGCTTTGTTAGAGTGGCATTTGTGCCTTAGGTTCGGTCCTCGGTTTGCGTGCACGTGTGCACGCATCTCAAGTGTCTCATTTTCATCTAATGGCCTCCTATGTGAGTGTGGCTGAGGTCCACTTGTGTTGGTGTAAGTCCATTATGCATTGTGTATGCCATTTCATTCCATAGCATTGTGTATGCTAGGTTGTATGTTAGCGCATTGTGTATGCCATGTTACCTCGTGCATCGTGTATGCCATTTCATAGCATTGTGTATGTTAGGTTGTATCTTAGTTGCATTCATGCATGTCATGCATATTGCATTGTGCTTGGGATAGGAGTTAGCCCGAGCACGGGAAACGAGGGACGTTTCGTACTTCGAGTGACGGAACGTGTCTCAATTCCCAGTCACCGACACTCTGGATTATCCATGATGGAGTCTTGGTCTTGTTGTGTTTTCATGTGCACTCATTCCATATTGAGTTGTGCAATTCGACTCCTCAGCCATCATGCATCGATATGCGTGATTGGTGGCATGAGGATCGAGGCATGCATACATATGTGAAAATACATTGCTATGCCCCTTTCCTGCTCTCTGTTGCAGCAAATCAGAAGTCAGTAGCTTTCAAAAGCCTTGCACAGCATTCCGACATCAATTGCAAACAGAGGCTAATTGGGGCATCGCAATGGATTTCCGCGCCAAGCAACCCGAACATACATCATTCATCAGAGTTGAGGCAGTCCCTGGCTTGCATGCCAATTTATAGCTTTCTTAGTTAATTTGTTAATTAATTAGGATTTTTGTATTTATTCGGGGCTGTATTATTTATTCATTTGGGACTGTATATTATTTATTCGGACCCTCCGAGCGAGGGCACAACTGTAATAAGTGTGCGTGCGTGTGATGTATGTCTTCCAACCCCACGTTTTTCTCCCTTTTATTTACCAGCTTATGATGGTTAGATTAGGGCATGTTTCAATTAGCATACAGTATGATAGCATGTCTGCATTCATTCATCTGTCTTGCATGCACTGGGCTCGGCGCACCATACTAACTGCATCTGTATTTCAATTCCAAATTGAATACTTGTTAACTATTGCATCTCATATGCCATGTTTAGAATAGCCGAGCCTGCTATAGTTGCATTTTTGCATGTGTTGCATTAGGCATTTCTGTATAATTAGGATCATGCATGGATTTCTAATTAGCTTCTGTTTTGGCTTGGAGTACTCGGTAAGTTTTATGCTTTAGCATCCTTGCATGTGTGTGAGTGACTGCCATGATAGCATGCTTACCATGAGGCTAAATGCTTATGTGATATAACTACCTGAATACCTGTGGGTGAAGGTTGGGTTATTTGGATTGGAACAATTCGTTAAAATGTGTGTTTTAAAGCCCACTAGATAGTGGCAAAATCATGTTTTCTAAGCCCACCCGAGGGTGGCAAATCCACGTCTTAGCCTACTTGCGAGTAGCACCATCAAACCATTTTCAAATAAACAAACATGATATGTTTTGTTCCAAATCAGACGATCCAGTCTATACTTGTATGTTGTGCGCATCACATAGTAAATCTAGGCTAATAACCGGAATAAGAACGCATAATGTTTTCAAAACTAGATATCATGGTTAGTAGAGGCCGATCTTTGATCGGGCGAGCGGGGGTGCTCACGAAGTGACCTTCCCCAATCGTACCCAAGTTCCCGAGCCGAGGCAACTTTGGTGATGACGGACACGTGGCCTTAGGCAACGAGTCAAGGTTTCGTAAATTTTCCTAAATAAAATATTTAGGTGGTGACTCTGTATCTGGCAAAGCAGTCCATGTTTGGCACTTCTTTCAAAAATCTGTTTTCTCAAAACGATTTGCCGGATTTGGACTCTTTGGTTCAAGATTAAGAACCGTGACACAAAATCGAGTCCGAGCTGTAGCGAGGTCTCCTGCGGGCCTGTTATAGCGTGCCATGTGTCTTGTAGGTGACTCAAAGTGGGTGGCCTTAGCATGTTTAAATAGTGGCAAATGTTGCTTTGATTATTGAGATAAAGGACAATAATGGAGATTAACTCCCATGATTTGACTCAATCCCTACAACCTAGGGGACAATACCTATGTATATAGACATTATATATTTATATTTAATATTTAGATATAAAATATTATTATATATATGTATATATGATGAATGAATGCAGAAATGGGACACGTGGCACTCATCAAAGATAGAAGGACAACCACTAACTCTTCATCCAAGGGTTAGAATTCAACCTTCTCCAATAGTAACTATGTTCATGGGATATCTTTGACCAAGCAAGGACACTTGTCATCCATCCAAAGCCCTCAGCCACTATTCAATAGTCCAAATTTGAAGGAGGTTATAACAGCCCCTAATCAACCATATGCTTAGAAGAAGGAGGCTGGTGGGACAAGTGTCAGCTCGAGGGCAATCTAGCACCCCACTATCTAGAGATCATGGAGATACTTTAGGAGGTAGCTGCTGATTTCCAGGAGGTTGTTCGTGATTCTCAAGAGGTCTTATCATCTATAAATACCCCATTTGAAAATGGAACAAATCCCACTCAACCAATCAAATAAATCAGCATGTTACATAGCATCAATGTCATTTATCCCTGGTTTTAACTTCAATTTAGCCCTAGATTAGCAGGAAAAGGTATCTTTGCTACAGATTTAGCGCTAGTTCATTGACATCATTGTCAATTAGTTGTTTTTGGCCGTCATTGGCATTGTTTTGAATCTTGAATTGTGCTTACATTCCGTTTGTAACTCAATTTTATGTTTTTCAAACTAGTTCTTACACTTTTATATGTTCAATCCATTTGAATCTATAAAAGTAGTTGTTTTTTTTAGTTTATTTCCTTCTATCCATTTCTCTTTTTGACTTTATAAACTCCTCGGAGATTTTAAGTCCTTTTTATTGAGGCAAACAAGAATCATGAATTTTTTTTGTCCTTTTGTCCCTTACATAATCCCCTATTTTAGAAATTAGATATTTTTCATCCCCATTTTCATACACTTAGGCTGTATTACCTTGGCACGGCCGTAATCCACTCAAATCCTTCCGCGTTGGCCATTTTTTGCACAAACAATATGGAAATGGAAAACTTTTAGTGAATACTTGAAAACTACAGAGATTACAAAGAAGATAAAGAAAACACTCTTGTTCACTTATAAGACTATGCATCTTGAGTCTACTTTTACAAGACGTAGCCACGCCCTTTTATAGATAAAGAGTGGGCTTCAACTTTGGAATTGAAGTGTATAAAATTAAAAGATAACATAAGGTTCTTGTAACAAGACAAGGAACCTTTTACTTTTTGATTTATTGAAACTAATAAAGTTAGTAGTGTTACCCACCCAAAAAAAAAAGTTAGTAGTGTTATCTCTACCACTTTGGCTTTATTTGGAATTTGAATCTTTTGTCTTCATTCACCATGTGATCCATTTTGTTGTGTCTCCTTGGCTATATCTGTCATGTGAGCTCTCTTTTGGCTTCATTTGTCTTGGTTTCTTCTGTCATGTGAACCTTTCTTGGTTTTGCTCTCCATGTGATATGTATGAAAGTTTTTTTGCCTTTTTGGGTCATCTGAATTTCTGCTTATTTTTTAGAAATGTAGAGGTCCATATCTTGTATTGACTTGTAGTGGATTTAGGCTCTTTTCTTGATTTTGTAGAGTTCACAAATAGCTGAAGAGATGTCTAGTACTTCAATTATCTCTTATTTGAGTATCTTGAGTATTTCTTTTGCTTTGTCTTCTCCTAGCTTGGAGGGTTCTATGAAGACTTTATCGTTTCTTACAATCATAACTCTATTCCTATCACAGTAGATTACTAGTTAAGAATGGTGGAGAAAAGTATCCAATGTATTGTGAAAACGTAAGCCTATCAATTTTGTTAATGATAGGATCATGTAACGCCCTCAAAATAATACATATAAACCAATCATTTAAGACATCCATAGACATAAGAGAATAAAACATGTTTCCATTCATTAGAGTATTTAGTTCAAAAGTATTACATGTTGACAACAAAAGTAAATGCCTTATGGGCTTACAACTTTCCAAGCCAACACTTGGTTACAAAAATAGAGAGTTCTAACTCTAAACACATTAAGCCCTTGGCTTGAATTTACATGTAATACACAAGATAATCACAAAAGTAAGCCTTCAACTTCTACAACCTCCCAAGCTACATCCTTGGAGGCGGCATATCATCTGTACCTGAAAGTGATGTCCCATATAGGGTGAGCCAACGCCTAGTAGAGATATGCTAAACGTAATATGAACGATAACTAAAACATTAGCTTTTGATAAATGTTTAACTCAAATAAACAGACGAACATCTCTTTCATAACCAATCCATATTCACAAATATATACATAATCCTTTTCCATTTCATTGTCCAAACCAATTCATAGATATGGTTCTCAATTCATCCAGACAGTTTATAACGAGACTACAACTCATATTAACAATACTTCAATCATAATCACTCAATATGAGACTACAACTCACATCATTAACATTTCCATACTTCAATTCAAAATGAGATTACAACTCATATCAATAATACTTCAACACTTCAATTCATCTACGTTATGCAAACGTAATCAAGTTTTCAGGACTTTCACCCTGGACACTCCGGCCAGCTTAGTTATCAATGGAGTCCATCCCCTATCTCCTCCCAAACAGGTTTGAGAGTACATCCCCTATCTCCTCTCAAACCATGGAGTACATCCACTATCTCCTCCCAAGCAAGATACATATGCAATGTATTTAAACACTTATCATATACAATGATCAAGCAAAGCACATATTCAATGTGTTATTCCATCCGTCATATTCAATGACATACTCAATTGATTAGTTTTAATTCACCTAATCATCATGCAGTGTCTACAACAATCAAGACTATCCTCCACCGATAGCCCAAAACAATTATTTCTAAATAGATAATGAATTCATCAAACAGATAAATTATCAACATTTTCATAGGTGAGTGATTAATCCATCCAACTACACCATTCCATCTCACAATTGCCCAATTTCATTATTTCCAAACCAATTTCACATTCCCATAATTAATTTCATTAATTGCACCAATAACCCGACTAAGCCCAACCAAGGCATTTTTTCCTTTTTCTCAATATTGACCCAAAGGTCCAAATATCATCAATAAACATCAATAACCTCATTTTAAGACTCAAATACACATGTGAAGTTCAAAAGGAACAAAACTCCTCTTTATACATTTCAAGTTTTGAAACCCTAACACCCAAAATTTCCCAACTTCAACATTAAATCAAAAAGACTACATGTTTATGTCAAAGACCATAAATATGAGTAGTTATCCCTACCTTAAATGAAGAGACCCAAGGGAAATGATGAAGAAACTCGAAAGTGCTCCAAACCCACAACTTTTCGGATCAAAATGGAGCCCACGCGAAGCTCAAGCTTTTTATCAAAGGGAAGAGGGTGAGGAGGTCACTAGATCTAGCTCAAAAGGTAGAGAGAGAGAGCATTCTAGAGAGATGAGCTCTCAAATTAGGGTTTTGAAAAGCTAGAGAGAGAGAGAGAGAGAGAGCCAAAAAAGTGATTCAAAATAGCTTCCTACGGATTGATATACATCACAGTCCGCTCGAGCGTGGAACGCCCGCTCGAACGTCAGACACAGACTCCCGCTTGAGCATGAGAATGGATGCTCGAGTGTCGAAAGCACACTTCCAGCATTTTCAGACCTGTGAAAAAAATACTAAAGGCTGAAGAATCCCGCTCGAGCGTCAGACTGCCCGCTCAAGCGGAGTAGCAAATGCAAAAGGGCCCGCTCGAGTGTGAAGGCCAAAATCTGGGCATTAACCATTTGTTTCTAAACTCAACCAACCTATTTCAAACCTGCCCAACACATCCCAAAACTCAAATACAAAGAATTAAAGGACAGAAATACAACATAGACAACAACAACATCCACAGAACTGAGTCCGGAATACAATAGACAATGGAGGGAAAACTGGGATCGCTATAGATCATATCCCTTCCATGATTTTTCTTCTTTTTTGTAAAAAGAATTTCAACTGGTTACTGGATAAAGATACCAGATTTGATATGGTTGATAAAACTAAGTTTTAGTTCTTTCAACCAAAGTAGTGTATTTAACTATTGTTAGAAATTCATTTAAGAGCTAAAAATCATCTCTATTAATTTTTACAAAATCAACAATTCCAAACTCAATTTTATTCATTAGTAACTTAAGACTTGGCCAACCATATCCCAATTTAAGCATTCTGCCAAGGATGGCATACGAAATATTTCTTCGTGTTTTTTTTTTTTGTCAATTTATTTAATTTTTTCAACAAAACTTTTTAGAAAAAAAAAAAAAAAGCGTTTCAATTTCTGTTAAAACAAAAATTCTTTTTTTCATTTATTCCATCATTTTTTCATAATTGCGGATGATAGAAACCCAAGATAATCAGTAAGAGAATTGATAACTCTGCCCACATTTTTTTGTTTATTGTTGCACAGTGCAAACCAAAAATCTTTGAAAAGTTTGCTACTTTTTTGTGCTAGCCCAGGATCATAAAATGGTTTTTCGATTATTGTAGGGATTTCTACTATTAGCCGCATGCGTTTTGTTAGCTGAATTTTTTTTGAATCCTTCATCCAACAGTTTTGCAGTTCTAGCAAATTAACATGGGTTTCTTCCCTTTGTCAAGTGGAGTTTTTTTTTTTTTTTGAATATTCTACAAAAAACAAATTAGAGAATTGACCCATTTTTGAAACTATTTGGGAAGCTAACCCACTTTTGAAATTGCATTTTGAACATGCGATTTCAACTTGAAATCGCATGTTCAAAATGTGATTTAAAGTCAACACGGATAATGACGCGCTGATATGGCAAATTGAAATCACATGTTAAAAATGCGGTTTCAAGTTGACATGGTTTCTGTCGCGATGACATGACAAGTTGAAATTGTATTTTTAATATGCGATTTCAACATAAACTCGCATTTTGAAAATGCGATTTTAAGTTGTGCAATTACGAAACCCATTCTGAAAATGACATTTGAAATTGAAATTCAACAATTCCTCGGCAGATTGAAATTCCTCTTGCTTCAACATTTTTTAATGTACGTAGCCAAACTATTCATATTATTTTAGTACATAGAAATTTTTATTCATGTCAAATCATCACTCCTTGTATGTCTTTTGTTTCGCCTTCCAATATATTAAAGTGAAATTGAGAAAAGATAAGGACTCCCATAGCATAATATAGTAAATGCTACAATTTTGACATAATTACATTGAGTTCCCTTATTTTAATTTGCATAATACTTAATTTTCATCAATAATTTTTTTTAGTTATATGGATGGAAAAAATAATATTGCCGTCCTTTTTAAACAAAATTGTATATTTTACATTATTTATTTTGTGCTTACAAATTATCTACATTAGTTTCGGTTCATTTAACTAAAAGGGAGATTAGCGTAATGATATGAAAAATGTGAGACTTAATGTATTTTTTTTTTTTTTAATTTCAGAGGAGGTTAGTGTAATTTACCCTAAAAGATAATAAGTGTACAACATAAGATTTTTATTGAAGAACCACGTAGTGGTATGGTCGAATTAACCAATGACGCATTTGAGTTTGAATTTGTACAATACCACTATGTGGTTCTTCAATGAAAATATTATGTATAGGGTAAATTGCACTGATCTCCTTTGAAATTTAAAAAAAAAAATACATTAAGCCTCAATTTTTCATATCATTACGCTAATCTCCCTTTTAGTAAAGTTAAATAGACCAAAAACTAATGTAGATATTGTGTAAGCACAAAATAAATAACGTAAAATATACAATTTTGTTTAAAAATGATGACAATATTATTTTTTCATCCATATAACTAAAAAAATTATTAATGAAAATTAACTATTATACAAATTAAAATAAGGGAATTCAATGTAATTATGTTAAAATTATAGCGTTTACTATATTACACTAAGGGAGTCCTTATCTTTTCTCAAAATTCACTTTAATATATAGGAAGGGGAAAAAGAAAAAAAAAAGACATATAAGGAGTAATGATTTGACATGAATAAAAATTTATATGTACTAAAATAATATGAATAGTTTGGCTATGTATGTTAAAAATTGTTGAAGCGAAAGGAATTTCAATCTGTCAAGGAATTGCTGAATTTTAATTTCAAATGTCATTTTCAGAATGGGTTTTGTATTTGTGCAACTTAAAATCTCATTTTCAATATGCAAGTTTATGTTGAAATTGCATGTTAAAAATGCAATTTTAACTTGTTACATCATCGCAGCAGAAGTCATGTCAACTTGAAATCGCATTTTTAACATGCGATTTCAACTTGCCACATCAGCTCATCGTTATCCATGTCAACTTAAAATTGCATTTTCAACATGTGATTTCAAGTTGAAATTGCATGTTCAAAATGCGATTTCAAAAGTGGGTTAGTTCCCAAATAGTTTCAAAAGTGGGTCAATTGTCTAATTTGTTTTTTGTTTTTAGAATATTCAAAAAAATTAAAAAATAAAATAAAATGAAAAGCTCTTGTCAACTAAAGTTGTTGATTCCTGTACCATAAAACTTAATTTTTGTAAGAAGAAATATAACAAACATCAAGACTAAAATAATGAAATCATTGTTGCCATCTGTATAGTTTGTCTCGACTTACATCTCTTAATCAAAAAAAGGTTTAAAACACTTATTATCTGTTATGATAATGAAATATTCAAAAACTAAGAAAATATAAAAAGATTTTATACCATTTTTTAATAGTAAGAAATTCTTTTTCATTTATGCGGTATCTTCATTCAGCTTCTTTGAAATCTGTTCTTCAAACTTATTAAGAGGTATTAATTTTAATACTGCTATAGACACCCTCATTTTGATTGACCCTAAGATTTTGGGCGCTTGCAAGCTTCTTGATGATGAAATGGTAATTACTTTATCCCTCGAAATATTTGAGGTTGTTAAATTTGCTGGATTCCCCCATTTTAGCCAAAACAATATTTTCTTGAAAATGACAAATTTACCCTTGAATATGTTTTCATCAAAAAAAAAAAGACAACCCTTTGGTCCCGGGGAAAAGAGGAAACCTCGGTTTCACTTGGATCGATGATATTTTCCAAAAATCAATAACTAGTTTTATCAAAAACATTAATTTAGAGGCAATCTGGGCTTACAAGCTAAAGACATTGAACCCCATACTTGTGCATGCATGGACTACATGCATGGATGGCATAGTACCCCAAGGTAGCATGTGCGCCCTCACATGAACTTGCATAACTGCACATAGCTTGTGTGCTCGTATGTCCTCCTGATACCAATTTTAGCTTTGGCAATTGAATATTGGTGTGAATTTGTAAGAAGGATACAAGAGAAAGCGATGAGACAACCCTATCACAACCTTGGGTGTTCCACAAGGCTTCTTTTTGCCTATAAAAGCAACCCCTACCCCCTCCCCCCCCCCCCCTCTTTCAAGGGTCGAAGCTTTGAGCAATTTTTGTGTGTTTTTGAGTGAAAAATACTTGCCTTCTTTCACCCGAAACCCTAATTCCGAAAATCACACCAACTTGCAGCAACTTTAACAACTTAAAAATAATCTAAGGCTTGAAGAACTTGAACTTAATCAGAACCTAAGCTTGAGGGAAGCTTGCAAGCAAAAAAATTTGACTTTTCTTTGCATTTTCGTCGGTTATTGCAAACCAGCGAGTAAGTACTCCTTTTTATTTAATTTCAGCACTTATTTAATCATATTTTCAATATGTAATCATAGCTAGGTTGTTGGCATGGCATGATCATCATGTAGTTTAACTATTTTGTTAGCTTTTCGCTTCGTTTTCGCATGTTTTGTTTAGTTTATTAGAACATGTTTAGGGTAGTTTAATATTCATGTAATCATGCATTGAGCCTGATTTGATTGTCATATAGTTTCATCATGTTTTTTCTTCTTATTTGTTAGGTGTTGTATGTGTGCATAAAAATCATGTTAGTAGCCTCAAATTGGGCTTAGGTTCATTACTGTATGATTAGTTGCATAATAGGTTCATATTTATTTCATGCAATGCATGCAAGACACTAGCGATGAAATCCATGCAAGTTTCCTCAGTCTTGAGAGCATATGCTTGTTTGTTGCATAGTTTTTCAATAAATCAAGTAATGTGCTTTTCTATGCAAAATTGGATGTTTTAAAAAATATTATTTATTTTAGATTAAGTTTATGGCCATGTAACTTTAAAAACTCTTTTTCATTGGAAAATTATTATTTTATGGAAAATATGGCTTTATTCTTTTGAATCTAAAATAAATTATATTTATTTTATTCAAATCACTTAGTTTCATGGTAGTAAAGGTTCTTGGGTTAATAATGAATTTTGTATGACATAATTAATCACTAAAATCATAAAATAGAATATTAGTAGAGGCCAATCTTTTGATTGGACAAAATGAAGTGCATCAATCAACGATCTTCCCCTTTTGTACCTTAGTTCCCGAACCTTGAATTCTCCAGTTATGATGGATCGGATCTTTTGCTTAGTTTTCATTGTTAAAGGTTTCTTAATTCCCCATAAAATTAAGTGGTGACTCTATCGATGTGGGAAAGCAAGTTGACACAAAACCTATGTGGAAATGGACCTTATACCCAAAAAGGCATGACTTCCACAATTGCTCCCCAATTATGCTTAGGGGCATTTTCTTATAAGATTAATTTATCTCCTTGATTAGGTAGACTTAATTTAGGAAGATTTTTTTATGATCTTCTTTATATTAGATACTTTTTTAGTATCTTTTGGATTCCAGCTCCAATTTTCTTTCCTAAGCTTTTTACTTAATAAGTTTACTAATTCAGATAAGTTTGGAATAAACTTTCTGGCATAGTTAATTATCCCTAAAAATCGTTGAAGCTGTTTGATGTCTCCTATCTCTTCAAGTTACTCTGTGATTATAGAGACCCCATTTTTTATTAGCCTTAAGACTTGGGCATTCCACGGAGGTCCCAATGATAAAAGCAAAGGATTAGTTAAAGCACAAACTATAGATGAAGAGTGGCAAACTTTCCTACACCCGTTTTGGCCACAGAATTTTCCAGACCTTTAAACATATTTTTTGAAATGATTTTTTTAGGGTGAGAGATACTTTTTCACTCATTTTGGATACTCCTAGCATCATGTTTTCCAAAACCGTTGATCCATTTTCAAAAAAGCAAGCCTAGGAAGCTGAAATGAATGAGAAGATGGGGAAACCTTCTAAGAAAAGTGTAGCCGGACAAGTAGATGGTAGCCAAACATTTTCTAAGAAACACAACCAACAACTTTGGTTTAGATAAGCATATCCAGAGCATTTATGTCTGAAAGAGCACACCTGATTTTATGGACCGATTTTGAGCAGTGACCAATGGACCATTTAGGGTCGGCCGTATAACTATCTATCCAGCCGAGCCCTATTGACGTCCACCAAATAGCTTCTCATGAGGTGTCCCCTAGCATCTTGGAATATGCCATCTGAATTTTGGGATGGCATATTTCAAGCCAGTCAAGCCTATATAATCATCCCCTTGGAGAGGTGAGGGGTTGGTCTCTTTAGTTGAT
The DNA here is from genome assembly GCA_036172215.1 of Camellia granthamiana. Taxonomy (NCBI): domain Eukaryota; kingdom Viridiplantae; phylum Streptophyta; class Magnoliopsida; order Ericales; family Theaceae; genus Camellia; species Camellia granthamiana. Next base: position 87,575,657 of record CM069912.1, read on the forward strand.
AAAATCTTGAGCTTTACACAATTCTACTGTCTAATATCCCTACACTCACTCATGCACTTGGAGCTTTTCTTCATCCTTTGGCTTGAAGACTTGGAGCTAGAAATCATCATCAGTATTAAGGGAGCTTGTGACCAACTTGGGCCCTATTTCTGCTAGCTTTGGAAGTAATTCCTACTTCTATTGTAATTTCTTGCATTTTCTATCTATTTCTCTCTTTTTTTGAGTATTCTCGAGATCTTGAGATTGTTGTAGGGTTGCTGTTGATAGATTAGTTGGATTCTTTATTTCTCTACCCCTTTTTTGTAGTGATTTAGGGCTTGTATAGACTCTGGCCAAGTCCAACTTGTTTTTCTTCCTTTATAAAGGGTTAGAATCCCAGTCACGACTTTTTCCATGAGAATAGACCTACTCTTCCCTCTCGTTACTCCTTTTCATGGATTTGGGTAGTTATACCCTTTTCCATGTATTTGAAGGTAAGCTTTCTCTATCCTCATCAGAGTTTTCTTTATCTCATTGTTTTGCTAGTGTAGGCATGACTTCTTCTATGAGAATAGACTGATTTTCCTCTCTCACTACTCCTTTTCATGGATTTAGGTAGTTTATACTCTTTTCCATGTGTTTGAGGGGTAGAATCTCTTTATCCTTGTGACGCCCCAAAATTTAAGGACATCATGGATTTGAGAATAGACTGATTTTCCTCTCTCGCTACTCCTTTTCATGGATTTGGGTAGTTTATACTCTTTTCCATGTGTTTGAGGGGTAGAATCTCTTTATCCTTGTGACACCCCAAAATTTGAGGACATCATAATAAGGTTTAAAACTTAAAATCAATTTTCTTAATTAAGAACTTCTAATCATTGTTGCCACCAAGTTTACCATCATCCATTAATTAACAACACAAAAATTAAAAGTTCTTAAATTACAACTCCAATCAAACTTAAAGCGTAGTCTTAGTACATGAAGAGAAAAAAAAAAAAAAAAAAAAAAAAAAAAGACCTAGAGAAAAACTAGAAAACTCATAAAAAGGGTTCATGGAACTTGGGCACACTTCAAGCTAACCAAGGCTAAATGTCGCCTTCCAAGACCTCGGTATTTCCTTTAGTTTCTTCGATACCTGGCATAAAACGCCAGGGCAACGGGAATGCCAGTGAGCAACAAGCTCAATAAGATACTACAACATGAAAATACCCACCCTGATAATAATACTCACAATTAATGAATACAATGTAGTAACAGAGTAACAAGCAGCATTTAATAAGCATAACAGGAATGCTATCAGTTGACATAATAACAATAGATAGTAAGAACAATGGCAAGCGGAAACAGTAATTCATCATAAGGAAAATGCCAACTTTTCTTTTAAATTCACATAGGTTTAGTTTATCAAGTAAGTCTAAGTAACCCCCCGCGGAGTACTATTTCCACTCAATTGCTAAACAATGGCCATGGGCAATTCTGACTCCCCCTTGGTCAAATATTCAAATGTTACTTGTTGTAACTACCAATGATGCCCACGCACCAAGGTTACGTACCGAGTCATGACATCACGGTATGCCTCAAAGGAACGGTCTATGTTGTGACATCCGCACCACCAACCTTATATCGCCTATACCGATAAGAGCCGAAATACCTTCCCATGCCATGTTAGGGTTTGCAACTCACTTGTGCAAGACTTTAAACCGGGCTCACCCCATCACTTTTAAACTTTAATGCATCGGTTGAATTTCGTGTTTTATTACTTTGTTGAATTCACATTTTTGATGCATGTGCGAGTTTTAGTTTGAAAATCACAGTGACATACGGTTTATATAACACAACACAACCACGTATGGAAACCAAAATAAATATTATAGAATGTCTTAGTGACCACCAAGCACCCTCTCCTCTGTCACTCTTTTCTTTCTTTTCTCCTTTTTTCCTTTCTCTTGTTCAGTTGTGTGTAGCAGTGGAATGGCTAAAATAGTGTTATATTTATAGGAGTGTGGAGACAGATTTTTATTTTATTTTATTTTATTTTTCTATTTTCTTCTTCTTGACTTGGGAAACATTGCCTAGAAAGTAAGCCTTGTGTGTGCTTGTATGCATGTCTTGGCATGCCTTAGTTGCAACCTCCTTAGGAAGGAAAGGTAGCCAAATGCTCTACCAAAAATCTGATTTTTTTTTTTTATACAAAATAAAATCAATGTATATATATAACCTATTCACTAGATGTTTTGCTCCTTACTGTCCTCTGATTAACTTAATTATTATCTATTTAACTCATTTAGTTTCCACATGTGTATTTAGATATAGAAATTTGATCACAGAAAGATAAATAAATTTATTTAAAGGAGTTTAATATTGGTATTAATCATGATGCTATTAACATTTTAATTTAATAATTTGATAATCACTATTAATTAACTTAATATTATTATTAACAAGTTAATTAGTTGTCTAAAAATTCAAGCTCGTACAATCCTCATCGAAGTTTCCTTTGTTTAGTTATTTTTGTTGATTTTGTTTGATTTAGAAGCCCAGGCACGACTTCCTTCATGAGAATAGATTAGACCTACCCTCTCAAACCTCTTTTTCATGGATTTGGGCAGTTCATACTTGTTTCCATGCACATGGGGGTTAGGACTTTCCTATCATCGTTGAAGTCTTCGTAGTGGTTATTATAGTCGATATACTTGTCGCGTGTGTTGGAGCGGGTCTCTTTTCTGCCTTCCCTTACTCTCTCTCTTTCACTTTTTATCTTTGATGAATTGTGTTTAATTTGTTTAGATTAATTCTATTGTCATGCCATTCACATGTTTAGATTAGGATCATGCATCCAAGCTTGGATTATCATGTCTTAGTAGATATTGCTATCATTATGTGGTGTGCATTACTTAATGATTCACATGCCATCCTTAGTAGCAATCGGGCTCTTAGGATTCATTCCATGTGTGTTTTGCATTTTGTAGACTATTGCATCTAGGATCATGCATATCTTCTAACTTTTTCTCATCTATCGCACTTGGCTAGAGTACCCGGTGAGTTTTCTTTTACTTCATTGCATATATCATCCCCTAGACTATAGTATCTAGGAGCATGCATTGATTTCTAACCCTTTACGCACATGCCATGGTGCAGAGGAGTACTAGGTAAGCTTCTTCCCTTTCTCTTGCATCCTTTGTGTGTGTTTGCTTCTTTATTATGTCCAGCCTGATACCATGAGACTATGTGCTTACGTGCTATATCTCCATGATTGCTCATTGTATGAAGGCCTTATTACCTAAGTTGGACTGGTTCTGATCTTTTTGCATGCGAATTATCTCATGTTTGTTTTACAAGATTTTCGCTTTAAAACCCTTTTGAAATTGCAAGAGATTATAGTATTCCAAAGTAGGAGATTTTGTCTATACTTGATTGTTCCATGTAGTGAGAATAACTTTAATAGTCGGGTTATATAATTATATTGTGTTAATGAGTCTCATATCAAGAATTAATAGAGGTCGATCTTTGATCGGGTGAGTGGGGGTACTCAATTCATGAACTTCCCTTATCATACTTAAACTCCTGGACTGGATCATTTGATTATGACGGATAGTGGCCTATATTGGTAGGAGCCAGGGTTTCCTAGTTTTCCCATTAAAAGATTAGGTGGTGACTCCATGTCACGTGATTGATTGATATTTAGCATTTTTGTTTGATTGGTGGATTTTCAACAGATATGCTAGATATAGACCTTCGATACTTTACATTGCACTTTTCTACCCGACGCATATGAGAAGAACGAGACATGAAGAGGGATTGAGCTGTTGGGATTGTTCTTGGATCCCACCATGACTTTTTCAGAGATGTGATCTTGAAACACAACTTTTTTTTTTTTTTGTCATCAATTTCTAATCCCAAAATTTTTATGAAATTCTTTTCTCATTCATTTTTTTTAACAGATAGTACTAATTCATAATCTATGAATTCTTGAGCTAAAATATCATTTACATATACCATGTAATATTCTCTATGTTTTCAAAAAATATTATCCATTTTTCTTTGAAATCGAGGTGGAACTTGTTTTAAACCAAATAGTAAAACTAACCAGTCATAATGTCCTTGCAGAGCACTAAAAGCGGTTAAAGGAATAGATAGCTTTTTCTTTCATTTAGATTTGTCAATAACTGTAACACCCTGTCCCATATCGGATGTTTGCATGGGCGATCTTGAGCATATAAAGCACCACTACCTTGCTACTGAATAACTTGGACTTAAGCTTTTAGGAATTGTTGGTCGACCCACAAGTTACTTGGGTCAGCAAGTAGTGGGGCATTACAACTAGTATCAGAGCCGACTCATGCACACAACCATGTGGGCCACTTATTCTGGGCTGGCCACGAGCTTGTCGTGGTATTCTGATTGATTATAGACCCTCGCGAGGACGCAAGGATGTATAAGTGGGGGAGTTTGGAACACCCTGTCCCACATCAAAAGTTTGCACGAGCGATCTTGGGCATATAAAGCACCACTACCTTGCTACTGAATAACTTGGACTTAAGCTTTTGGGTATTGTTGGTCGACCCACAAGTTACTTGGGTCAGCAAGTAGTGGGGCGTTACAACAACCACTTTTTAAATCAAATCAGAAATGAAATTGACTACTGAATTTTATTAATTAAAACATCTTTGTTAGGCAATTTGTAACCATCTTTTATGAGTTTTTGTTTTTTTTTTTAATTTTTTTTTTTTGTTTTCTTCACAGCTCTACAATCTATTATCATACGAGTTTTTCCTGTTAATTTTTCTTCATGATTCATTACCATAAAAGTAGGACTAGAATGAGGACTTTTACTAGATCTGTAATATCCCAAAATATTTTCTTTTAAATAGTCAATGCATAAATTAATTAAGTAATATTTTGATTGGAGTGTTGTGTAAAGTTATGTGCGAAAATGGTTCAATGTAATAAAAAAAATTTTAAATATAATTTTCGATCTCATAAATTATGAAAATTTTTATTATGTTGTTCTTATAAGAGTCTAGCAAGTCGGATAAAAATTTCAGAATTTAATAGTGAGTATTTATTTTATGAGAATTTGTAGACTGATTGGTGTTTAGTTTAATTTATAGCAAAATTTGAAATTGAGTTTTGGGTGTTTGGACCATGATTTGAGATAAATTTGTTGGGTCCATTTTGGTATATAATTGGACCATGTTTGGCTTATGGGTGGGACCCATAACTTAGATTTAATTTAAATTGAGTTTGTTTAATGACTCATATTTAACTGTTTGGTCCTTCTTAATTAAATGATTGGTAGTAACCACCTTCGAAGTTATTATTATTTATTATATAGGATTATAATAAATATTTGATAATTGATTTTATGGTGTATATCATATGGTGAAAAACTATATATTTTATAAGGAATGAAAATGTATATATTTTGTAGTGAGCAAAATATTATATTTTGTGGTCAGAAAAATTATATCATTTTATAATTTATATTATAAAATTTGAAGGTATTTTTTTTTAAAAAAAAAAATCATTTTTTGGAAAACCCATTATTGGGAAAGCAAACCCACGTGGGGTTGCTTTCCTTCGCTTTCCTTTCCATTATTTCCTTTTCTTTATTTTCTTTTGGCGTGGAGCAGAGAGCTCCTGCTCTCTCTCTCTCTCTCTCTCTCTCTCTCTCCCTTCATTGTTGGTTTAAGCTTTAAGTTTAGAGTTGGAGTCTTTAGAATGAGATTTTGCAAAAGTGTTGTAAATGAAAGTCGGAGAGCTCGTTGTGATCTTCGGAATGGTGGTCTCGGATTCATGATCGGTCATGTTTGCATTTTTGGATTAGCTTTTCTTCATATTGGAGGTAGGTAGGGACTTGCTTCATATTATTACATTAAAGCTATGTTAGGGATATTTTGAGAAAACATATCATTATAGGAAGTTTTGTATATATGTATTTCTCATATTTTTGTTTGGTTAATTTTTAGAAGAAAAATTATGTGAAATGTTAAAAATATGAGTATTTTGAACTTGATTTTGGGGGAAATTATCTTGTGTTGGTAATTTAGTAAAAAAATCCAAAAATAAAAATTAAAAATTGTATGGGTTGTGTCTATATCATATTATGATTAGAAAATTTATTTTGAGAAATATAAAGTTGAATTTTTTTTTTCCATCTTTGATTTGGAATTTATTTTTGAGAAAAATAAATTAATGTTGATGAATATTGAGTAAATGCTTAAGTTGGAATTATAGAGTTGTTTCGGGGTTAAAAACTCTAAAAGTGTTATATTCATGATATTTTATGAAAGATGATATGTTGATGATTTAGTTGTGTTCATTTTTGTAAAAATAAAAAAATGTGAAATGCGGACTTTCGAACTCATAACCTTGAAAATGTTACTCTTGGGCATATTTCATAATTTTTGATGTAAATATCATGTTGGTTAGGTAATTTTAGAAAAAGTTGTGAAATTGTTATTGGTAAAGAATTTGGGAAAAATATTACCTCTTTAAGTTGGCATGAAAAATGGTTATGTTGAAAATATGGTTATGTTAGAGGGATGAGGCATGTGAGGTTAAGTTGGTGTTATTAATTTGGAAGATAGTGAATATAATGAACTTACTAATTTGATTTAAATTAGTTTGGTTAATATTTTAAATCTTTCATAATTAAAAGGGGTGTTATTGGGTTTTTAATTCCCAACTTTAATAGTATGAGATTAAAAGTGACAAAGTTGACTAAGTATGAGATTGGAGAAATAAGCGAGATTAAGTTGATGTGGTATGGTATTGGGTTCCTAGTTTTACTAGTTTTGTAATGTTATAATAATAATTTCATACTTCAAAATTTTTATGAGATATTTAAATTGTTTGGCGGCTTTTGACAAGAAAAGAATAGAATGTGATTTTAGCTCGTTTGAAGCAAATGAATGAATTGGATTAAAACAAAAATGAGTTATCAAAACTTTTATTTATTTATTATTATTTTTCTTGGTTTAATTCGATGGGGTGGATGTTGATAATTGGAAAGTGAACACTCGTGTTATGTTTTATAATTATAGTCAAGAGAAGATTTTGGTATAATTGGTTTAAGTGTTGGGATATTCACTTATGCTTATTGAGAATTATGATTGAATTTGAAGATCACGAGATTTCATTTGCATGAGAAAATGGGAATTTGATTATATTAAACGTTTGGGATGGGGATGAGTTTTGGAAAGATTGTAATTACCTTTCATTGATAAAGTATGTGAGTTAGAAATTGATGAAACCTTGAACCCGCCTTGGTGTTATATGTTATTGCTAATGATAAACCTATTGTTTAGAAGTTTTTATTTTGGTAACCGGTAGAGGATTTTCATGTGGATATTTAAATGAGATTCTTGGAAAAATAAGAAAATGTTTGATTTTGGAAGTTTGTTGTGTATAAAGAATATTGTTGAATTGTCTTGAAAAGACTAAGTTAGAAGTTGTTGATTTACATGTGGTAAATACATGAACATTGACATTATTATATTATCTCTTGGGATTGTATCATGATATTACATTGATAGAGATATGGAAATTGATCACAATGGAGCATTGTGTGGTGGAATTGAAATTGGAATTATCTTAATGCATTGTTACATATTGCATTGCCATTCCATTTCATTGTTATCATGGATTTTGAATTGCAAATTGAAAACTATTGTTTTGAGAAAGGAATTATTTTTGGTGAAACAAGATCATTTTGATTTGTTTTGGGTAAATACGTTGGTAAGTCCGGATAGGGGGTGTAGTTTGATGTTGGTTAAGTTGGCGTGAGTGTCTAGGGTGAAAGACCGAAAACACACGCGAAGGAGGTACCACTGCCCTTCCGAAGAGAGACTGATAAAGTGGGGATTTGGTAGTGTTCGATATGCCTACTTGCAGACACCAGCCTAGGGATTACCTCAGTCGTATTTACCATCTTTGAATTTTATTGAAATTGTTGGATTAATGTGTTTTCAAATTGGCATTGTGCATAAGATTTTCAAAAGATGAAAAAAATATTTTGAGCATGACATGGCATATGCATTCTTCTCATAAGACTGTATAAAATGTATTTGATGCCTTATTAGATGTCACTATGAATTGTTTAATTATTTGATTCAATTGATAATGAGATAATTGAATGAATTGAAAAGGATGTCATGTTGCTATTGAAGCATGTTTATTTATTTAAGTTAACTAGTTGTAGTTAATTAAATAAATTAGATTTAAGAGATTATGTAATAGAATCATATGGTTTGACATGAAATGATTTCACGTATATGTATGAGTATCTTTGTACCCGCATATCTTCTAATGTTTTAATATGAGATTGTTTGGTGAGCTAGTAGTTGCTCACCTCCTTGCCTGTACATGTATACAGGGAATACTTTTTGGATTTGAAGATCAAACAATGGGTTTTACCATTTCATAAGTATAATGTAGTGATAGATTGTACAACTTCATTTGTTTGTTTGGTTGAGTGCTATTTTTTTTTGTAAAGAGTAGTGTCCTCTCTTTTATTGTAAGCCTCAGGGCATTTCTTTTATTCGTATGTAAATGTCTTTATTATATTACGAGAGGGAACATGTATATTTAATTATTCATCATTTCATCAAAGGATGAATTGTCATTTGTAAATTGGACTTAATTAATGAATATTGGTAATGTTATCCGAGTAATAAAATACGGGGTGTGTAGTCTTCATACTTGGGTTCAGGGCACTAGTTGGACTTTCATACTCTATTCGAGGATTATATTATTTCGTTTTCAGGTGAGTAGTTTCATGCTACATATTTTTATAAATGTTCCCCTACCCTGAACTGTTGGAAAATTTAATTGTTGTTTCAAGAATAAACTGTTTTGATAAATTATTATATTATCAATGGAATCAAATTATTTCTGAAACATGTGCGAACTTGGTATACTGTAAACTATTTCACGTTTATAATGGTGAACTACCATGTTTTGCGAAACTGATGTATATTGATTATTGGGATCATCTATATATTTTAGTCCAAGGAAATTATTCCACTATGTGTGGTGACTCTGGCCACTAGGGAATATATTCGGGTTGGGTTGTGATGACTCTAGTGCTCAACGATTGTAAGGAAAAGACCTAGGTTAGGCTAGGTGACCTTCAATCGGATCGTCTTAGAGAAAAGGCCCGGGTTACCACCCTGAAGATGACTCTTAGTTCGATATTGGATCCAACGGGGCTTATAGTCTTGAGAATTGTGTGGCATGTCACTTGTAATTCTTGGTACCCAGAAAATTATTGGTGTTCATATTGTAATCTGTTTTAAGTGAAAAATGTCATTTATCATATTCTTAAGAGACATGAGTATTTTAATTGTTGAATTATGGAACCTTCTTTTTGAAATAGATTGTCTTTACCAAACTGTATGCCATTCTGGTTTCTGTGATATATATCTTATTTTGGAATTGATTCATGTTTTTAAAACTGTATATACTATCCATGTTGCTACTCACTAAGCTATTAGCTGACTTTGTTGTTTATTAATTCCAGGTGTTAGAAAGACCTAGGGTAGACTTATGGCATAACAGGGACTCAATTGCATGGACCTCTAGGACATTCATTTATTTTGTTTTAGATTGTTATGTCAAGTTTGTGCATATTTCTTTTTATTTTTATTGAGGTCCATTCAGGATTATTTTGATATGTGGGTTGTTTATATCCCATAAGTTTGGATAGTATTGATTATGGTTGGTTTTGCCATTTATACTTGTGGCATGTCACTGGATTGAGTTTGGTTTTTTTTATTACTGGACTTTTGTATAGTTGTTCAATGTGATTATGGATTAGTGCTTAGGCTTACGTGTGCCTTGGGCTAAGGCCCTATGGGCCACGGTTGGTCATACCCGGGTTTGGGGTATGACAATTATGGTATCAGAGCTGTAGGTTTATCGAGTTACATGTCTTGCATTTCATCATTTATACGAGGTTCGAGTCCCTATAGTCTTTAGTAGTGTATGGTTAAGTTAGTTTTGTTTAAGCTTGTATTAAGCTTTTCTTGATTTCATTTTGAAGGTTAAGAGCTGGCACCTAGATATCTACACAAAATGTCTATTCCTCGTGAGCCTTTGATGTTTGTATTACTGTGTCTACTCCATTAGGAGAAACAATTGTATTGGGAGATGTCTGTAGATCTTGTGAGATAAAGATGGATGATAGAATTTTTCCAGTGGATTTGATTTCTTTAGAGATGAAGGATTTTGATGTGATTTTGGGGATGGATTGGTTGACGAAGCATCATGCCTCTGTTGATTGTTTTAGAAACGGGGTAGTTTTTGCTATGCCAGGGCAACATGAGTTTTTCTTTCAGGAAGATGGGAAAAGGGTCTTTTATCTGTTTTATTTCTTCTCTTCAGGCTAACCGAATGTTGAGAAGGGTGTCATGGTTACTTAGTGTGATGACCCAGACTTGCTAATCGTGATTTTAATTGATTAATTATGTGTTCATTCTAATTGAACTAAGTGCCAAGTAATTTAATTTGTGCATATTTGCCCGAATTGGAAAATTGCATGTTAAGGTTACAACTTTGAAACTGAAATTGTCTGTGATTGAATTGAGCATTAATTGGAACTATTAATTATATTCCTACATGTTAATTATGTGATTAAGTGTTATTGATTGTTATGAGATTTATTGAATTGTATTGTTCGAACAGATAGGTTAGAATGAAAATTAAACTTGTCTGATTCACTAATTTTAACATGTTAGAATTAAATAATTGGATACGAATTAGAGCCTAATTCACATTAGTATAATTTAATCTAGTGTACTTAAGATCATAATATGATTAGGCCTAATTTTATTTTAGGTGAATTTGATTTAATTGACCGAATTTGTATTTCCCAATGTATAAAAATTAATTAGAGACTAATTAAGCTTTAAGCCTCCTCATAAAATTGAAAAGGAAATAAATTATTAGTATATTAGAACTACTCATTTATTTGCTAGGTAAAGGGGTATGTGGTGGTCATTGTTGAATTCTAACAATACACGTAGAGAGAGAGAGTGAGAGTGAGAGTAAGAATAGGAGAAAGAGCTTTGAGCTCAAGAAGAAGAAAAGAAGAAGAGAAGAACTTAGAAAGAAATTAAAGTCTTGTCTTGAATCCTCCATAAGCATCAAAGCAAGGTAGGTTTTTCTCTTCAATTTCTTGAGGTAGAGACTTGTTTAGCTATCATCTTTAATGATTGAAGTTTAAATTAGCATAATCGACGAGGAATTACAATTTTGGCTCATATAATGAAGAGGTAATACATGCATGACCTTTAATGGACAAAATGAGAAATATTACTTAAGATAGCTACATGCATGGCATAATTCTTGAATTGCATGCTCATTCTTTTGATGTTTTGCATAAGTTCTGAATTTAGGAGGAAACTCCATGAAAATCAAAGAAAGAAGCTTCATGCATTCACAATTTAGTGCTCAATGTGTATAGTAAATAATTTTGTATTAAAGGTTAAAGGTTAAGAATTTAAATCTTTATATGGATTTGAGTTGTGAATTGAAATCATGAATTGTGTTTCGAATCAAATATGTTTCTTTTAAAAGTGTTAAGTTAAGTTTTGAGAGCATATAGCATAAAAATAAACTTGAATTTGCAAGGTTATGCATTGCCCCAGCAGAGCAGATTTCGACAACCATTTTAACCCAGACCGCTCGAGTGGCCTGGGCCCCTGCTTGAGCTGCCAACCTTCATGAACTCAGGAGAGCATTCTACTAGACCGCCGCTTGTGCGGCCAAGGCCACCGCATGTACGGCTAATAGGGCAATCCCGGTTTGCTTTTCGCTCATCTTTTCCCCTTTTCGGGCCTCCGTTTGCATAGTTTTTAAAGTGTTTTCATGATCATTTGCATTTCACAAGTGCATTAGAGTGTATAAATGAATAATTAGAACCGAATTAGTAAAGATGAGTAGTTATCGAATAAGTAACAACCGAATCAAATAGAATTGACTAGCGATATGAATATCATTGAATCGTTGTGCTTGAACTTGTTTGTTAGGTCGGACGCCACATCTTTAGTGGCTTATTGTTCGTGTATCGAGGAGCCCAGTGTGAGTAACAATGTTGTAAATATATGTTTGAATTGTATTTACTTTCTGAATGATAAATTATATTGTTTTTAAATGGTTACTTTTTATCAATTGAATGATGATCCTCTTTTGAATTGTATTCGTGGCATCCATAGCGTATTGTTATTGTTATTGTTATTGATATTGCTATTGTTACAGAGATCTTTGTCAGTTCCAAATCTTGGAACTATTGTTATTATTTGATGGCCATCAATTGATTGTTCGGTCTTTATAAGACTTATTGTATTGTTTCTATTGGATGTACCACGTATGACCTATATGAATATGATTGATTGAATTGAACGATTGAACGATTGATTGGCAATGATAACAATTGAAATATTCTAATGACAATCGATTGTTTCAAAGATTGTAAGGACATCATTCTTAACCTCTTTACAAATTTGTTATTCATTGGGCTCTAGCTCACTATTTATTATATATATGTAGGTGATCGAGTATCGGATCAAAGCTAGTGGCGTCGATCCGAACCCTTATTTTGTCAAGCCAGCTATTGTGCCTCACCGCGAGATTCTGAGCCAACATGTGTCAAGGATTTATTGGGTGATTCAAATTTACCCTTTTGACATTGTGTTTATGAGATAAGAATGTTTATAGGGTTTCGTTAACTGTTTTTGGCAATGGTATTTAATTCCCTAGCATATGTTTTGTTATGAACACACGTGTGTTGTGGACTTAAGTGTTTGTATAATTTCAAGTGTGTGAAATTGTTTTTGTTTATTTAAGTTCCCACAGCTCATTGGACGGCATTTGGTATTATTGATTGGTTTCCGCTAGCCCCTTTATATTGTATTATTGTCATTATTGTAAAATAGGCCTTCAGTAATTACGGATTACTTGCCGATTACAACGCTAAACTTATAGGGGTGGGTTTGGGTCGTGACACTTAGCTTGTGTGGTGAGTATCGAACTGCTAGAATAGAAGTTAAAGGAGTTGCCTGTAGTGAGTGATTGTGTTGATATTTTTCCAAAGGATCTACCCGGACTTCCTCTAGATTGTAAGGTAGAATTTTCCATTAACTTGGTCCCGGACATAGCACTTATCTCTAAAGTGCCCTATAGAATGGTACTGTTGGAGTTAAGGGAGTTACAAACTCAGTTACAGGAGTTGTTAGACAAAGGTTTTATTAGGCCTAGCGTTTCACCTTGGAAGCACCTATGTTATTTGTGAAGAAAAAGGATGGGTCTATGAGATTGTGTATTGATTATAGAGAACTAAACAAAGTTATAATGAAGAATAGGTATCCTTTGCCACGCATTGATGATCTATTTGACTAGTTGCAGGGAGCTCAAGTATTCTCTAAGATTGACTTGAGGTCAGGCTATCACCAGTTGAAGGTAAGGGATGAAGATGTTCCTAAGACCGTTTTTAGAACCCGCTATGGGCATTGTGAGTTCTTGGTGATGCCTTTTGGTCTCACAAATGCACCAACTGCATTCATGGATTTGATGAACAGAGTATTTAAACCCCAACTGGATAAATTTGTGGTAGTGTTCATTGATGACATCCTAATTTATTCGAGGAGTAAGGAGGAGCATGAGCAACATTTGAGGGTAGTACTATAGATCCTTAGGGAGAAGAGACTGTATGTAAAATTTAAGAAGTGTGAATTTCGGTTGAGCAATGTATCCTTTTTGGGTAATGTGGTGAGTAAAGATAGGGTATCTATGGAGAGCACGAAGGTGGTGCCAATTGTTGATTGGCTACGACCTACTTCTGTGATAGAGGTACGTAGCTTTCTAGGGCTTGTTGGTTATTATAGACGGTTTGTGGAAGGATTCTCCCATATTGTTTTGCCACTTACGAATCACACTAGGAAAGGGGTAAAGTTTGAGTGGAATGATGATTGTGAGCATAGCTTCTAAGAGTTTAAATAGAGGTTGACATCAGCTCCAATACTTGCCTTATCAGCAAAATTGGGTGGTTTTGTGATTTATAGTGATGCTTCATGACAGGGTTTAGGATGTGTGCACATGCAGCATGGGAAGGTGATTGCTTATGCATCACGATAGTTGAAAGTACATGAGAGAAATTATCCTACGCACGACTTGGAGTTAGCAGCAGTGATTTTGTATGGAGAGTCATGTGAGATTTACACTAATCATAAGAGTTTGAAGTATATTTTCACACAAAAGGAACTAAATTTGAGACAAAGAAGATGGCTTGAGTTACTAAAAGATTATGATGTGAATATTTTATATCATTCGGAGAAGGCAAATGTGGTTGCAGATGCCTTAAGTAGAAAGGTAGCAGTTGGAGATGTAGTTGCTTTGTCTATTGAGAGTTGTTTGGTGGAAGACATGAGACGTTTGAGGCTTGAGGTTGTTACTCCTGGTGATAGGGCTTATTATAGTCAATTGACAGTTCAGCCGACCTTGAGAGAATGGATTCGTTCAGCTCAAGAGATTGACCCCCAGTGTGAGCGTATTAAAAGAGAGATGGCAGAGAGTAAGCATGTAGACTTTGTGGTTAGTGATGATGGGTTGCTTAGATTCCGTAGCCGAATTTGTGTTCCTACTGGTGGTAATTTGAGGAAGGAGATTATGACAAAGGCACATAGTTCTAGTTACAGCATTCATCCTAGAAGCACTAAGATGTATCGGGATCTTCATGAACATTTTTGGTGGAATGTTATGAATGGAGATATTGCAGAATTTGTGGCTCAATGTTTGGTGTGTCAACAAGTTAAAGTAGAACATCAAAAACCCGTAGGGAAACTACAACCCTTACCTATACCAGAGTAGAAGTGGGATCATGTTACCATGTATTTCGTGTGCGGATTACCTTGTACTAGTAGTAATCATGATGTAGTTTGGGTAGTTGTGGATATATTAACCAAGTCAGTACATTTTATTGCAGTTCGGATGAACTATTCTCTAGCTCGATTTGCACAGTTGTATGTGAAAGAGATTGTTAGATTGCATGGTGCACTTGTGTCAATAGTGTCAGATCGGAACCCTCGTTTTGTGTCTAAGTTTTGGGGTGCGTTACAGTCAGCTATGGGTACTCGATTAAATTTTAGTTCAGCTTATCACCCTCAGACAGATGGGCAATTGGAGAGGACTATTCAAACCCTTGAGGATATGTTGAGGGCATGTGTTTTGGAGTGAAGAGGTAATTGGGATGATTATTTGCTACTTATGAAGTTTGCGTATAATAATAGTTATCATTCTAGTTTGGGAGTAGCTCCTTATAAGGCTTTGTATGGGATGAAGTATAGGTCTCCTTTGTGTTGGTATGAGATTGGTGAGAGGCAAATGTTGGGACCTGATTTGGTGGAGGATGCTACACAGAAAATTATCACCATCAGAGAGAGATTATTGACTGCTCAGAGTAGACAAAAAAGTTATGCTGATCATCGTAGGAGAGATTTAGAGTTTCATGTAAGGGATATGGTCTTCTTGAAAGTATTACCATGGAAAGGAGTCATCAGGTATGGAAAGAAATGAAAGTTGAGTCCTAGATACATTGGTCCGTTTGAGGTATTGAAGAAGGTTGGTGAGGTTGCGTACCGTGTTGCTCTACTCCCTAGGTTGGCAGGAGTACATAATGTGTTTCACGTGTCTATATTGAAAAAATATGTGCATAGTCCGTCGCACGTGATAGATTATGAGCCGCTTCAAATTAGAGAGGATTTTTCGTATGAGGAGATGCCTGTTTAGATTTTGGATTCAGAAAGGCCATTAAATTGGTTAAAGTACTGTGGCGTAATCATCTAGTTGAAGAGGCGACTTGGGAACGCGATGATGAGATGCGCAAGAAGTACCCACATCTATTCTAATGATTTACTCAGGTTAGTTTCAAGGACGAAACTTTTCTTTTAGGGGGAGAGAATGTAAGAACCTGAATATAAAAATAAAGTACATAATTAAATAATAATAATTTTACAATCTCAAATATTTTGATGTTGAATCCTAAAGTGCAAATTAAATATTATTGGAGGGTCTTTTAATTAATTTTAAAACCTAAAATAAATTTATGGTGAAAGTCTTTAGCTTAGAGGCAAGATTTATTATTTAAAAAAATAAAAAAATAGTGACAAATTAGTAAGCATATTTTGATTTAATAATATTTGTAATTTATTTAAATTAATGGAGAGAGAAAATAAATTAAAACAAAAGATAATATTTTAGGGCCTTTTGTTTAGATACATAATGTAACCCTAGGTTACCTAAACACAAGAGAGCAGTAGCAGCCTAATACAATTTATACAACAATAGTAGCAGCCACGGGAGAGAGAGAGGTTGAGAGAGAAGAAGAAGAAGAAAAAAAAAAAAAGGGAGGGGGGGTTGCAAACAAGAAAGGATTTTTGGGTGTGTGGTAGGTCTTTATTTTTTTTCTTCCTTTTGTTTTTGTTCTTTATTCTTACTATATTATTATTTGGTTCATTGATGGAGAGGATGTAGATTTATGTATTTTGTATATAGATATCCTGTTAAGAAATCTGAGGAGTTAAATTTATGTATAAAGAATGAGAGTAATTCTTAGTTTAAAAATTCTGTACAGAATCACAAATTTTAAAAATCAAGAAACCATATCAAATGAATGAATTATGAACTGCGATTTTTACAGTATATTAATTACATATTGAATTGCATATCTGAATTTTCTCATAATTTTGAGAGTCAAAATCTATATTAACTGGTGCATTCAAATCTGTCCAGAAAACTGGTGTAAAATAGTAACTTCGAAAGTGTCATTCTCTTTGGGTATAAATCAAAAAATTATCAAATTAGTGTCATTAGAACTGGTTACGAGTCTAGTTTCTTAGATTTTTGGCCTTGCGTTGATTGCTCATATATACTAAGAGACCCATTAATTTCTTTAAAGTGCTGTAGAAAATAACCTATTTGGATATAATTAATTATAAATAATTGTTTTGATAAGCAAATCAAGTGAAACCGATTGGGTTTGAAACGTAGAATATATTAGTTGATATCTGGAGGGTTTTGAAATTTTTTGAACAGCGTGGAGTGGGTTTTGTAATTTTCAAAGTTAGTGAATAGATTGGGAAAACTTGTTTAAAACTTTGTTTTATCTTAAAATTACTTTTAATTAAGTTTCGATCTGAACCCATATCTTGGGTAATTTTAGACCTTGAAGAACATGAGCTTAGGTAATATTTAAGAGTAACGGTGAGTTGGGTTGAGCTGTGTTAGTGCGCTTTAGTGTGAGGCACTTAGTTTATTATTCTCTTTAGTATTTTTAAATTAATAGTGACGTGTAGTCTTCATACTTGATTCAGGACACTAGTTGGACTTTCATACTCTATTCGAAAATTATATTATTTCGTTTTCAGGTGAGTAGTTTCATGCTACATATTTTTATAAATGTTCCCCTACCCTGAACTGTTGAAAAATTTAATTGTTATTTCAGGACTAAACTGTTTTGATAAATTATTATATTATCAATGGTATCAAATTATTTCTGAAACATATGTGAACTTGGCATACTGTAAACTATTTGTTTTGGTCTCATGCTTATAATGGTGAACCACCATGTTTTGCGAAACTGATGTGTATTGATTATTGGGACCATCTGTATATTTTAGTCCAGGGAAATTATTCCACTGTGTATGGTGACTTTGGCCACTAGGGAACAGATCCGGGTTGGGCCGTGATGACTCTAGTGCTTAACGATTGTAAGGAAAAGACCTAGGTTAGGCTAGGTGACCTTTAATCGGATCGTCTTAGAGAAAAGGCCCGGGTTGCCACCCTAAGGATGACTCTTAGTTCGGTATTGGATCCAACGGGGCTTAAAGCCTTGAGAATTGTGTGGCATGTTACTTGTTATTCTTGATACCTAGAAAATTATTGATGTTCATGTTGTAATCTATTTTAAGTGAAAAATGTCATTTATCAAGTTCTTGAGAGACATGTGTATTTTAATTGTTGAACTGTGGAACCTTCTTTTTTAAACAAATTGTCTTGACTAAACTGTATGCCAATCTAGTTTCTGTGATATATATCTTATTTTGGAATTGATCCCTATTTTCAAAACTGTATATACTATCCATGTTGCTACTCATTGAGCTGTCAGCTGACTTTATTGTTTATCAATTCCAAGTGTTAGAAGGACTTAGGGGGGACTTATGGCGTAGCGGGGACTTAATTGCATGGATCTCTTGGACATTCATTTATTTTGTTTTAGATTGTTATGTCAAGTTTGTGCATATTTATTTTTATTTTTATCGAGGTTCATTTAGGATTATTTTGATATGTGAGCTGTTTATATCCTATAAGTTTGGATGGTATTGATTACGGTTGGTTTTGCCGTTTATATTTGTGGCATGTTACTGGATTGAGTTTGGTTTTTTTTGTTATTGGACTTTTGTATAGTTGTTCAATGTGATTATGGATTAGTGCTTAGGCTTACGCGTGCCTTGGGCTAAGGCCCTGTGGGCCACGACCAGTCTTACCCAGATTTGGGGTGTGACAGTGTCCAAGACCCGGGACATCACAACTAGTACCATAAAAAAACAATTAACAAATTTTGCACCTTAAGTAATTAAACAGAGAAGAGTAATTCTATACAAATTAATAAAATTTATAGTTTTTTTACTTGTTATTGTGGAATTTATCATCCTATTATAGCATGTCTTATTTTAAATTCTAAAATTACATTACTACATTAGTAAACAAAAAAAAAAAAAAAATTATAAAATTTATTAATTTATAAAATATTTTTAAATAAATAACACTTATCACAAGTAATGGTTTTGAAACGGTCAACCTCTCTCCCCAACTATATCAATTGGTTTGATGATCACAAATAGCTTTCTTTATTTTTTGTGTTAGTGTCGTCCTACAAACACAACATTGTCACTTTGGGGTCATGCTTAATTCACGCTCTTATTATCAACCAACCAACCAAAGGCCAAACCCCCAAACTTATCTCACTCTTCCATTATTACAATCCTTCATATACATCCATATCCTTAAATCATTGAACTTTCTCTAATTAATTCTTCCGTGGAAGAAGGCTCTCTTTGCTTTTTTTTTTTTTTATGCTTTTTGCAAGGTATGATTCCTCTCTCTCTCTCTCTCTCGTGTTTATATATGCATGTTTTCTGTTTTACTTCCTCCTTGTATGTGTTCATCATTATTGCAAACTTAAGGTTAATTTCTAAATTTTTGTTGGTTTTTATTTTTCATTATATTACTTATTAGATGTTTGTTTGGTAGGAGAGATTTATTTATTCTTGTATTCCTTAGATGGAAAGCTTTGAACTGTTGTGGCCTTATATTTTTTAGTTCAATATGAATATTTATATAGTTTTTTCTTTCCTTTTATTACTCTTTTATGTTAAGAAAAAAATATATAAATAAATATTTTGTTAGTTGTTCTTTATCCTGAGAGATTGGCCCTGGCCATGGTGATGACACAAATTTGAAATGCTTTATTTTCACTATTTCTTAAGTTTTTTTCACTAATGATATAAAAAGTATTGCAAACTATTCTTGTATTTATTATAACAATTATATTCTCTTTCCTTCTTTTCCTTTTTATAGAATAACAATTATATTGTAATTCTACACCAGACATGCATGTCTCATCTTAATTGCAACATAGCTCTGATCAAGGTTCTGAAAAGCGGTTGCGGTCGCCGTAACGGTGGCGGTGACGCGGTTGTGGTTGCGGGTTGTAAAGGCCGTAGTGTAACGGTTGCGGTAACCGGAACTGTGAATTTTTTTATTTTTTGCACAATTTGAAAAAAAACTTACCGATACGCATATATTTTTTTTCATGATATATTTATTGGGTTAAAAATAAATATTGATCAATTTTTGTAAATTTTTAAGTATGATCCAATATATTTCATATTTTTAAATCACTATAAATTGAGTTTTTTATATTTTATTTTAATAATTAATGACTTTATATTATATAAAAAATTAATCACTAACTATTATATATAAGATAAATAATGACAAAAGTAAGAGAATAAATAAGAGCCTAAATATATATATATACATATATATATTTTAATTAAGCAAAATAGATAATGACTACACTTATTTTTATTATTATTTTCAAACAATATGTAGATAGACACACAAACAAAATGGTTTAGTGATAGTAGTTGAATAGAATAGCATAGATCTTACAGTTTCAACAAATCAATAACATATTCTTCATCTTCCCTCTTCTTTCTCTCTCTATTTCTTGCTCCTCCATTTTCTCTCTTTATCTTCCCTCTTCTCTCTATCCCTCTTCCACCATTTTTAGCTTTTTTTTTTTTGTGTTTTTTCGAAAGAAACAGTTTGGAACCATTACGTAACGGTGCATAACAGGCCGTTATGGCTGTTACGGTATCGTTACAACCGCTACGGCAGTCGCTACGGCCAACACACCTGTGAATCTCAATCACACTGCAAAAGCGGCCGTAACGGGTGGTGGTAACTGCCAAAACCGTTACGTAACGGCGTTACGTAACGGTTGCAGCCGCTTTTTAAAACCTTGGCTCTGATCCTTATAATATTAAGAAAGTATCCAATACCTATTTAAAATTTAAAAATTTATTTACAATTGTGAATGTCTTTGGAAAGTACGAAACACATATATGTGAAAATCTACAAACCATCACTGTCTAATATGGATGCCATACATATGTGACTACTTTGTAAATAGTATGAGTATGCTTCATAGATAATAAATTGAAATCGGACAAATTATACTTTGCACTCTTGTATTTTGTACTAAATCTTACTTTGGCTTCTACACATGAAATCATAATAGACAACCCCCTGCACTTCTAATCAAATCTTACTTTGGTCTCTACACATAAAATCGTGACAATCAACCCCTTACACTTTTGCTCAAATCTCACTTCCCTACACAAGTGTCATTGTCTCTCTTCTTTACTTCATTTTTAAATCTTTAACAAAATCCAAATATGTGACAAAAATATGACTACGAAATAAGGGTAAGAGAGGAAAATCATTCATATTTCCCACCAATACATTTTGTCTTACATGAGAGTTATATAATACAATATATATATGGGTAAATTATATAAATAGTCCATGTAGTTTCAATTTGCTCGATTTTGCCCCTTAATTTAACGGATTGTGTCATTTTAGTCTAATAAATAACGGTTGTTAAGTTAATTTAACGGAATGTCAAACAATGTGTCAATTTGGTCCTTGTACTTTACACGATGTGTCAATTTGATCTCTGTAGTTTCAATTTTCTCGATTTTGACAGAGACTAAATTGACACATTGTGAAAAATACAAGGACCAAATTAACACATTGTTTAACTTTTCATTAAATTAACTTAACAACCGTTATTTATTGAACTAAAATGACACAATCCGTTAAATTAAGGGGCAAAATCATGCAAATTGAAACTACATGGACCGAATTGACACATCGTATAGACTATAGGGACTATTTGCATAATTTTTCCTATATATATATATGTTCGAATGCTAAAAATTGGAACGAAGAGGCAAGAAAATAGAGCTTTTGAAGAAAAAAAGAAATCAAAGAGTAAGGAAGATGAATAGATAGAAAATTGTGTTACTGTAAAAACAGAGTTTCATGATTTCAATTTGTGCAAAATCCTAATTCATCTTTTTAATCGTTCGCAATCTTCATTTTGTTTTAACCTAATATAGTCATAATTTGATGTAAATTTTAGGACAAATTGTGTATTAGCGGAAAATGTAGATAATTTTCCCCTCTTACCCTCATGTCGTAGTTACATTCTTGTCACGTGATTATATTCTGTTAAAGATTTAAACAATTAAGTAACAGAAATGGGACATTGACATTTGTGTAAGGACCAAAATGAGATTTGACCAAAAATACAGGAGGTTGACTGTCACAATTTCATGTGTAGAGACCAAAGTGAGATTTTACTAGAAGTGTAGGGAATTAATTGTCATGATTTCATTTGTAGAGACTAAAGTGAAATTTGATAGAAAGTGTAAGGGTGTAAAGTGTAATTTACCCAAACGAAACCGTTAGATTTTGTAATAGTATCTTATGGAAACAAAAATTAAGTATAGGGATAGGGTAATCACCAATTGCAACCCTCATATATTATTAATTAAAAAATTAACAAATCTCATAACATGACAATACCTTCCGTGCTATTGTGCCATAGATTTGGAGGAATCTTCCGGAGCTAGACTAATAAATCATTGTGTAGAACACTTTAACCTCATATATTGTTTCTACAAATTATTTAAAGGAGAATGACGTTATATGAACTTTGACAAATATTTGTTTCTACAACTTGCTTGTGCCAACAAAATATGGGCAGTGCACTTGATAGAAAAGAATAATAATAAGAAGAAGAAGAAGCAAAACATCCAAAACTTGAATGTCTTCGCTCAGCTTTGTTGTTTTACTATCTAGTTAATGTGTAACTTTATACCTCAAAAATCAAATGTGCTCTCCCTGCCCCCCCCCCCCCCCCCTCTCTCTCTCTCTCTCTCTCTCTCTCTCTCTCAATTGCACTTGACACTATGGATGCAGGTTCTTTTGAGAATTGTTGAATATTAATTGATGGAAACACAAACACAAGGGAAAGAGCAAAGTCCTGGGAAGAAGAAGAGGGGAACATCTCCTTCATATCCCAAACATACTACCAGTACTGATCAACATCATCAACATCATCATGGGACGACGATACAGAGTAAAAGAAATCCAAATGCATCTGTTGATGGCATTGGTCTTCCTGATGATCATAAACATAATAAACATGTTGCAGTCCCATCCGAGAATTTGAACTCCAAGCGCATTCCAAACTACCTGAGGGCTACCAAAAGCTCGAGCCTTGATTCTTCTTCTATTTCTAATCATGTTCATGGCAAGAAACAAGCCTCAGCTTCCAATTCCAATATTAATAATACTATGGCCACCCAGATCCAAAAGCCCACTCCCAATCTTGACAGAAAAAGATCTTTTAACAAGCCTCCATCACCTAATTCTAATATTAATAGCACTACGGCCACCCAGACCCAAAAGCCTACTCCATATCTCGAAAGAAGAAGATCCTTTGACAAGCCTCCATCACCTAATTCCAATATTATTGACACTACGGCCACCGAGACGCAAAAGCCCACTCCTTATCTCGACAGAAGAAGATCCTTTGACAAGCCTCCATCACCTAGTTCTCTTTTGCAGAAAGCAAATACTTTTGTTAATCCCACCATCACAATGAATGAGAGAAAACTCAAATCTTCTTCATTATCCAATGCTACTGTACAAAGAACCTCTTCTCTGCCAAAACCCCACCACCACCACCACCAGCGCCAAGAGAAGTTGTTGAAAGCTCCCATTCATGGTGAGGACGTCAAAAAATCTCACTCATCAATAGTAGTAAACACACGATCACCTACTATGACTAGTAGTAGCAGTAATAGTAGTAGTAGTAATGTTAAGAAGAGCACTACAGGCACGTACACCGGAATTAATAAGAAGCAAAAAAATGCTTCTCCATGTAGTGTTACTATTGTTACGGCTACTGCTGCATCAACCAAAGCTCCTACTGCTGCAAGTAGTACTACTACTGGTAGATTTCCAGAAATAGATGATAATCCTCTAACATTGCTTAATGAATTTCACCAAGAAGAAGATCAAGAATATTCATTAGTTACTAATAACGTTGAAGAAGATTTGGTAAAGTTTGAAAGCAAGCATATTGAATTTGCAACTGATATTATTCCAAGACTACTGGAAAAAGATCATAATAATAAGGAACATGTTGTCCATGTATCAATTGTAGAATTAGCTGAACCGGAGAAAAACCAACATGAGGATGTGAATAATAATATCCAACCTTATGAGCTTAAGGGGACAATTTCTTTAGAAGATCAAAATGCATTATGTCTAGATGTTAATAAGGTGGAAGGAGAAGCTGAAGAAACCAGTTGTAGGTCCAGCTCTAGCTGCATCAAAAACAACCATCATAAATTAGGAAGAGAAGTTCATGACAAAGACGAAATCTACAGTGACAAAAGGAATCACCCAGAGTTGAAAGTAGAAGAGAGATTTGTAACCAATTTGGAAGGAGAAGAGACTAGTGCAAAAGGGGAGAAGTCCTTGGAGGAGAAGGAGAATGAAGAGACTAGTGCAAAAGAGGACAAGTTCTTGGAGGAGAAAGAGACGGAGAAGGAAGAGCAGCAACAAATTGTCAATGAAGAAGGAAGCAAAACAACACAGTCCAAGGAGAGAGATCATCAAGAAGAGGAAGATCATGATGCTAGCCATACAGTTCTAGTTACAAGCGAAGGAGGCATAGAAGAAACAAAAGGAGAGGCAACAACGGAGCTTCTTCAACAAGGGGGACAAGTAAAAGTACAAGGGAAGACAAATTCTCATTCTCACTCTCAAGCATACAATGATGTGATCGAGGAGACAGCCAGCAAGCTTCGAGAGGAGAGAAAAAACAAGGTTAAAGCACTTGTTGGAGCCTTTGAAACTGTCATTTCCTTGCAAGAAGATACTCCTTGAGGATGAGCCTAAACATATACAAATTGCTCCGCCCCATGCCTATCATATATCACCATGAACTACAAGAAGATGAGTTGAGACCAATGTATTTATTCATTAATATATAAGGAGTAGTTATTGTTCCTAATATATGGCAGTTTAGTCTTTCGGATATGAAATGCATGTTTATGCAGTTCCTACATGTAATGTAACATTATTCCCAATCATTAATGAAATTGAGGGCTTGCCAAACTAAATAACAAATGATTCCTTTCGGAACTATTAGTGTAATTAGTCACGTGGTTCTTCCCATAATACCATTTCTATCCATTAGTGATACCCTCAATTTCGTTAAGGGAAAAGTTAGGGATCATGAAAATTTTTTCATGAAAGTGATCATGAAAAATTTATGATTCTTGGATTACCTTGATTAGTGTGTAGTGCTTTATTCTAAGTATAATCCAAGGGTCACAAAGCTTTCATGATTATTTTTATGAAAACGTACTACATAAACACCCATTGCAAATTTCAAAGAATAAATTAACACAATTAGAACATAAAGGACCAAAATGACACAACACATATATCGAAGACTATTAGTGCAATTATTCCTTATTTTAAAATGGACTGTAGTCCTTGTGAGATTTGAAATGCTATTACAAGATATATATATATACATATATATAATACATATAATTTAATTGAATTGGAGCTGAAGGCAACTTTTAGGAGGAAGATGTTTCAATTACATAAGGTTACATTATTCGAATTAGGATGATGTATATACTTTTACAACGAAATTATTGTCTTGTATTTACTAAATTTTTAGTGCAAGTATGAAGAATATGTTATTTATACATCGTTTTCTTTATTACTCTCTCTTTCTCTTGTGGACACAGTAGAGAATTTGTTTATCAAAAATAACATGAATATGGTTTTATTTGAACTTTCGTATATATATTGGATAATTTCATACCACTATTTATTTTTAATAAGTTGGTGTTAGCAGGTATTTTAATATTATATTGTGTTATAGGTTGTTCTTCTTTTCTTTTCTACCTAGTTTGCTTACTATACAAGTCTCCAAGACTTCCAAGATAAGTCTTCCTAGTCTTCCCCAAGTCTCCCCATTCTTATCCACTCATAGTCTTCCAAGATAAGCCATCCAAGTCCTTGTCAAGTCTTCTCCAAGTCTTTATCCTTTTCTTAATCCCCAAGGAAAACCTTCCAAGCCATATCTTCTATATATATTGAGCTAATCTCTATGTTGGGAGATACAAGAGAAGAAGTTTTGTTGCTTTGTTATGCTTTATGTGAGATTATCAAGCAAATAAAAAAGGGTGTATGTGATAAAGTTTTGGGTTTAACCAATTCTGCAGTATTGGTTAATCATACGACTTAGTCGAGCTGTTGTATCCTGGGGGGGACAAGTCAAGGTTTTTTCTGCTACACCGGTGTGAGGCTTTACCTAACCGCAGAGGGCTTGAATTTCCTTAAAGAGAGCGAATTTCTCGCGCTTCAGCCCTTTCAATAATTATTGTAATTTTTATTATTTTCTAGTGTTTTATTTGTAATTATCACCAATAATTTTAAAGAGATTCAAATAGCAAAAGTTCATGGAGCCAGTACTGGAGAAACCTAACGAGAATACCGGCGATCTCAACAAGCTCTTCCAGTTTAAGGGAGCTCATTTCAAGAGATAGAAAGGCAAGGTGCTTTTCTACCTTAGTCTCCTCAAGGTGGCGTATATCCTAACCGAGAAAAATCCAAACAAAATCCCTACTGAAGAGATGACCGACAAGGAGTATGCTGCTCATCTTGAAAAAATTGAGAAATACAACACAGATGAGTATAAATGTCGATACTATCTTTTGAATTGTCTTTCAGATCAATTTTACGATTATTATGATACTACTTACACCACTGCCAAGAAAATTTGGAAAGCCTTGCAGAATAAATATGACACTGAAGAGGCAGGCGCTAAAAAATATGCTGCAAGCCATTTTTCCCGCTATCAGATGATAGATGGAAAATCAGTGGTGGAGCCAGTTCAAGATTTTTAGATGCTAGTGGCTGAAGTTAGATCTGAAGGCATCAAAATTGGAGACAATCTTGTTGTAGCAGGTATTGTTGACAAACTTCCATCATCTTGGAGGGAGTTCCAGAAGTCGATGCGTCACAAGCAAAAAGAGACGTCCTTGGAGACTCTAATCACACGGATTCGGGTGGAGGAGGAAGCACGAGGACAAGATGCGCTTATGACACAAGAGCATTCCACTGCAAAGGTAAATTTAACTTCTGAAAATACTTTACCTAAAGGTCGATTTCATAAAAATAGTCACTTGAAGCCAGTTAAGAAAATCTAAAAAAATACTGGAAGGCTACAAAATAAAAATTACCCGAGGCAAAAGAAATGGAACCAAGAACCCCCTTCACAAGATTTGACAAATGTGACATGTCTTGTGTGTGGCAAAAGTGGGCATATTGTTCGAACTTGCAAATTTCGGAAATAACAGTCTCGACCACATGCTAATGTTATCGATGAACCATTTGTGGCTATGATCACTGATATTTTTATGGTTCAATCTGTAGAAGGGTGGTGGGCAGACTCTGGTGCCAATAGGCATGTCTGCTATGATAAAGATTGGTTCAAAGATTTCACTCCTTTTAATAAGGAGAGGACTGTTATGCTTGGTGACTCTAGTTTAACCAAGGTGCTCGGGTATGGGGATGTTGAGCTGAATTTTACCTCTGGACGTGTGCTTGTTTTAAAAGATGTGTTGTACACACCGTCCATGAGGAAAATTTGATGTCAAGTTATTTGCTCAACAAAGCTGGTTTCAAGCAGACTATTGAATCTGACCAATATGTAATTACTAAAAAAGGCATATTTGTGGGAAAAGGGTATGCCTGTAATGGAATGTTTAAATTAAATGTTGAGAATAAGAAAGCACATGTTTCTGTTTACATGCTGTCTTCTATGAATTTTTGGCATGCTCGTCTATGTCATATTAATAGCCGATATGTGGGAGTCATGAGTAGTTTAGGATTAATTCCTAGACTAACAAATAAGTTTGAGAAATGTAAAGTTTGCAGTCAAGCAAAAATAACTAAAAGGCCTCATAAAAGTGTGGTGAGAAATACTGAATTGTTAGAATTAATTCACACTGATTTATGTGAATTTGAAGGAATTTTAACACGTGGTGGAAATAGATATTTTATCACTTTCATTGATGATTTTTCCAAATACACTTATGTATACTTGTTGAAAAATAAAAGTGATGCTTTTGAAAAATTCAAAGAATTCCTTCTTGAAGTTGAAAATCAATTCAGTAAAAAGATTAAAAGATATAGAAGTGATAGAGGCCGGGAGAATGAATCTTTTGGATTCAACTCGTTTGCTCAGTCTTTGGGAATAATCCATGAAACTACTCCACCATATTCACCTGCATCCAATGGTGTAGCAGAAAGGAAAAATAGAACTTTAATGGATTTAATAAATGCTATGCTAATTGAAGCAGATGCTCCTTCAAATTTGTGGGGGAGAAGCAATTTTAACTGCATGTTATGTCATGAATAGAGTGCCACATAAAAAAACAAAAGTTACACCTTTTGAGTTGTGGAAAGGGCATAAGCCAAATTTAAGATATTTGAGGGTTTGGGGTTGTCTAGCTTTTGTTAGACTTGTGGACCCTAAAAGACCTAAATTAGGTGTGAAAGCTGCCACTTGTGCTTTTCTTGGATATGCAACAAATAGTACAGCCTATAGATTTTTTGATATTGAAAACAAAATAATTTTTTAATCAGGTGATGCAATTTTTCATGAAGAAAAATTTCTTTTTAAATCTAAAAATGGTGGGGGTCAAAATTATCAAGAAAATATTTTATCTAAAACCGGTTCCTCTACTCCTTTTTTACAAAACCAAGACACTGTAGTTTTTGAACCTAGAAGGAGTAAAAGAGCCAGATTATAAAAAGATTTTGGCCCTGATTATTATGTTTTTAATGTGGAGGAAACTCCATTAACTTTATAAGAAGCTTTGGCATCTCCTGACTCTGTTTTTTGGAACGAGGCTGTAAATGATGAGATGGAATCATTATTATCCAATAAAACTTGGGTATTAGTAGATTTACCACCAGGTTGTAAAACTATTGGTTGTAAATTGGTTTTGAGAAAAAAACTTAAACTGGATGGAACTATTGATAAAAATAAAGCAAGGCTTGTTGCAAAAGGTTTTAAACAACAAGCAGATCTTGACTTTTTTGATACATTTTCTCCGGTTACTAGAGTTACATCCATTAGATTATTAATTGCAGTGGCTGCAATTCATGATCTAAAAATTCATCAAATGGATGTTAAAACAGCCTTTTTAAATGGAGACCTAGGTGAAGAAATCTATATGGATCAACCTGAGGGTTTTGTGGAACCCGGTCAGGAAAGCAAAGTGTGCAAGCTAGTTAAATCCCTATATGGCTTAAAATAGGCCCCTAAACAGTGGCATGAGAAATTTGATTCCTGCATAATTGAGAATGGCTATAAAACGAATGAATGTGATAAATGCATTTACTATAAATCTGAAGAGAATTCACATGTCATTATTAGTCTCTATGTAGATGATTTACTTATATTTGGCTCTAATTTGCATATCATCGTGGAAACTAAAAATATGCTTAGTAGCCATTTTGATATGAAAGATCTTGGTGAGGCTAATTATATTTTGGGAATGAAAATTACCAAAACCTGTGATGGTATATTTCTTGATCAGTCGCATTATGTTGAGAAAATTTTGAGAAAATGTAATTTTTATAACTGCAAGCATGTTCTTACTCCTTTTGATCCTCATGTGTGTTTATTTCCTATTGAAAATGATGAGAATGTAATTAATCAAAAGGAATATGCTAGTATGATTGGTAGCTTGCGTTATGCGACTGACTGTACTAGACCTGACATTGCCTATGCAGTTGGAGTACTTAGCAGGTTTACTAGCAAGCTTGGCAGTGATCATTGGCTAGCCATTGAGCGTATTATGAAATATTTATCTGGTACCATAAAATATGGCTTGTTTTATAATAAGTATCCTGCAGTACTTGAAGGTTACAGTGATGCCGATTGGAATACCTTGTCAGGTGATTCATTATCAACCACTGGTTACTTATTTACATTGGGAGGTGGTGCTATAAGTTGGAAATCGAAAAAACAAACCATTATTGCTAATTCAACAATGGAGGTTGAGCTTATTGCTTTAGCTATAGCCAGTGAAGAAGCAAATTGGTTAAGAGATTTGTTAAATGAAATCTCTTGTTGGGAAAAACCGATTCCACCTATATTGATTCATTGTGATAGCACCGCAGCAATTAGTCGAGTTAATAACTGTTATTATAACGGTAAATCCAGACCTATCAGAAGAAAACACAGTACTGTGAGATCTTATATGAATAATGGCATCATAAATGTGGATTATATTAAATCTGGTGATAATCTTGCGGATCCATTAACTAAGGCCTTAGCAAGAGATAGAGTCTGGAATACATCGAGGGGGATGGGGTTGAAGCCCATTGAATATAGCAAGAGCCATGTATGAGGATACTCAACCCAAGGACCAGAGATCCTGTAACTGGGTTCAATGAGAAAAACGATCATATGATGGCCGTGAGAAATGCACTAAATTACTTTTTACCCATCCATACGATGTAAGTGCATTTATCTTGTAACGTTGTAGAGGTTGAGTTATTAAAAAACTCTTAATGAATTTCTGTAGCTCTTATTGAGTGGGGTGTCACAGTTACAGGAGCACCCTTGACAGAATTCACTTATGTAAGTGTGGTAGTGGGGCCGCTACCTATGAGATTTGGGCTAATTCTCAAACACACTCATGAATCCTGGGATCGCACAAGGCCGTAATGTGCTAGTTTTTAAAGCTTTTGTGAATACCTGGAATATTATGTGTGTGCAATAATTATTTATTTCCCTTAAGTAGTCATAGTTCAATGCTGAGCATTCTATTGGCTCTGGAGTAGATATTATTGTTTCACTAATGGAGGTTCAATGCAGAGCACACCTACCATGATGCATAATATCCTTATTTGCCTAATAATCTCAATTTTTGTTACCTATAATATTAAAATAGGTGGGGGAATGTTAGCAGGTATTTTAATATTATATTGTGTTATAGGTTGTTCTTCTTTTCTTTTCTACCTAGTTTGCTTACCATACAAGTCTCCAAGACTTCCAAGATAAGTCTTTCTAGTCTTCCCCAAGTCTTCCCATTCTTATCCACTCCTAGTCTTCCAAGATAAGCCATCCAAGTCCTTGTCAAGTCTTCTCCAAGTCTTTATCCTTTTCTTAATCCCCAAGGAAAACCTTCCAAGCCTTATCTTCTATATATATTGAGCTAATCTCTATGTTGGGAGATACGAGAGAAGAAGTTTTGTTGCTTTGTTATGCTTTATGTGAGATTATCAGGCAAATAAAAAAGGGTGTATGTGATAAAGCTTTGGGTTTAACCAATTGTGCAGTATTGGTTAATCATACGACTTAGTCGGGCTGTTGTATCCTGGGGGGGGGACAAGTCAAGGTTTTTTCTGCTGCACCGGTGTGAGGCTTTGCCTAACCGCAGAGGGCTTGAATCTCCTTAAAGAAAGCGAATTTCCCGCGCCTCAGCCCTTTCAATAATTATTGTAATTTTTATTATTTTCTAGTGTTTTATTTGTAATTATCACCAACAGTTGGCAATAGTAGTTGGCACATTTTCTTTTCCATTTTTTTAAAATGTAAACTATAGATGGATATAGCAAATTTCTCAAGAAGAAGTGAATCACCCACAAACTCATATCTAAATGTGTGGATTACAAGCCTCCTCATTAATCTTGATTTTTGTGTCACCAAGACTTCATTATGTTTCAAACTCTAAGATCCAAGGCTCTATAATGATTGCATGAGAGAGAGAGAGAAATAATTTTTGTTTATTCAAAAAAACTAATAACGTATTCTCTATATCACGTATACAGATATAGAATTTTACAAATAAGAGAAGATAAGAGATATTATTTACCTCCTTATTTATTATCCTGTATGTATATTCATATACAACGTCCTATCGTGTAATCCATGTAGACGTACCATGGGTCATGGTCAGAGATCAAATCAAAACCTATCTAATTTTAAACACTTGGAAATGCATTATGAGGAAGAAAATTGACAATAGAGTATGATAAATTACACTAACCTCCACTTCTCTCTCATATTTCTCTCTTCCCTTACCATGAAACCAAGACCACCCACGCCGACTTAATGCCATTAGTACCACGAATACACTCTCATTCCTTCTCTTTTCTCCTTAAAATTGATTGCCTCCTCACTACCGCCATAGTGCACCCTTATTAACACCAACAAAAATTGAACCCTTCACTCGTCCATCTCCTGTGGGGATATATTTTTTAAGTACCAACACGTGGCCAAGGTGACGTCGATGTGTCATCCGAAGTGCCACGTGTCTTGGTCTTGACGCCGAGGTGATCTCGGCTAGGCCGAGGTTATCTCTGAAGATATCAGAGTCCGGGATAAGCGGATAAAGGACAAGAGTCCTAGAATGAGGAAGGACCTTAGCTTGGATAAGGATAAAGCTCTTACGGAGTTTATCTTTATCTATTGGAGAGTCCAAGATGAGCACTGAGCTAAAGTCCATTGGAGCTAGGCTTCTATTGGAACTAGGATTGTGTTGACTATAAAAGAGAGGCACCCCCAATGGGTCTAAGGTAATTTATACTTAGAATAATGAATTAAGCAATAGAGATATCTTTGAGAGATAACTGACTTGATCGTCGGAGTACCCTCGGGTGGACGAACCACCGCCGGAATCTTTTCTTTCTGTTACAAGTCATTCAGGCGCCATCTATTTTGCCAGTGCTCTCCAGTTGAATACTGAGTGGGCAGTGTGGTCAGAAATTCACTCACACAATTTGGCGCCGTCTGTGGGAAAGAAAGGAGAATAGATGGCCAACGACGGACAGAAAGAGAAAGCAGTGGACAACACTCCTACAGGGAGTGGAAGACCTATTGACCTTGACATCGAAGGAAACAACTGCAACGAAGAGACTCGTGATTAGAATCACGAAGGAAAGGACGTCGGCCAGGAGGGCGACGTACCGAAGAAATCAGACCAAAACGAGTACTACAACGAGGATAACCTCCAAGTATGGAAAGAAAGATGCCTACGGAGGGACAAAGGGATGAAGGGGATGGCGAATAAATTGGCGGACCTGCAATCGGTTGTCAATTTCATGCAGAACAACGTCATGCAGCCACCATTCCCGCTGCAGGACATGCCGATTCCAGCGGCCAATGCCTAGAAGGGAGGGCAGAAAACAATCCTTGTAGCCCCCCAGCACACTAGGAGCGAAAAATACTCTCAACGGCCTTCAAGGGAGGTCAGGCGAGGAGAGTCGAGAAGGGAAGAATCTCGAAGGACACACCGCACCAAGGAAACAGATCCCAGAGAACATCGGCATGTTCAAAGGCAGGAGTTGTGCTTCGATGCGACCAATGGAGAAAGATCGAAAAGGGCTCACAACGAAGCTGAGAGTAGTGCACCTAAAAGATTGAAATCAAGAGATAACCAAGCTCTTAGGCGGACCAAGGAGGACTTGAGAGATTACCTCAAGAGGGAGCAACAAAATGCCGAGGTAACTTCCCCTATTAAGCCGAGAACACCATTCTCGGTGGAGTTGGACAAATTTGAGACACCAAAAAGATTCAGTATGCCAAGATTCCAGATATACGATGGTAAGTCGGACCCCAACTTTCACGTCGGATTATACCTGAACTCGATGGCACTGTACACTGGGAACGAGCCATTGCTCTGCAAGGTGTTCCCTTCATCCTTCAGGGAGATTACATCGGATTGGTTTCACAAATTGCCGAAGGGAAGTGTGAAGACCTGGCCGAGATGTTCATGGCCAGGTTCGTGACAAACAAACTACAGCCATTAAGGGTGGACGCCGTGATAGCTCTGAGAATCAGTGAGGATAGTCTTTGGCAAAGACATTGCCAAAAAGCATAGAGGAGCTCATGGCCAGAATTGAGAAATATGCCAGAGCCGAGGAAGACACGCCAGGGATTAAGGTGACAAAACAAGAAAAAGGAAATGGTTCGCCGAAGCGAGGCCGAGGTAATAACGGATCCAACAAACAAGAGATAGGACTGAGAACCGCACAGGCAGTCACAACTGTATTGCGAATCCCAATTCACAAAGTCCTGGATAAAATCTGAACCCAACCCTATTTCAGAGCACCAGCTAGGGTACCGGGAGAGTTTATGAGAAGAAGCCTTGGTAAGCATTGTGCTTACCATAATGAAGATGGGCATCTGACCCAGGATTGCAGAGCCCTGGAGTCATACCTAGAAGACCTGGTAAGGCAAGGCCGTTTGAGTGACCTTGTAGATGAGGCCAGGACAAGGGAAGAGCAGGCAAGATTACCTCAGGCGCCAGCAGCCCCACCCCCCCCAGTACAACAACCACAGGCAGGCGGACCTCGTGTAATTAATGTAATTCACTCGAAGGTCGACGAAAACGAAATACGGGGGGAGACCCAGAAGGTAAAGCACTTGCAGCATGTGTACCAGATCCGACAGAAAAGACCTCAGGCCGAGGAGTGCCAGGGACCAATAGTGTCCTTTACTGAAGCCGACCTGGAGATGGTACAACATCCGCACAACGATGCCTTGGTAGTATCCCTCCAGGTTGGGGAGTGCCAAGTGAATCGCATCCTAATTGACCAAGGCAGCTCTTGTGACATCATGTATGTCAAGTGTTACAAGGAGCTTAGCCTTCACCCAGACGATATGGAGCAATCCAATGGCCCAATGGTTGGGTTCAATGGAACACCGACATGGCCACTGGGAGTAGCAAGCTTGGAGGTGCAGGCTGGCACCAAGAAGCTAAAGACAGAATTCACCATAATCGACACACCCTCCCCTTACAATGCTATCCTGGAAAGGCCATGGTTGCATGCAATGGGGGTTATTCCTTCAACATTGCATTAACTATTGCGGTTCCTAACAGAGCATGGGATAGAAAAGGTCAGAGGAGATCAGCTGCAGGCAAAGAACTGTTCCATGGCAGCAATGAAAGCCACCTGCAGCATACGAGAACCAGAAAGGGCAGAGATCGAAGACAAGGACGTGGAGGTCCTAGAGGACGTCGGCAAGGAGCCAGCCGAGAAGAGTGGAGAAGCACTGAAGAAAATCCTCATCCAGCAGGGGGATGAAGAACGCTTTTTCCTTCTCGGCTCGGGCTTAGCCGAAGAAGAGAAAAAAGAGTTGGAGGCGTTCTTGAGAGCAAACATTGAGGTGTTTGCCTGGACGCCTTACGAAATGTCTGGCATTGACCTCGAGGTCACTTGCCATAAACTGAACGTAGATAGGTCGGCCAAACCTATAATCCTGGAGGCCAGAGCCATTCCAGAGGTAAATTACCCGACAAGGCTATCGAACATAGTGGTGGTGAAGAAAAAGAATGGTAAATGGAGGGCTGCATGGACTTTACCAGCCTAAACAAGGCATGTCTCAAAGGCAGTTTTCCTCTACCCAAGATTGACCAACTAGTGGATGCCACTTCAAGGCATGGAAGGATGAGCTTCCTGGATGCCTATAGGGGGTACCATCAGATAGCCATGTACCCCACAGATGAGGAGAAGACTGCGTTTATCACCCCAAAAAGGTTGTATTGCTACAGAGTGATGCCTTTTGGGTTGAAAAACGCAGGAGCAACTTACCAGAGATTGGTAACCAAGATGTTCAGACACCTGATTGGCCGAACAGTAGAAGTTTACATCGACGACATGGTCGTGAAGACCAAGGAACCTGAAGGTCATCTAGCCGACCTAAAAGCAGTTTTTGATATCTTTAAAACATACCGGCTCCGACTCAATGCATCAAAATGTGCATTTGGAGTTGGATCAGGTAAGTTCTTAGGATACCTGGTGACCAGAAAGGGCATTGAGGCTAGCCCAGATCAGATCAAGGCCATCCTAGATTTGAAGAGCCTGACGTCGGCAAAACAGGTGCAGATGCTGACTGGAAGGGCTGCAGTGCTGAATAGGTTCATAAGCAGAAGCTCAGACAAGTGCAAACCTTTCTTCAGCTTAGTGAAGAAAGCCACAGACTTCTTATGGACCGAGGAGTGCGAAGCCGCCTTAGCCGACCTAAAGAAGTATTTAACCCCGGCTCAAGTTCTCTCAAATCCAGAACCTGGAGAGGAGCTGTTCTTGTACTTAGCAGTTTCGGAACATGCGGTAAGTGCAATGGTAATCCGAGAAGAACATGGGGAACAAAGGGCTGTTTACTATGTAAGCAAAACCCTGGCTGATGCAGAAATCAGGTATTTACCCTTGGAGAAGTTAACGCTGGCTTTAGTAATGGCTTCAAAGAAGCTGAACCATTACTTTCAAGCCCACAAAGTTGTGGTGCTAACTGAACACCCTTTGAAGTCCCTGTTGCAGCAAGGAGATCTAACAGGCAGAATAGCCAGATGGGCAATGACCCTGGGCCAGTATGACCTGGAGTTCAGACCCAGAACAGCAATCAAAGGCCAAGTTTTGGCCGACTTCGTGGCCGAGTTCACGCCAGAATCCGTCGTACATCGGGCTCCGTTGAGCCGAGGTGAACGATGTCTAAGCGAGCAAAGAGGAGCCTAGTCGAGGGCAACTGAACAAAGGAAGGAAGAAAAAGTCAGACCCTGCAGCGACTCCTTTCGACTGTTTGTTGATGGGAGTTCAAACCGACAAGGAGCGGGGGCAGGAGTAGTACTGGTATCTCTAGATGGACAGATACGAGAACACTCCATTCGTTTGGGGTTCAAGGCCTCAAACAATGAAGCAGAGTATGAAGCACTGATTGCAGGATTGAAACTGGCAATAGCAGTAGAAGCAGATGAGGTGATAATCTTCTGTGACTCTCAGCTTATAGTCAACCAGACAATAAGCGAGTTCGCAGCTTGAGATGAAAGGATGTCGGCCTATACGAAGGAGGTCAGTAGATTGATGGCCCTATTTCAAAATTTCCAGCTACAACAGATTAGCCGAGATGATAACAGTCACGCTGATGCCCTGACCAACCTGGCTAGTGTAATACAACCTGGAAAGGCAAGGACGATAATGATTGACTACTTGTTGGGCCTGAGCATCGAACCACTAACCACAGAGCATGAAGCAATGTGTGTGGACATGGGACCAAGCTGGATAGACGCAATAATCGCGTTCCTGAAAGAAGGAAAACTGCCAGATGATCACAAGGAGGCACACAGGATCAGACTGAAATCGGCAAGATTCAGCCTGACAGCAGTGGGACATCTCTACAGAAGATCCTTCACTGGCCCCCTTTTAAGGTGTGTACATCCTTCACAAGTTGAATATTTTCTGTACAAAATACATGAAGGAATATGTGGAAGCCACGCTAGGGGCAGATTACTAGCTCATAGGGCCATTACCCAGGGGTATTGGTGGCCCTATATGCAGAAAGATGCAGAAGCCTATGTCAAGAAGTGTGAAAAGTGCCAAAGGTTTGCACCTTTGATACACCAACCAGCAGCAGACCTAAACCTAGTATCCATTCCTTGGCCATTTGCCCAGTGGGGAATGGATCTTGTCGGACAATTGCCCCAAGCAACTGGACAAAGGAAGTACCTGCTGGTAGCAACAAATTACTTCACCAAGTGGATAGAAGTTGAGCCCCTAGCCAAGATCCGAGACGTGGATGTGAAGAGCTTCATATGGAAGAACATCATCACCAGGTTCGAGATCCCAAGAGCAATAGTAGCAGACAATGGAACACAATTTGACAGTAAGCTAATCAAGAGCTTCTGTGCAAAGTTCAAAATCAAAAATTACTTTTCAACCCCAAGCTTTCCCCAAAGCAATGGACAAGCAGAAGCATCCAACAAAGTTATCTTGGATGGGATAAAGAAGAGGCTGCAAGCAGCAAAGGGAAAGTGTGTGGATGAACTGCCAAGTGCACTCTGGGCATATCGGACTACGCCGAGAAGATCAACTGGGGAATCTCCATTTGCCATGGCTTATGGCACAGAAGCAGTCATTCCTCTAGAAGTCGGCATCCCAGGGATCAGAACTCAGGGAGTAGAGAATGAGACTAATGATGTATTATTAGCCCGAGATCTGGATCTGCTAGAAGAAAGAAGGGAGAGAGCTGCAATTCAACTGGCAGCTTACCAGCAGCAGCTTGCCAGGGCCTATAATAAGAAGGTCAACCCCAGGGAGTTTCAAATTGGTGACCTCGTCTTGAGAAAGGTCGTCGGCAACAAGAAGGATCCCAGAGAGGGCAAGCTTGGCCCGAATTGGGAGGGACTCTATAGAATCATCTCGATGTTGGGCAATGGGTCATATCGGCTTGAAAATAACGAGGGCAAAGAGTTGCCAAGGCCCTGGAATACTTGCAATCTGAAATTTTTCTATCATTAGACTTTCTTGTTTTTTGTTATTTGCCGAAGTAATAAATAAAGTTTTAGCTTGATTTTTCTACACTTATGATTGATAAGATACTTGACGAGGTTTCTGGAATACATGCATAATGAGAACCCAAGTGAAACTTAAGTTCACATTAGGAGGCAAAGAGTTGGAAAATGGTTCCTGGAAAGATAGAATATACAAGCTAAAATTAGTTTAACACTTATTGAAATTGGAGAAAAATTTACAAGTTGAAGTTAAACTGAGATTATGTTTAACACTTGTTGAAATTTGAGAAAAATTTACAAGTAGAAATTAAATCGAGATCATGTTTAACACTTGTTGAAATTTGAGAAAAATTTACAAGTAGAAGTTAAACCGAGATCATGTTTAACACTTGTTGAAATTTGAGAAAAATTTACAAGTTGAAGTTAAACTGAGATCATGTTTAACACTTGTTGAAATTTGAGAAAAATTTACAAGTTGAAGTTAAACCGAGATCATGTTTAACACTTGTTGAAATTTGAGAAAAATTTACAAGTAGAAGTTAAACCGAGATCATGTTTAACACTTGTTGAAATTTGAGAAAAATTTATAAGTGAAGTTAAACCGAGATCATGTTTAACACTTGTTGAAATTTGAGAAAAATTTACAAGTTGAAGTTGAACTGAACACTTGTTGAAATTTGTGAAAAAATTTACAAGTTGAAACTGAACACTTGTTAAAATTTGTGAAAAAATTTACAAGTTAAGACCAAGGTTATAAGTACTTATGTACTTGCCGATGTAAACCGTCGGTGGGTATAACCAAGGTATTTCACCCCGAGAAGATTACATAGTTAAGGTGTACATTGAAGATATGCAAAATATTCTAAGTACAAGAGCCACACAAAAGCAGTAAAGGGAAGACAAACATACAAGCATTCAAAAGAAGAAATTGTATTTACATTCAAAAGATGGCATGTCAGCCACATAAAGAGCTTACATTGTTTCAAAGAAAGGAAAAAGAAATAAAAAGGACAAAGACATCAAATTAAGACTCTTCGGCGGCACCAGATGGTTGGATCTGCAGTTCAGAAGACTGCTGGGAAGACATCTCAGTAGCCTTCTCAGCGCGAGCTCGGCATCTATTTCTTGGAGGGTTTGGTCGAGGCTCTTGTCGGCGATAGGCGCGTCCGATGTTGCCTTCTCTGGAGTAGCATCTTTTGGGACTTCCTCACCCTCCTCATCCTGAGTCAAGTCCAGGACTTGCTCATTTGGAGTAGGGGACTTGGCCCCAGCAACCTCCTTGGTCTTCCTCACCAACGCTTCCTCCTCAGACTCAGAATCGTCTTCGGATTGGCTTGGAGTAGGGGGGAGTGGCAAGACAAGGGCGTCGGCATTTCTGAGGGGGGAGTCCTCAGGGACGTTAAGCTTTTTTAGAGCAACCATCCAACCAAGGGTGAAACCCTTGTTGCATGCCTGCTTCACCTAACGCTTGTAGTCCGCCGTGACATCGGTCACCCCCTCAACATATGCCTTTTCGTCTGCGGCCTTGACCTTGGCAGCTTTGGTGGCCAAGGCGTCTTGGAGTTCCTTTTGGGCCTCGGTTGTCTTCTCTTCGGCCTCTTTCTTCTGGGCCTCAAGGACCTTGTTTATGGCCTCAGCAGCATCCGCTTTTTCTTCGGCCTCATCCTTGGCTTTGACAGCAGCCTCGGCCTGGTCTGCCAAAGTCTTCATTTTTGCCTCGGCCCTTTTGCTGGCCTTCTGCAGACTAGCAACCTCCCTCGTCTTGTTGGCCAACTCCTTCCTTGTCTCAAAAGATTGCATTGAGAAAGAGTGGGCGTGCTGGATCACCTGAAGAAAAATGGACAAAGCAGAAGTTATTAGAAAATTTTCTAAGTGTAAAAAAGAGAAAGAAAGGAAAATATCAAGTATATATAACTTACTTGAACGGAATGCTGCAACATCAGAGCAAAATTTTCGTATTCGCTCATCTGAGCATTACGATTAAGGTCTTCGGGCAACAGTAAGGTGGTGGAAAGGGCAACGCTAACCTCAATGTTGTTGGCGCTATCACCAGCCTTAACCGGTTTGTCGTCAATTGTAATTGGCGGGGCCTAGGGGGAATCATGTTTTAACGGCCCCGAGGTTGTCGCGAAGGACAACCTCGGCCTCCTTGATCTGGTGGAGTCGGATGGTTATGCCTCGGTGGGCCTCTTCTTGGCAGCAGAAGGGGATTTTTCGCTCGAAGCCAATTTGGAAATTGGCAAGGTGTCCTCAGTATCAACCTGAGTCATCCTTGCCTTTGGTTGAGCCTTCTTCAACCTTTTTTGTTTTGGCTTTGGAGGCTAAGTTGGTGCTGGTTGAGCGTCGATGGAGGACGGGATGTCGGCCAAGAGGTATTCAGCAACTGCTTTCTTACGACCCATCACGAAGAAAATTGCGGTTCTACGGTGCCATTGGCGTTGAGATGGTGGGATCAGATATGGGGTCGAGGTTGATGGTTGCTCTGCTGGATCAGAGGTCGATCCTTGATCTGGCCGAGATGATGAGGCTGTTGGAGAAGTTGTGGCAGAAAGGGGAGAACTGTTTTTCTTCCTCTTTGGGGCGTCGGGAAGCACCGACTTGTAGGTCACGATGAAGTTCAGAAGCAAAGGAGCTCTCCGCTTGTGGATTGGCAAATCCAAAAGCTTCTTCAAGTCCTTGCTGGGGAAGAAAGACTTGCGAAAGCCCTTTGGTGGCTGGGAAGAACTGCAAAAAAGAAGAGCACGGACATCAGAACAAAGTATTGAAAACTTCAAAAAAGAGAGCAAGAAAAAGTGACACTTGGCCCTTACCGTCTCCTTCCCCGAAAACTGTTCGGCTTAGGGGATAAAGGTGGAGGTCATCGTTTGGCTGAAACTCCCAGTTGCCCGAGACGATGAAGTAATCGTCTCCAGCACCCTTGTTTGAGTCTGGGAGGTCGGCAATGAGCTTGTTCTCAGTGGACCTCGGCTTGAGGTAATAGATATGGCCTTTTCTGATTTCAGGCGACTCATAATGTAGCAGTACTGGATATTGGCAAGAGTAACCCTAGCATTCTCTTGTTTGGCTAAGGCTATTATACCGTTGATAACTCGGTAAGAATTGATGGAAAGCTGCATTGGGTTCAATTTATAATAATGAAGGATTTCTCGGAAGAAGGTGTCAAGTGGAAACCTAAGTCCACACTCGATAAAGGCCACTACTGGAAAAGGCATAAGGTTCACATCGGGCATAATGGAATCCTCCTCCCCTGCCAACCTGAGGTGGACGTCGGCAGGAATGGAAAACTCCCGCCTAAAGTATTCTAATTTGGTCGGGGTGTCTACCCTATGCTTCCACATACCCATGACGTCGGCTTAGGGGGAAGATGTATAAATTGGAAAATTCTATAAAGGCTCAGAAGACCTCGGCAAAACCTAAAGTTCACACTGGGGTAAGAATTTGTGAAGATCAAAGGGGGATTCAGTTTTCCCTAAGATTCGTGTGTTCTAGGGCAAATCTCAAACCTAAGTCTAAGCAAACGGAGACTGAAGGCAAGAATCTGGGGAGAATACAGAAAACACAAACAAGAGCAATGATTCAGAATCAAGAATAGTGGTGAATCATCAAGAACACTGTGACAGAGTGTGTGCAAGAGTACAAGGCCAAGAATAGTGGCAAAAGTGAACAAATTTGTGAGCAGTGTGTGAATATTCAAGAAAGGGTGGGCAAAAACAGAATCACAAAGCAAACATTCTCAAACACATGGTGAAAATTAGGGTACAGATTAAAATGATCGAAGACATGAGCAAGTTCACAAAAATGACAGAGTTCGAGGTAAATCAAGAACTGAAACCAGGAGGAACAGTGGCTTACCAGAAAAAGTGAGGCCGGTGTGAGGATCGCCGAAGTCAGACGACGGTTGCAAAAGCGACAGAGCGATGAAAATCACGCCGGAAGAGGTGAACGGAGCAAAGTTGCAGAGCTAGGAAAGCTTGAACAATGGCAGATTTTGGAGAGAAAGTTAGAAAGCGAAAAAGCTTCAGAAACGATGGTGTAAAGTGAAAAAACGGAGAGAGGAAGGACGTTTTTGTCTAAAACACAAAAACGGCGGCAAAAAGGCAATTAATGTGCCTAAAACGACGTATGTGCCAGACAGCGCACGCAAGCGCAAAGCGACTTACAGGTGCGTATCAAGTACGACCTAGTAAGGGAAAGACGCGTGGCTAAAACGATTGAGTTATTATGCATAACAGCTCATACACGTGAAGGAGCTCTTGGAATTCTTGATTTAATGGAGCAGTACCTCGGCCTAGAGGATGACTGAGAAACTTGAAACAACCCTGGTTAGTGGTTCTAAAGCATTGATGAAAGTAAACTATACGTCTTGGTCATACTGAGCCACCGAGTTCTTACTTCGGCAATGAATAAAAGAAGCGAGCCTAGTCGATGTTCTAGAAGGAAGTACTGATATAGGTTCTATCACCTCAGGATGCCGAGATAATAGAACCTAGGGGGCAGTTGTGGGGATATATTTTCTGAGTACCAACACGTGGCCAAGGTGCCACGTGTCTTGGTCTTGACGCCGAGGTGATCTTGGCTAGGCCAAGGTTATCTTCGAAGATATCGGAGTCCGGGATAAGCGGATAAGGGACAAGAGTCCTAGAATGAGGGAGGACCTCAGCTTGGATAAGGATAAAGCTCTTAGGGAGTTTATCTTTATCTATTGGAGAGTCCAAGATGAGCACTGAGCTAAAGTCCATTGGAGCTAGGCTTCTATTGGGACTAGGATTGTGTTGACTATAAAAGAGAGGCACCCCCAATGGGTCTAAGGTACGTAATTTATACTCAGAATAGTGAATTAAGCAATATAGATGTTTTTGAGAAATAACTGACTTGATCGTCGGAGTGCCCCCGGGTGGACGAACCACCGCCGGAATCTCTTCTTTCTGTTACAGGTCATTCAAGCGCCATCTATTCTACCAGTGCTCTGTAGTTGAATACTGAGTTGGCAGTGTGGTCAGAAATTCACTCACACAATACTCAAATTTTTTTTTTCTATCCTTAACACAGCCTTTGTTAGTGGATCAAGATGGAAGTCTGAAGACTTGACGATGACAACCTCTACCAATATCACAGCCACCCACTGCTAGTTGACCTTTCCCAATCAATCTTATTTGCAACAATGACCATGTCCATGTCCATCATTGATCTATTTGGTAGTGATGGCATAGTACAAGATGGAGATGACGATAGTCGCAATCTGAAGAATGAGGTACTGAAGGTCATGATCTTATGGAAAAGATGGTGACAATAGTAACGATCTAAGGAGAGAGATGGTGACGATAGTAACAATCTAAGAAGAAAGCTCTTGACATTCATGAACTAGGAAGACGGAAGTCGCGATCTAGAAGATAAAGGTGGTTGTAGTTTGTTGGAAAATAGAGGTTTAAATGCTACAACTATAAAATAATTATAGATAAATATCTGTAAAAGGGCAATTATAGTTGTTTAAGTAAAATTGTAAGAAACACTTATCGACAAAGGCATGTGGTCATTGTCCTTAAGAATAGATCACGCTCCTCTGAATATGTGACCCGATGCAACAGGTTAATAGTGACCTACCCTCTAAGATTCTATTGCTAGTTCCTTGCAAGTGTGCACTTACAATGTGAAAGTGCCAAGAAACAACTCTTCAATCGACCTAAATATCAAACCAAAAAATATATATAGTGTTTGGAAAGCTAGAAGATTAATTGTGATCAAATTTCATTGATTTTCCTTTTATAATATGAATGGAGAATG
Organism: Camellia granthamiana; assembly: GCA_036172215.1. Lineage (NCBI taxonomy): Eukaryota > Viridiplantae > Streptophyta > Magnoliopsida > Ericales > Theaceae > Camellia > Camellia granthamiana. The sequence continues at coordinate 87,619,453 of CM069912.1, forward strand.
ATTTTTCCATAGCATCACTTGCATGCATCATAAAATGATAAAAGAATAGACTATATACGTAAAGACCCTTGTGATAAAACCACCTTTAGTAGCTAACGGCTAGTACCAAGATAATAGAACAATATAAATGTCATAATTAGTACAAAAGGCTAGGCAATATAAATATCATTCAAGGTCAATCAATTTCATAATAAAATTTACAATTTACAATTAAAACTATATTAATTAGAAAATATATTTGTGTTTTGAACCAGAATTAATTAAAAATACAACAACTGTGGAAACCTATTTGGAGATTGCGATTTGTTTCACAATGTTTTCGTAGAGACCCGTTTGAGGAGGGAAAGGGAGTGGTGGTGAATGTTGAAGAGGGTTTGGGGATGTTGTGTTGTTGTTATGTGGTGATGGCTGGTGAAGAAGGGTGTTGTAGGGTTTTGAAGGAGTTATCCCATCTACTATCACACCTGAGCTACAGGCTTTGCCTGTTACAGCTTGTGCATCACAAGTTTGTAATAGTATCATGACAGAGTGCAATAATGGAATCAGTTGTGGTGGTTAGAATATAAGTTTGTTATATATTTGATTAGTGAAGAAATTGAGATTTCAAGAAATGAAACTTCTCTCTCTACATTCAATTGATTGTCTTTACAGATTACAATCAGATATTTATATATTAGTTGGGAGTAGTTTTTTATAACAAACTACTAATACACTATACACTAGTTACATACAAACTAACCAACTCCTAAGCTAACTAACTTTGTAACTAACTAAGTTGTGGCTGCACCAGTTGCTGAAGGAACTGAAGCTGGCTTAGCTGCTGAGCTGAGTTTGGAAGCTGGTGTGGTATTCTTAACAAGCCCTTACAAGCTGATGGGGTGTGTAGACTCCATTAACTTGGACTTGAGATACAAGAACCGAGCCACAGATAAATGTTTTGTAAAGAGATCAGCCAACTGATCTTGAGTAGAAATATAGTGCAAAGTTAGTTGTTTAGGAAGGTACACCTCGATATGCTTGAACGAGAATGAAATATGGGATTGGAAGCAAGAGCAATGGAGGAGACATTGTCACACCACAAAATGGGAAGAGTAGGAGATGAAATAGCCAAATCCTGAAGCAGCATTTGAATCCAAGTCAATTCGACAACAGCATGAGCCAGTGCTCTATATTCTGCTTTAGTGGACAAGAGAGACACAGTGGCCTGCTTCTTAGCAAACCAAGAAATAAGATTGGAACCCAAATATATGCAATATCCAGAGGTGGATTTCCTATCAATCACATCCCCTGCCCAATTGGAGTCGGAAAAGGCATGAAGATCAAAAGTACTAGGTTGATATGTCAAACCATGAGTAATAGTGCCCTGAACATATCTCAGTAAGCGTTTAATAGCTGAAAAATGGCTAAAAGTGAGAGCACGCATGTGTTGACAACACTGATTGACAGCCAAAGAAAGATTTGGGCGCGTAACGGTAAGGTATTGCAAAGCTCCAACAATACTGCGATACAAAGAAGGATTATCAAAGGGCAAATCAGCATTAGAAGGAAGAGAGGGTTTGACAGCAATAGGAGAGGCACAAGGCTTGCAATCAACCATGCCAGCTTTGGCAAGAATTTCCTGAGCATACTTATGTTGTGAAAGAAAATAGTTTGAAGCACCAGTGGGTTGAACGGAAATGCCGAGAAAGTAGGCAATGTTTCCTAATTCCTTTATAGAGAAGGCATGATGCATCTGAGTAATAAGAGACTGAATATGGGAGGAATTGTTGCCGATAAGCAAGATATCATCTACATAGATTAACAGGACAGTAAAGGTGGTGGCAGTTTGCTAAACGAAGAGAGAAATATCACATTTGCTATTACGGAAGCCTTGAGAGAGAAAAAAAGCTGAAAATATGGAATACCACGCACGGGGAGCCTGTTTTAAGCCATATAAAGCTTTGTGAAGCTTGCACACTTGGAGTGGAGAAGAAGACTGCTCAAACCCAGGTGGTTGTAACATGTAAACTTCTTCCTCAAGAACCCCATGCAGAAAAGCATTGGAAATATCAAGCTGGCGAATGGGCTAATGATGATGAAGAGCAAGACATAACAAAATGTGAATAGTGGGCTATTTGGCAACTAGGCTAAAGGTCTCTTGAAAATCAATGCCTTCTTGTTGTAGATAGCCCTTACCGACAAGACGTGCTTTGTACCAAACAATAGTACCATCAAAATTTCTTTTCACCTTAAACACCCACTTGCAACCAATGGCATGCTTGTGAGGAGGCAAAGAAACAAGAGTCTAGGTTTTCTGGTGTTGGAGAGTAGCATACTCCTTAGACATAACAGTAGACCAAATAGATGAAAGAAGAGCCTCTTTATGATAGGGTGGTTCAGAATCAGCATAGAGAGGAAAAGGAGAAATGTGTTGAGCAAACAAACAAGTGGGAACTATTTTAGATCTGGTGAGCATAGGATGAGTACTTGTTAAAGGAGGAGGTAAGGACAGAGGAAGCTAAATATAAATAGACTGAATGGGAACAGAAGAAGTAGGTGCAGGAAGAGAGTGTGGTAGAACAGAAGCACTGGAATGAGAAGAGAAGGAAGATGAAGCTACTGTTGAAGCCACTGCTGAAGGAAGAGAAGAAGGAGAAGAACTAGGGGGAACCACAGATGAAGGGAAACAAGAAGAAGAAGACCAGAAAAAATTACGTAACTGAGGTAAAGAAATAGAGGAAGAAGTAGAGGAAGAGGGAAGAGAAGCATAAGGAAATTTGGACTCATTAAAAACAACATGACGCGACAAATAAATCTTACCTGTGAGAGGATCAAGACATCGATAGCCTTTGGCAAATGGATGATACCTAAGAAACACACACGAAATGGATTTGGGCCGCAATTTATGAGAAACATATGGTTTGAGCCAAGGAAAGCATTGGCAACAAAAAACACTGAACTGAGAATAATCTGGTAAAGAGTGAAAGAGCATTTCAAATAGAGATTTATTCCTCAGTTTAGAATAAGGTAAGCGATTAATAAGAAATGTGGCAACAGCCACAACATCAAACTAGAAGTGCAAAGGCATGGCATCATGATGGAGAAGAGCAATGGTTGTGTCAATGATGTGTCTGTGTTTCCTTTCTGCCACCCCATTTTAGGGAGGAGTGTAGGGACAAGAATGGTGATGAATAATACCCTGAGTAGAAAGAAAATTCTTCATTTTATTATTAAGATATTTAGTACCCCCATCAGTTCTTAAAATGTGTAAAGAGGTGTGAAATTGCTTCTCTGCATAGGCCTTAAACTCTACAAATTTAGTATAGACTTCACTTTTATAGGCCAATGGATATAACCATGTAAATTTAGTAAAGTCATCCACAAAAAGAACATAGTACTTGTACCCAGAATTAGAGGTATAGGGACCCCATACATCACTGTGAATAAGAGAAAGTGGTTGATTAGTAGTAGAGTTGGACAATTGAAAAGGAAGCTTGTGGCTTTTGGCAACATAGCAATCAATACATGATAGTGATGTGTGCTTATTAGTAGTAGCAGTACAATGTAATAGTTTATGTAAACACTAAAATTTCAAGGGAGAGGGATGGCCTAGTCTATTATGCCAAGTACTCGCACTAACAGGTGAAGATGAATGAGAAGAACTAAAATACAATTGATTCTGTGGATGAGAGAATGAATAAGGGACAGCAGCAGATAGAAATGGCAAGAAATGATAAAGACCATTGATATTAGAACCCTTGTGAAGCACTCTCTTCGAAAACTTGTCCTGGATCACAAAATTAGCATCATCAAATGTGATAAAACAGTTGTTATCCTTTGCTAATTTCTAAACAGAAACAAGATTAGAAGAAATTGAAGAAGCATGAAGAACATGATTAAGTTTGAAAGAATGATGAGGCGTAGGTAAGAGGCCTTTACCAGTATGCTGAATAGGTATAGAATTACCATTACCAATGGTGATGTGATCTATCCCTTGATAAAGCTGATAAGAAGTCAGATTGGCCATGTCATTAGTGATATGATCTGTTGCTACAGAGTCAAGGTACCAAGGAACTTGAGAAGAAGCAACAGGAGGAGAACCAGATGAAGCAACAAAAGCTCTGGAATGGAAAGGAGCAGAGGAAGAAGAAGAAGAATGATGTGGTTGATATTAAGGATCCATCCTATACTAACACTCAAGAGCAGTGTGGCTAAAACCACCATAGATCTAACATGATTGGGAAGCATGAAAATTTCGGCCTCTGCCTCTAACAGAACCATCTGTGAATCTGCCAGAACCACCACCACCTCTGTAACCATAAGATCGACCTTTATTTCCTCTATACGAATTTCTAACTTTGAAACCACTATGGTGTCCTCGAGACTGCGAGTTGGATGAAGAAAAGGAACCTTTAACAGTAAAAAACGCTACTGTAGGTTCTAAGATATTCTTTTTAGTTTTGGACTCCAGATGAATATCTTCAGAACACAACAAAGAAGACAACTCATCCATGGTAATGGGTGCAGATCAAGATCAAATAGAGGTAGTAAAAGTATCAAATTCATCAGGAGGACCATTCAGTGCGAGTAAAACAAGATCTTCATCATCAATGATGACTGAAGTGAAAGCTAACTGGTTCACAATCTCTTTGATTTTGGACAGATATGCTTCCGTTAAATCTGTCTTCTTGGCAACAGCATTTAATTTGTTTTTCAATTGATAAATGTGTGATCTAGAAAATGTAGTAAACCGCTTGTGCGAAGCAAACCAGATTTCAGTTGAATGTTGACATTGCAATATGGATGAGTAAATTGAAGGAGATAGAGTTGTAGAAATACAACTCAAGAGGTGAGCATCAATAAGACTCCATTGTATCTAATCAGGATTGGAGACCTCTGTTCCAGTTGAATCTATGATCATAGCAGGAAGACATGAGATTGTGCCATCAACATATCCGAGCAGATCTATAGCTTTGAGAATATTCTGAAGTTGACTTTTCCAAATCACAAAGTTACTCGAATCAAGTTTCACAGTAATGAATGAAGAAAGATGTGATATTAACAATGTGAGATTAGATGGAATCGAAGAAGAAGAAGAAGATAGATTGGCCATAGATCTGTGATCAGAGGATCTGTGCTCATTGGAGCTTCAATGCTTTGATACCATGAAGAAATTGAGATTTCAAGAAATGAAACTTCTCTCTCTACATTCAATTGATTATCTTTACAGATTACAATCAGATATTTATATATCAGTTGGGAGTAATTTGTTATAACAAACTACTGATACACTATACAATAGTTACATACAAACTAACCAACTCCTAAGCTAACTGACTTTGTAACTAACTGAGTTGTGGCTGCACCAGCTGTTGAAGGAACTGAAGCTGGCTTAGCTGCTGAGCTGAGTTTGGAAGCTGGTGTGGTATTCTCAACAATTAGACTAATATGAGTTGTGTTGGTTAAGGGAGTTAGTTAGGATTAGATATTTTGTACAGATTAGATATTTTGTTTACTGTATAAATACTTGTGTAAGCTATAGTTTTGAATAAAATGAAGATTTATAAGATTCTCAATATGGTATCAAAGCATTGAGCTCTCATGAGCAAGATCCACGGCCTTCTAATGGTATATTCTTCTCTACCACTAAATCTCAGTTTTCTGATTTCAAACTTTATTTCTCTCATCACAGTGAAGCTCGAATCCAACAATTTTCTCACATGGAAGGCACAGATGACAAATGTGCTTAGAGCAATTGGATTTCTTGATTACGTAAATGGATCAAATACATGTTCATCTACAGAAATCATTGATGCATTTTAAAAATCTATTCCAAATCCAATTTATGCAAAGTGGCAACAGATTGATGCACATTTGCTCACTTGTCTAACTACAACCCTATTATCATCCATTTATTCTTCTATTCTCTGTCTTCATCACAGTGATCAGGTATGGCAATTTTTGGAGAAGCAGTTTACTTCTGTATCACGTTCTCATATTCATCAACTTAAAACCAAACTCCAAACACTCTACAAGAAATAATCTTCAGTGGAGGTTTATCTGTCTCAAATCAACTAGCTTTAGCCTCTACAAAAGTTGATGATGAGGATCTGGTGTTTCTAACCTTGAATGGTCTACCAGAGGAATACGATGCCTTTAAAACCTCCATTCGTACTCGATCTGAGACTATCACGATGGAAACTTTATGTTCCTTGTTATGTTCAGAGGCTATTCACATTGAACAAAAAGTTAAACATTCCACTGGAACTGATCTTCATGTTGCCTACTCTGCTTCAAGAGGAACTTCATCTTCTCCTCAGTCTGGTTATAAGTCTTCAAATTCTTCTAATCGAGGTTTTCATCCTACAAAAGGCCGAGGTCAATATCGAGGTTCTAGAGGAGGCAGCTATAATTGTGGGAGCCAGAAATAAATATATATCCGCTTATTGGAGTTAACCCAAACAAGGCCTACAATAGGTCCAGCCCAAACAAATATCACACACCCCCCCATTTATATAAAGGGGAGGCATCCCAGAAGAGGAGCCATGTGCTCTCTCCCTGCACTATATACTAACACTCTTGATTTCCATAGCTCTATTCTTTCAATCAAAGGACTAACTTTAGCATCAGAGTGTCTCCGGTCGGCAACCCCAGTTGGGTGGCGCCGATCATGCTCATCTGTGCAGGTCTATTGGAGTAAAGTTCATCTTTTCGTTGGATCTGTACAATCCATGTGAAAGGATATTTCATGTTCTCACATTTGGCGCCGTCTGTGGGAAAGAGCTAAAGAATTCAACAAAGAGAAGAATCAATACGACACCCAAGGTACTCGAACCAGTGAGTTCTAAGGTTAACCATTCTCTTTCTAAAAAAGGAGACCCAAAGTTGGGTTTTTGGCTTCTTTCATTCTAATTATGTTTTTTTGCTAAAGTTCAGGTACATATATATATATACACGTCTATGTATGTATCTATTTATGCTCACAGATTTGATCAAACCCTTGTTGAATATTAATATTGCTTAGAAAGGTTGTCAAAATAAGATGAAGTTAGTAGCTGTTTTCTCTCTCTAAAAATGGGTTTCACACCTTTCTTGGTGCAAACATCTTTTCGGCAATTCAATAAAGTTGCTCGGCTAAATTCATACGTGGGTCTATCTATTTATTTATTTATTCTTTGTTTCTCAAAACTTAGCTTAAAGTTGATTCTTAACATGTATGCACGTGTACCTATGCTAAAGTTTTCTGTAGAATCCAAGGCTGGGTCTTCAATTTTCTTCTCTCTAGAATGGACCATGAGTTATGATAAAAACAAATTATTATTCTTATTTAATTAATTGTGGTAGTTGGCTGGCCATATATATATATATATATCTATGCATATAAATTCAAACAGTCTGCTCTGGAGGTAACTTCAATTGTCATGAATAGCTCATGTTGATGCCGATCAAAATCTCGACAACCGTTTAGCACCCATAACAAGCTAGCTTTTTCTCGGCGCTGATCACAAATTGGCAAGCCAAAAATAAAAATAAATAAATAAATAAAAATAATAATAAATAACAATAAATAAAAAAATAAAAAAACTACCAACCAAGGAGCCGAGTTACATTTGGAGTTTGCCGAGTTACTTCCATTGCACAGCCATGCTCACTACTACTTACCCTACAACATTGAAGAGCCGAACACACACACACACACAAAAGAGTAGACCAATCTTATTTTCGGTCAACTTTCAAAGGTCTAACGGCATCCAATTCGAGGGGGAATGACGCGTCTGAATAGTGGAATGAACACTTGGCCGAGTGGTGAATCCAACGCTGCAAAAATGAAGCCAATCGGACTTCAAATGAGGGAGATACAAGGGCTCAAAGTTGGGAGTTTCAATCGAAAATTCTGCATTTCATGACCTGTTGCATGAAGAATTCAGCTTTGCACCATTTGGGCCACTATTAATTCATATTATTCAGCAGTGCATCAACTCTATTTGGCAACATTATTTTGCACCATTATTAGCACCATGTTTAATTCATCATTTTTCATCAACATTACTCGACGGTACCACAACTCCCAGAAGAGTATTCGGCAAAGCTACAAAGCTGTTCGGCAGTGCCATACCTCGTACAAGGCTACTCGGCATTTTTTCCACCTTTCTCGGCATCAGTACAACTCAAGCTACCCATCAGTACAACACAACTCAGCATCTCTGCAACCCAGTTGAGGCGGCGTAACTTGCAGAGTCTACTCGGCATGTTCGCACTACTCGGCAACCATTCCACACTAACTAGTCGTTCAATCATGACCTCCGCCCCCGTTTATTAATTTGTCTCTCAAACCGTGTCTGACGCCCTTCTAAACTACAATGCCAAGAACCAAGTGCTTTGGCCAGCCAAAGTGTCGCTGACCGCATTTACGCACCCATTTTCTCTCTCTAGCAAGTGGGTTTACGTTTTTCTTCATGTGAGCAAGAATTTCGTGGCCTACCAGCAAGTTCACGTCAGCTAGCGGAGTCTATAAACACCGACTAGTAAAGCCACAAACTAACTGTGGGCCGACGATAATTGCGAAACTAACTAAATGTCTAGAAATCAACATTTTTTAGCGTTGTCAAACTCAAGCTTTGACTATACCAGTGTGAAGTCCACATCAAGACGAGTCCAACGCCATAAACCGCGTCAAAATCAGAGCTAAAACGAAGCTGTACGAGCCCGACAAAGTTTAGCGAATGATGTCACCATTCTGTTGGAGAAGACGACTTAAGTTGGCCAACCTAGGAAATTATTCCATGCATTGCGACTAAGTTACATCCTGTCATAGTAACACAATCAAGTTCAAATATATAATGTGCAAAATATATACACACGGCAACCAAGCCAAGCCATCTAAACTTAGCAATATAGGAGCAATTATCCAATGCTTCGCGGCGCACTATTCTCAACCGATCTGAGCCATCAGTTCTATTTTTGGCTACGACTACGCCATCGGGAGTCTAATTATAGCGATCCATGCCCGGGGGTTAGAATACCGCGGCCTACACCTATGCCCGGGGGTTATAATACCGCAGGCCTATACCCATGCCCGGGGGTTAGAATACCGCGGCCTACACCCATGCCCAAGGGTTATAATACTGCAGGCCTACACCCATGCCTGGGGGTTATAATACCGCAGACCTACACCCATGCCCGGGGTTATAATACCGTAGGCCTACACCCATGCCCGAGGGTTATAATACCATAGGTCTACACCCATACCTGGGGGTTATAATACCGCAGTCCTACACCTATGCCTGGGGGTTATAATACCGCGGCCTACACCCATGCCCGGGGGTTATAATACCGCAGGTTTACACCCTCGCCCAGGGGTAATAATACCATGGTCCATTTTTTGGTTGATATATCTACCTTATTTAATCTACATTATTTGGTTCAGGCAATCATTTTTCGTGCTCGATATATAGAAATATCTCTAGCTCGGCACGAAAGTCCATATTTTGAAGTGCTCTTTGCACTTGACAATATACTACACCCTCGCTCGGGGGTCATAATACCGCAGCCTATAACCCTTGCGCGAGGGTAACAGTACTGTGGCCCATCGTTATGATTTGTTTGGAACTCATGTGATATAATTTCGTCCTACGATCGCAATCCTTTATATGCATACATTCAAGCATACATGCAGTCATTCATTCATACATTTTATTCATTTATCCAGAGTGTTCTTTATCAAAAAAAACCTAACAGCTATTTGAACAGCGTAACTTGGCAAGAAAAACTCTTATTCCTTCTGCCGCATACAATGAAAGTTTTGGGGCAATTGTGGGAGCCAGGAATAAATATATATCCGCTTATTGGGGTTAACCCAAACAAGGCTTACAATAGGTCTAGCCCAAACAAATATCACACCCCCCCCATCTATATAAAGGGGGGGCATCCCAGAAGAGGAGGCATGTGCTCTCTCCCTACACTATACACTAACGCTCTTGATTTCCATAGCTCTATTCTTTCAATCAAAGGACTAACTTTAGCATCGGAGTGTAACTGGCCGGCAACCCCGGTTGGGTGGCGCTGATCATGCTCATCTGTGCAGGTCTACTAGAGTAAAGTTCATCGCTTCATTGGATCACTACAATCTATGTGAGAGGATATTTCATGGTCTCACAATAATAATTTTCGAGGAGTAGATCCAATAACAGATTCAATAATAATCGATCTAGAGGTAATTATTATTCTAAATCTGGATGTCAGATTTGTGGAGGTTTGAGTCATACTGCTCTTGATTGTTGGCATCGATTGGATCTTAATTTTCAGCCTTCCTCTCACAGTAATTCCTCCTAGTCCTCTCTGTCTCAGTCAAAGGTCTATGCTGATTCAGTGCCTCAGCCTTCCTCTGATCCTCCCATACCTCCTTGGTATGTTGACTCTGCTGTAACCAACCATCTGACAAATGACTTGTCTAATCTTTACCAATTTCAACCTTATCAAGGTCATGAACAAGTTTATGATGGTAATGGTTCCTCTTTACCAATAAGTCACATAGGTAAAGGTCTCTTGCCCACTCCACATTATTCTTTTCACTTATCCAAACTTCTTCATGTTTCTACCATCTCTTCTAATCTCTTATCTGTGCATCAACTTACCAAATATCATAGTTGTCTTGTTATTTTTTGTGCTAATACTTTTGTCATTTAGGACAAATGCACGAACAAGGTATTGCATAGAGGTGTTAATGTACTAGTTCATTCCATCTTCTGAGCAATTCTCTCCTCAAGTTTTTCGGTCTAGCCCTACTACTCTTGTGTCTAATATGCTTTGGCATCACAGATTAGGCCATCAATCTTCTTTAAAGCTTCATCATATGGATGCTCTTTTACCAAATAAATTTTCAATGAATAAGGACTTGTCTTGTATTGATTGTAATGTGTCTAAAGTTGATAGGCTTCTTTTCAAATTGTCTAATACTTCTGTTAATTGTCCATTTTCCTTGGTTCATAGTGATGTATGGGGCCTTTCACAGTGGCTAATGCACCATTTCATTTCTATGTTTTGTTTGCGGATGATTATAGTAGATTCACTTGGGTTTATCCTTTGAATTACAAAAGTGAGATGTATGATAAATTGCTTGTATTCAAAGCCTATATTGAAACTCAGTTTCAGACTTGCTTTAAGATCCTTAGGATTGCTTATGGTACTAAATTTGTTAATAAAAGAGTTGATACTTTATTGTCTTCTCATGGCATAGTTCATCAAAGCAGTTGTCCCTATACTCAGGCTCAAAATGGCATAGCTAAACACAAACATAGACATCTTACTGAAACTGCAATAGCACTGCTTCATCACTCTTCTGTTCCTATGACTTTTTGGTTTGATGCCATTGCCACAGCTACTTTCCTTATTAACAGAATGTCCTCTAGTGTTTCACATCACAAGACTCCTTTTGAAATGTTATTTCGTACCTTACCTGATTTTTCCTTTTTCAAAGTGTTTGGTTGCCAATGTTTTCCTTGGTTAAAGCCTTATACTACTCACAAGATGCCACCTAAATCCATTTCTTGTGTTTTATTGGGCTATCATCCTACCATTGAGGGTTATAGATGTCTTGATCCTCTTTCTGGTAAAGTCTACATTTCTAGCCATGTAGTCTTTAATGAATCCTGTTTTCCTTTTTTCTCAGTAGTCCTTAGTTCCTTCTTCTTCACCATCAGATTTGTCTGCTCTTACTTCCTTTTTCTGGCCTTCTTCACCTATTTCTTGATCTGTGCTTCCTTCTAGGCCTTTTTCTTTTGTCCCAACTCATTCTGTGCCTTCTTCTGCTCCTTCTAAGCCTTATTCTTCTTCTCCTCCTGCTCCTGCTTCTCTTGCTCAACCCATACCTATTTCTTCTATTACCATTGACTTACCTCATCCTTCTCTTCCTTCTTCTGTATCTAACATGCATCCCATGCTTACTAGATCCAAACACAAACTCCCTAAGTGTCTTACTGCTACTACCTCTCTTCTTGACACTAAACCTACCTCTGTTCAGGTTGCTTTTCAATCTCCTGTGTGGATTCAAGCCATGAAGGAAGAATATTAGGCTCTTCAACAACAAGGCACTTGGGATCTTGTTGCTCTTCCACCTCATAAGATTTCCATTGAGTGCAAGTGGGTTTTTTACATTAAAAGAAATTCCAATTGTACTATTGCTTGTTATAAGGCCAGATTGGTGGCCAAGGGGTATTTGCAATAAGAATGAATTGATTTTCATGAGATTTTTAGTCTCGTGGCTAAACAACCCACCATCAAAATATTCTTAAGTATGGCTCTATAATTTGAATGGCCTATCAAACAGCTTGATATCTCAAATGCCTTTCTTCATGGCATTCTTTAGGAAGAGGTCTATATGATCTAGCCTACAGGCTTTGTGCAATCTCCTAATCATGTTTGTAAACTCAAGAAGGCTTTATATGGTCTCAAGCAAGCCCCTAGGGCTTGGTACTCTACCTTTTCAAATTTCTTGCTCTCTCAAGGGTTCATAAATAGTCTTTCTGATACTTCCCTCTTTATCAGAAAGACTTCTACTAGCCTTACCATCCTCTTGGTGTATGTTGATAATATTTTACTTATTAGCAGTGATTCTGCTCTGGTTGCTCACCTTCTTCAGCAGATGCACAAGGCTTTTTCAATGAAAGATTGCTCACCTTCTTCAGCAGATGCACAAGGCTTTTTCAATGAAAGAGCTTGGTTCTCTTTCTTATTTATTGGGCATCTCAGTTCATACATATGAGCATGGTTATTTCTTATCTCAAGGTAAGTATGCAGCTGCCTTATTGCACAAAGCAGGTTTGCAAGACTGCAAACCATGCTCTTCTCCTATGGTTGTTAAGTCAGTGCCTTTTGCCTTAGATTCTCTGCCATTTTCTCAGCCTTCTCTATATAGGAGTTTAGTAGGTGGCCTGCAATATTTGACTATCACGAGACCTAATCTCTCATTTGTTGTCAATCAGGCTTGTCAGTTTATGCATCTTCCCACCAATGCTCATTTTCAAGCAATTAAGAGGCTTCTTCAATATGTTAAGGGGACTTTGTCTCATGGCCTCTTTTTCATTCCTAGTCCTTTTTCTCTATCTGCTTTTTCAGACCCCAATTAGGCAGGTGATAGTCTTGATTGAAAATCTACCTATGGCTATTGTGTTTATCTTGGATCAAACTTGATTTCCTGGTCAGCTAAGAAGCAAGCTACAGTCTCTTGATCATCCATTGAAACTAAATATTGAGCCTTAGCTCATGCCACAGCTGAGCTCACTTGGCTTCAGTAGTTGCTCAAGGATTTCTGTGTTTCTTCTCCTACTATTCTTGTTATTTGGTGTGATAGTTTGTCTACTATGGCTTTAGCATCCAATCTTGTGTTTCATTCTAATCTCTTTACAAAACCCCTTGCTCCTTCTCGATTTCATTATCTTCGCAACAAGCTGTTAGTGTTTCCTTGCCCTAGGATGAAGGAGTTATCCCATCTACCATCACACCTGAGCTGCAGGCTTTGCCTGTTACAGCTTGTGCATCACAAGTCTGTAATAGTATCATGATAGAGTGCTGCAATGGAATCAGTTGTGGTGGTTAGAATATAAGTTTGTTATATAATTGGTGTGGGGTTATATTTCTGAGTATCAACACGTGGAAAGGGGACGCCGACGTGTCATCCGAGGTGCTACGTGTCACGGTAAAGTTTTGCCAAGGTACTCAAGTAATTGCCGAGGTAATTTCCGAAGACATCTTAATTCAGGACAAAGGCCTCCAACCTCGGCTTAACATACAAAGGCCGGGCTACCCGCAGAAGAATAAAGCCGAGGTTGATGTTATAAAATATTATCTTGGTTAGGTGGATGCCCAACCAGATGGAGAAAGCCATGAGGCCATTATCTCACCAACTAGTGGCCTTGAGGCCATGTGAAATAGCCATGAGGCCACTAGTTGCCGTGTGAAGGAATAAACAGCTTTTATCTGGAAAGCTGCCAAAAGTGCTACATTGAGCTGGCAAGCCAGCTCAAAAGCTGGTAACCACTCCATTAACCTTTCTGGTATATATATGGAATGGTTGGGACACAGAGAAGGGGATTCAGACGCATCAACACAACAGTCAAAACAGACATAGAGAGGCAACAAACTAATTGTAACATTTACAATTATATACTCAGAGAGTGAGAAAGTTACTGAGAGTGAATTGTAATTCTTGTTACTGTCCATAGTGAAACACCTCGGCCTCCCGTGGACGTAGGCAATTATTGCCGAACCACGTTAAATCCTTCTTGTCTTTGTGTTATTATCTATGTCATCTATTCTGCTTGTGTTCTACAGCTGACTCACTAAGACAGGCAGTGTGGTCAGAAAAACACCCACACAATTTGGCGCCGTCTGTGGGAAGAAAGACGAATAGATGGCCAGTAACGCACAAAATGAAAAGGTTGGGGGCGACACTCCCGCTGGGAGTGGCAGGCCTATCGATCTTGACGTTGAAGGAGGCAGCCACAACGACAAAGCCCGTGGCCAGGGGCACGGGGGAAAAGACGTCGTCCAGGAGGACGGCACCTCGAAGAAGACGGATCAGGGCAGCTACTACAAGGAAGATAACCTCCAGATATGGAGGGATAGATGCATACGAAGGGATGAGGAAGTCAAGGACCTGGCAAACAAGCTGGCAGACCTGCAGTCGGTCGTCAACTTCATGATGCAAAACAAGGTCATGCAGCCACCATACCCACTGCAGGATACGCCAATCCCAGCAGTTAAAGCTCGGAATGAAGGAAGGACAATAACTCCCGAAGCATCACAATGCTCCAGGCACAAGAGGCACTCTCACCCGTCCTCCGGGGAGGTCGGTAAGTCCCAAAGGACGTATAATACAAAGGATCAGGAACCAAGAGAACATCGGCACGTACAAAAGCAGGCTCTCTGCTTCGACACAACCCGTGGAGACAGATCAAAACGGGCGTACCACGACGCCGAGAGCAATGTGCCAAAAGGGCTAAAGTCGAAAGATAGCCGAGCTCCGGGGAGGAGTAGAGAAGACTTGAGAAACTACCTCAAGAGAAGGGAACAGAACTCTGAAGCCGAGGTAACCTCACTAGTCAAGCCGAGGACACCATTCTCGTTAGAACTGGACAAATTCGAAGCACCAAAAAGATTCAGCATGCCGAGGTTTCAAATCTATGACGGTAAGTCAGATCCTAACTTCCACGTCGGACTATTTTTAAACTCAATGGCGTTGTACAGTGGAAATGAGCCTTTGCTCTGCAAAGTATTCCCCTCGTCCTTTGGGGAAATTGCATCAGATTGGTTCCACAAGTTACCAAAAGGAAGTGTGAAGACTTGGGAAGGCCTGGCCGAGATGTTTGTGGCCAGGTTCGTGACAAACAAGCTACAGCCATTGAGGGTGGACGCATTAATGGCTTTGAAGATCAGCAAGGATGAAGGCCTTAGGGCCTACGCAAAGAGGTACTACGAAGTGTTCAACCGAATACCTGAATGCAACCAGGAGGTAGCGGTCGTGTCTTTCAAGAACGGCCTGAAAACAGATTGTTCACTACGGAAATCTTTGGCGAAGACATTGCCAAAGAGCATGGAGGAACTCATGGCAAGAATCGAAAAATATGCCAGAGCCGAGGAGGATACATCGGCACCGAAAGAGGTCAAACAGGAAGGAAACAACTCGCCGAAGCGAAGCCGAAGTAACAACGGGTTCAGCAAGGCAGAGGTAGAGTTAAGGGCTAAACAGGCAGTGACAACCGTGTTCCGACTTCCAATCCAAAAAGTCCTAGGAAAAATCCGGAGCCAGCCCTATTTCAGAACACCAGTAAGGGAACCCGGGGAGTTTATGGGAAGAAACATGGACAGACATTGTTCTTATCACAATGAAAACGGACATACAACACAGGGTTGCAGAGCCCTCAAAGCACACTTGGAAGATCTGGTGAGGCGAGGCCACCTCAGAGACCTTGTCGATGAAATCAGAACGAGGGAAGAACAGGCAAGGCTGCCTCAGGCTGAAGCAGCTCCACCACCACCGCAACCTCGGGAAGAAAGACCTCGGGTAGTAAATGTGATTCATTCCAAGGTGAATGAAAACGACATACGGGGAGAAACCCAAAGAGTAAAACACTTGCAGTACGTGAACCAGGTCGGATTGAAAAGACCTCGGCCGGGGGATTGCCAAGGTCCGATGATAAACTTCACCGAGGCCGACCTAGAGATGGTACAGCAGCCGCATAATGATGCCTTGGTTGTATCCCTCCAGGTTGGGGAGTGCCAAGTAAAACGCATCCTGATAGATCCAGGCAGCTCATGTGACATCATGTATGTTAGATGTTACAAGGAGCTGCGCCTTCACCCCGACGACTTGGAGCAATCAAATGGCCCGATGGTCAGCTTCAATGGAATGCCGACGTGGCCACTGGGTGCCACAAACTTGGAAGTGCAAGCAGGCACTAAGAAGATCAGAATCGAGTTCACTGTGATTGATACACCTTCACCATACAACATCATCATGGGCAGGCCGTGGTTGCATGCAATGGGGGTAGTTCCCTCAACATTGCACCAACTACTGCGCTTCCCAACAGAGCATGGGATTGAAGAAATCAGAGGAGATCAACTGCAGGCAAAGAATTGCTCCATGGCAGCAATGAAGACTACTTGCAATGTTCAAGAGCCAGCCAAGGCCGAAATTGAAGATGAGGACATGGAAGTCCTGGATGATGTCGGCAAGGAACCGGCCGAGAAGAGTGAGGAGTCACTAAAGAAAATTCTCGTCCAGGATGGCGATGAGGAGCGCTTTTTTCTTCTCGGTTCAGGCTTAGCCGAGGAAGAGGAAAGAGAACTGGAGGCCTTTTTGAGAAAAAACATAGAGGTATTTGCCTGGACACCTTATGAAATGCCCGGCATCGACCCCGAGGTCACATGTCACAGACTGAACGTCGACAGGTCGGCAAAACCTGTGATACAGTGAGCTAGAAGACCGACGTTGGTACACGTCGAGGCGGTGGAGGAAGAAGTTGACAAACTTCTAGAAGCCAGGGCCATCAGAGAAGTTAATTATCCAACATGGCTATCAAACACTGTGGTGGTAAAGAAGAAAAACGGAAAATGGAGGGTTTGCGTAGACTTTACAAGCCTAAATAAAGCCTGTCCCAAAGACAGCTTCTCTCTGCCAAAAATTAACCAACTGGTGGATGCTACATCGGGACATGGAAGGATGAGCTTCCTGGACGCATACAGGGGGTATCACCAGATAGCCATGTACCCACCAGACGAGGAGAAGACGGCGTTCATCACCCCAAAAGGCCTGTACTGTTACAGGGTGATGCCTTTTGGACTAAAGAATGCAAGAGCAACCTACCAAAGGCTGGTAACCAAAATGTTCAAGCACCAGATAGGCCGAACAGTGGAAGTTTACATCGACGACATGGTCGTAAAGACCAAGGAGCCAGAAAATCATCTCGCCGACCTAGCCGAGGTATTTAGCATACTCAAAACATATCGGCTCCGACTCAACGCATCAAAGTGCGCGTTTGGGGTTGGATCTGGAAAGTTTCTAGGGTACCTGGTGACAAGAAGGGGAATAGAAGCCAGCCCAGATCAGATCAAGGCAATCCTAGATCTTCAGAGCCCGACCTCGGCAAAACAGGTTCAAATGCTCACTGGCAGGGCCACCGCCCTAAACAGGTTCATAAGCCGAAGTTCAGACAAGTGTAAACCCTTCTTCAACCTGGTTAAAAAGAGTGCCGACTTCCTATGGACTGAAGAATGTGAGGCCGCTTTGGTTGATCTAAAAAAGTACATGATCACGGCTCCAGTTCTCTCAACACCCGAGCCCGGGGAAGAATTGTTTTTGTACTTAGCCGTATCAGAGCATGCGGTAAGTGCAGTACTAATCCGAGAAGAGCAGGGAGAACAAAAGGCTGTCTACTATGTAAGTAAAACCTTAGCCAGCGCTGAAACAAGGTACTTACCGCTGGAGAAGTTAATGTTGGCCTTAGTCATGGCCTCAAAGAAGTTGAACCACTACTTCCAAGCACACAAGATTGTAATACTAACAGAGCACCCATTGAAATCTCTGTTACAACAAGGAGACTTAACAGGAAGAATTGCAAGATGGGCAGTGGCCTTGGGCCAGTATGACCTGGAATTCAGGCCCAGAACAGCAATCAAGGGCCAAGTTTTGGCCGACTTTGTGGCAGAATTCACGCCGAAGTCCATCGAACGTCGGCTTCCCTTGAGCCGAGATGAACCAGGTCCCAGCAAGCAAGAAGCATCCCGGCCGACAGCAAAAGAGCAAAGGAAGGAAAAGCTCAGACCATGCAGCATCTACATCGGCGACTCATTCAGACTCTTTGTCGATGGAAGTTCAAACCGACGAGGAGCGGGGGCAGGAGTACTGCTGATATCCCCAGATGGAGAAATAATAGAACAATCCATCCGTTTGGGGTTCAATGCCTCGAACAATGAAGCTGAATACGAAGCTTTGATTGCCGGACTAAAACTGGCAGCAGCAGCAGAAGCGGATGAGGTAATAGTTTTTTGTGATTCACAATTAATTGTTAACCAATCGACAGGAGAATTTGCAGCCAGGGACGAGAGGATGTCGGCATATGCAAAAGAGGTTATCAGATTAGCCGAGTTATTTCAGAACTGCCGACTTCTTCAAGTTAGCCGAGATGATAACAGCCACGCCGACGCGTTGGCCAACCTGGCAAGTTCAATGCAGACTGGAAAGACTAGAACAATTATGATCGACTACATGTCGAGCCCGAGCATAGAACCACGGAACGCAAAGCAAGAAGCAATGTGTGTGGACATGGGGCCGAGCTGGATGGATGCAATAGTAGCATTCCTGAAAGAGGGAAAACTGCCAGAAGATCACAAGGAGGCACACAAAGTCAGATTGAAGTCGGCAAGATTCAGCTTGACCTCGGATGGACATCTCTACAGACGGTCCTTCACTGGACCCCTTCTAAGGTGCGTACACCCTTTACAAGTTGAAGACTTTTTATATGAAATTCATGAAGGTATTTGTGGAAGTCACACTGGGGGCAGATCATTAGCCCATAGGGCCATTACCCAAGGGTATTGGTGGCCATACATGTAAAAAGATGCAGAAGCATATGTGAAGAAGTGCGAACCATGTCAAAGGTTTGCACCTTTGATTCATCAGCCAGCTGCCGACCTGAATCCGGTATCCAGCCCTTGGCCGTTTGCCCAATGGGGCATGGATATGGTCGGACAACTTCCCCAAGCAACTGGGCAGAGAAAATACTTGCTGGTGGCAACAGATTACTTCACAAAGTGGATAGAGGCAGAACCACTTGCCAAAATCCGAGATGTGGACGTCAAGAATTTCATATGGAAGAACATCATCACCAGATTCGGCATTCCCAGAGCCATTGTTGCCGACAACGGAACGCAGTTCGACAGCAAGCTCATCAAGAACTTCTGTGCGAAATTCAAGATCAAGAATTACTTCTCAACACCAAGTTTCCCTCAAAGTAATGGGCAAGCAGAAGCATCCAACAAAGTAATTTTGGATGGAATCAAGAAGAGGTTGCAAGCAGCAAAAGGGAAGTGGGTAGATGAGTTGCACAATGTGCTTTGGGCATATCGGACAACGCCGAGAAGATCAACAGGGGAATCTCCCTTTGCCATGGCCTATGGCACAGAAGCAATCATTCCACTAGAGGTCGGCATCCCAGGGATCCGAACCCAGGAAGTTGAAAATGGGACTAATGATATACTCTTAGCCCGAGATCTGGATCTTTTGGAAGAACGAAGAGAGAAGGCTACAATTCAGCTTGCAGTGTACCAACAACAACTTGCCAGAGCATACAACAAGAAGGTCAACCCAAGAGATTTTCAAGTCGGCGACCTAGTCCTGAGAAAAGTGGTCGGCAACAAGAAAGATCCCAGGGAGGGCAAGCTTGGCCCAAACTGGGAAGGGCCTTACAGGATTACCTCGGTGTTAGGTAATGGAGCATATCGGCTTGAGGACAGTGAAGGCAAAGCACTGCCAAGACCCTGGAACACTTGTAATTTGAAGTTTTTCTATCATTAAGATGATCATTATCCTTGGCCGATGTCATATGATTGATAAAGATGCTTGAAGACATGCAAAATGAGAACCCAAGTGGAACTCAGGTTCACATTGGGGGCAGAGAAGATGCAAAGGAGCAGAGAAGATACAAAGCCTACCACTTGTTGAAATTTGTAGCAATTTACAAGTTGGTCTGGCCGAATACAAAGCCTACCACTTGTTGAAATTTGTAGCAATTTACAAGTTGGTCTGGCCGAATACAAAGCCTACCACTTGTTGAAATTTGTAGCAATTTACAAGTTGGTCTGGCCGAATCAAAGCCTACCACTTGTTGAAATTTGTAGCAATTTACAAGTTGGTCTGGCCGAATACAAAGCCTACCGCTTGTTGAAATTTGTAGCAATTTACAAGTTGGTTTGGCCGAATACAAAGTCTACCACTTGTTGAAATTTGTAGCAATTTACAAGTTGGTTTGACCGAATACAAAGCTTAGCTTCGCTTGTTGAAATTTGTAGCAATTTACAAGTTGAAGTTAAGCCGAGGTTACTACTCTCCTCGCTTGTTGAAATTTGTAGCAATTTACAAGTCGGGGTGAAGCTGATGCTACTGCTAGCCGACATATAGCAATCCACAAGGTGGTCAAGCCAAAGAAGATGTTGAAACACTTGTTGAAATTTGTAGCAATTTACAAGTCAAAGTTCAGCCGACATCAATTTACAGGTTCATGTATATTGTTTCATTCTTGTTGAAATTTATGGCAATTTACAAATAGATCATTGTTTAACACCTGTTATAACTTGAGTAAAGTTTATTGTTTATATTAACCCTTGTTGAAATTTGTAGCAATTTACAAGTTGGTCAGTCCGATTACAAAGCTTAGCTTCGCTTGTTGAAATTTGTAGCAATTTACAAGTTGAAGTTAAGCCGAGATGGATCCTTGGCTTCACTTGTTGAAATTTGTAGCAATTTACAAGTTGGAGTCAAGCCGAGATAATTGTTTCTCTTCGCTTGTTGAAATTTGTAGCAATTTACAAGTCGAAGGGAAGCCGATGTTATCACTTACAGACTTATAGCAATCTGCTGGTTGGATAAACCAGAGAAGATGTTCAAATACTTGTTGAAATTTGTAGCAATTTACAAGTTGAAGCTACACCGACATGTGATCATCTGTTGAAATTCGCAACAATTTACAGGTTCAAGTAAAAGTTAAGATTATTGTTTAAACACTTGTTGAAATTTGCAGCAATTTACAGGTTGAAGCTGAACCGACGTGTTATCATCTGTTGAAATTTGAAGCAATTTACAGGTTGAAGTAAAAGTTAAGTATATTGTTGAACCCTTGTTGAAATTTGCAGCAATTTACAAGTAGATCACTATTTTATAACTTGAGAAAGTTTACTGTATTTGTTCACCCTTGTTGAAACATGAGCAAGGTGTGCAGTGTTAACATTGAATAGAATGTGTTTTATACTTGTTGAAATCTATGAAAAGATTGCAGGACAGTTCCTTGCCGAAGTAAAATTTGCAAGTGTTATACCCGAGGTATGTAACCCCGAGAAGACTGCACGAAGAAGGAAGAGTATGAAAATCATGCAAAATATTCTAAGTGTAGAATCACACAGAAGCAATAAGAAGAATTTAAAGACCGAAGTTGCATAAAAGGAAGGCACTATGGCCTAGCAAAAATCAAGTGTTCACAAGTTGCAGAGAAAGGCATGTTGGCCACAAAAGGAAGGCTACATTGTTCAGAAAACAAAGTACAAAAGATAAGAAGGAAAAAGCAAAAAACAACAAAGTACAAAAGGCATCAGGACTGTCCTTCTTCAACTTGAACAGATGGTTGGGCTAGAACCTCGGATGACTCTGGAAGAACCACCTCGGCATCTTTTTGGATCACAACCTCTGCGTCTTCTTCGGCCACGACCTCAGTTTCTTTATCTGCTGCAACCTCGGATTCCTTGTCTGCTGCAATCTCAGCATCGATCTCCGCCAGAGTCTTCTCCATACTTCTATCAGCCAGAAGAAGGTCTGAAGATAGGTGAACTGGGCCAGTTTCCTTGGGCACCTTCTCAACCTCCCCATCCTCCTCTTGGGTTAGATCCATTACTTGATCGCCCAGAGGAGGTGACTTGGTTTCAACGGCATCCTTGGATTTCCTGACCAAGGCTTCATCTTCATCTTCATCTTCATCTTCATCTTCATCTTCAGCCTCGGCTTCAGAATCAGCTTCTTCTTCAACCTGAGTTGAAGGTGGAGGAAGAGGACAAGGAAGACGAATGGCCTTAGTCTTGCGCCAGGGCGAGTCGGCAGGAAGATTAAGCTGTTTGGCCAAAGCGTTCCAACCTAGGGAAAATCCCTTGTTGCATGCTTGCTTGACCTGAAGCTTATAGTCTTCAGCGACATCGGCCATACCCTGATTGTAGGCAGCATCAATTTCAGCTTTCTTGGTGGCCAGAGCATCTCTCAGTTCTTTCTCGGCTTCAGCGCTTTTAGCCTCGGCCTCTTTTTTCTCTGCTTCGGCGACTTTCTTGATGTTTTCAGCAGCCTCAGCTTTTTGAAGAGCTATTTGTTGGGCCTTTGTGGCCGCCTCGGCCTGATCTTCCAGTTTTTTCATCTTTAACTGATCCCTTTTATGGATCTTCTGGAGGGCAGCAAATTCCTTCTCCATCTCAGACAATTCCTCCTTCGCTTCAAAGGCTTGCATGGAGAAGGTGTGGGCGTGTTGAATGGCCTGAAAGTTCACAAGGCAAAAGTTATCACAAAAATTGCAAAACTTTACAAGTATGGAGAAGAGTGGCAGTGAGAAAAGTTATCCAATTCTAAAGACTCACTTGGACGGAGCGCTGCAACATGAGGGCGTAGTTCTCATATGGGTTCATCTTGGCATTACGCTCAAGATCACCCTCAAGGAGAACTGCAGTACTGAGTGCAACGCCGATTTTGACATCGGCGGCACTTTCATTGGCATAGACCGGCCTGTTTTCAAGAGTAACTTTGGGCTCCCAGGGAACTTTGGGAACCCTGGAGCCCGAAGTCGTGGCAGATGAAGACCTCGGCTTCTTCTGCTGAGTGGCCCCTGATGGCTGGGCTTCAGCAGGTCTTTTTGCGGGTGCCGAAGTGGTCTTCTCGGCCAATTGAGAGATTGGCACTGCGTCTTCAGCCTCGGCATCAATGTCAGTCGCCTTGGCCTTTGGTTGGGCCTTCTTTACTCTTTTGGGTTTCGGCGGAGGCACTTGTTGGGATGGTGCAGCATCCACTTCATCTGGAAGATCGGCCAAAAGGTCCAGCACCACTTTCTTTGGTCGTTCCATCTCGGCTGTTTTAACAAGTCTTCGTCGGCGTTTCTTCTCTGTCACTGGAGCCGAGGTTGAAGGCTGATCGGCTGGCTCAGATGTGGAGGCAGCCTGTTCAGTAGAAGCAGTTGATGGAGGGGCGCTCTTCTTCTTTTTCTTCGGAACGTCGGCCAATTTGGATGTGTATGTTAGGATGAAATTCAACAACAATGAAGCCTTGCGCTTCTGGAGTGGAAGGTCCAGGAGCTTCTTCAAGCCTTTCCCAGGGAAATAGGACTGGCGGAAGTCCTTGGGAGGCTTGCGAACGTCTGCAAAGAAAAACACAACATCAGAAACAGATAAAATTTTGGAAAAATTGAAGAAAGCAACAGTTAAGCAGTTGACACAGGGATCTTACCCTTGCCCTCCTTGACCGTTCGAGGAAGAGGGAAGAGTTGAACTTCTTCATCTGGGCCAAATTCCCAGTTTCCAGAAGCGATCAAGTAGTCATCTCCAGCCCCTTTGTTGGAGTCTGGAAGGTCGGCTACTATTTTAAATGCAGTGGACCTCGGCTTAAGGTAATAGACATAACCCTTTTCTTTGAGGTCAAGGGCACACATGGTGTAACAATACTGAACGTCGGCAAGAGTGATCCTAACACCCTCCTGCCGAGCTAGGGCTATTATACCATTAAGTGTTCTAAAGGTGTTTATGGTGAGTTGCATGGGGTTGAGGGTGTAGTAATGAAGGACTTCGCGGAAAAGGGGATCTAGAGGGAACCTAAGTCCACACTGGACGAAGGCTACTACAGGGAAAGGCATCTTATCCTCATCGGGCATAATGGAGTCCTTCTCCTCAGCTAGTCTGAGATGGACGTCGTCTGGGATGGAAAACTCTCGCCTAAAATGTTCTAGTTTGGATGGGGTGTTGACCCTATCTCTCCACACACCCATGGTTTAGATATAAAAGAGTGGGATAACAGAAAGAAGGAGATCTACAGGGTTTTAAGGACCTCGGCTTAAATCTAGGTATAAATTGTTTCAATTTTTCCTAAGGATTGATGGTTCTATAGCAAATCCCAAACCTAAATCTACGAGTATGGAAGGCAGAAATCTGGAAAACAGAAAAGCAAAAACGAAGTCTCAGAGTCAAGAACAGAAAGGGTGGAAGGCCACGAACAAAGGTGAAACAGTGCAAGTGTTCATGGCATGTGCAAAACCAGGAAATAATACATACACAGGTGAACGATTTACAAATTGAATGACAAGCAGAGCAGTAGGAGAAAGAAATTCCAGAAACAATCAAAGAACTGAGAAAAGAAGGGAACGGTGGCTTACCAGAAAAGGCGAGGCCGGGATGAAGCTTCACCGAGGTCAGATAATGGACGCAACAGCGGCAAGAGCTTCACAGGAATGGCAGATGAAGGCAGTTGCAGAGCTTCGAACTTGGAGTAATGGCAGATTCAGTGGAGGAGAAGTTTAGAGAGAAAGAGAGAAAGCAAAGAGATTCGAAAATGCAAAAGTGAAGAGAAGGAGAGAGAAACAATTGTTTTTGTCAAAATTTGAAACAGTGGCAAAACAGCAATTATTGCGCCTTGGGTAACGCATGCGTCAGACGGCGCGGGCAGAGAAAAACGGCTTGCAGGCGCATCTCCAGCACGCAGCAATGGGAGTAAAACGCGTCATCGGAACAGATGAAAAACGGTGCATGACAGCTCATGCGCGTAAGGGAACCGTTCTGAATCTTTAAAGACATTTCGGCCTGAAGTAAATGATCTCGGCTAGAAAATTCTTAAGCCAAGGTCTGAGAAAGAAGTTCAATGTAAGTTCCATCACCTCAGTATGCCGAGGTAATAGAACTTAGGGGGCAGTTGTGGGGTTATATTTCTGAGTATCAACACGTGGCGAGGGGACGCCGACGTGTCATCCGAGGTGCTACGTGTCACGGTAAAGTTTTGCCAAGGTACTCAAGTAATTGCCGAGGTAATTTCCGAAGACATCTTAATTCAGGACAAAGGCCTCCAACCTCGGCTTAACATACAAAGGCCGGGCTACCCGCAGAAGAATAAAGCCGAGGTTGATGTTATAAACTATTATCTTGGTTGGGTGGATGCCCAACCAGATGGAGAAAGCCATGAGGCCATTATCTCACCAACTAGTGGCCTTGAGGCCATGTGAAATAGCCATGAGGCCACTAGTTGTCGTGTGAAGGAATAAACAGCTTTTATCTGGAAAGCTGCCAAAAGTACTACATTGAGTTAGCAAGCCAGCTCAAAAGCTGGTAACCACTCCATTAACCTTTCTGGTATATATATGGAATGGTTGGGACACAGAGAAGGGGATTCAGACGCATCAACACAACAGTCAAAACAGACATAGAGAGGCAACAAACTAATTGTAACATTTACAATTATATACTCAGAGAGTGAGAAAGTTACTGAGAGTGAATTGTAATTCTTGTTACTGTCCATAGTGAAACACCTCGGCCTCCCGTGGACGTAGGCAATTATTGCCGAACCACGTTAAATCCTTCTTGTCTTTGTGTTATTATCTGTGCCATCTATTCTGCTTGTGTTCTACAGCTGACTCACTAAGACAGGCAGTGTGGTCAGAAAAACACCCACACAATTGGTTAGACTAATATGAGTTGTGCTAGTTAAGAGAGTTAGTTAGGATTAGATATTTTGTATAGATTAGATATTTGTTTACTGTATAAATACTTGTGTAAGCTACAGTTTTGAATAAGATGAAGATTTATAAGATTCTCAATGGGTTTCTGTGTTGTGGCTAGTGGTAGCTAGAGAAGGCAATAAACAATAGTGTTTGGTGGTAACGTTATAGATAAGTGAGAGAAGTGTTGTGATGGGTAAAAAGTGAGGAACATGTGACAGACTTGTGGAGTTTGATTAGGGTTTGAGTTTGGGTTTGGGTTTAAAGAATGGTAGTAAAGGGTGAGGAAATAAGGAGAGATGTAACGGTGATGATTTAATAGTGGCAAGTAGTGGAGGTGGAAGGTTCCTAGTGGCACTGGACAGGGATGGAGGCACGTGCTCCCCTCAACTTATCAAAAATTACAATTTTGCCTCTAATAAAAATATATATTTTAATTTAATCCTTTTATGTAATTTCTTACAATTTTTATATCACTATTTTCTTTTATCTGTTTTTTTTTTCAAAAAAAATATGTTTAATTTGCCATTTTAAATATTTAATTATGCTAAAAAAAATCTTATAAATTTTATATTAGAGAAATATTATATGTCACTAATTTGTTCTCATTATTTTATATCACATTTTATATGAGTACTCATAATTGATTTATTTGTTTACAAATAATTATTACACAAGTAAGAACAACTAATAAAATATTGTGATGTAATTTAGTTAATCAAGATGGTGAAAAAAACAAGTGATATATAGTAGCCTCTATATATTATTTATTTACCTTTCATTTCTTTCTCTATCCACCTATATATCTCTTTTTGTGCGTGTATCTTAATATAAATTTGTTTTCATATTTTATGAGGACATGTGATTATTTTTTAAATCATGATGATTATCATACATAAAATTAAATTATTAAAAATAAAAATAATGGACAGTTAACTTGATCTATACTTAAATATAACTTTTGTATCGTACTAATTTTTAATTCTGCCATCGAATAAAAATTTAAAAATTAAGTTAGATTGTGATTGTTGTTAAAATTTCAACTGAATGGTGCCCTTCTACGTCAAAATTCTAGTTCCGTCACTGGCAGTGGGTTTTCGATGATGAGTGAAGGTGTAAAGTGGTGAATTTTGAAATTGGGTTTAACTATTTAGGCTTACAACCCACGGAACAATCTATTTGCAATTTTTAAATTTGTTAAAAAATAGTATAATGGTAAAATGTAATTTTATTAAATTAAATAATTCTACAGTTAAAAAATTAAGGATTAAATTTATTTTACCCCTTATGGTTTGGGGCTGAAATACTTATCCCCCTATCATTCGAATATAATCATAAAACCCGCATGTGGTTTTGGACTACTGTTAGGTTTTTCATCCAAATTAACGGAATGTGTATTACACACACCATTTTGTAAAGTGAGTTGTGTTTTTTGAAAAATTGGAATGAAATTAATGCAACAAAAGGACAATTTTATCCCTATTCCCTCCAAACCTAAAATTATATTAATATGTTAATTAAATTAAAATATAATTAAGAATTGATTTAAAATATAAAATAAACAATAAGTAAGAATTGATCTAAAATATAATTAAATTAAAATTAGATTAACATGTTATAAATTATAATAACTAATTAAGAATTTAGGATTAATTGTGGTCTAAAATATAATTAAATTAAAATTAGAATAAAAATTTAAGAATTACAATAAATAATTAAAATTTTATAATTAATTGTGATTTAAATGAATTAATACTAGACATCATAAATTATGTGTATGATAGATGAGAGAAAAAGTAAATAACAAAAAATAGAGTTTGAGGGTATTATAATCATTTTACATTTAGAATTAACGATATTAATAGTTGCATTTTAGTTCAAAATCATGTGGGGGCATATGATTATTTTTAAAGACAAATGAGTAAAGTGCTACCAAACCATAACACGTGAAGGTAAATATATTTTGCCCGAAAATTAATGATATTTTTACAAACTGGGGTAAAATATTATTCAATTTAAAACTCAAGAGAGGTTGGCGTAACTATTTTCAAATTGTAGGACACTAATTTTTTCGATTATCAAAAAAGTTCGGTGTTTTACCTTAGAATAAATATAAAACTTTCACAAAAATATATGATTTTGTTGCAAATAGAGTAGATTTCATTGGAATTTTAATAGTCTGTGGGGGTTTTTTTTCTTTTATTTTATTTTATTTTTTTGGCAAGAAAGAGAAACATCATTAATAAAAGGAGAGTACAACCAAGATTCTTAAGTATACATACCCCAGGAGAAGTGTTTCTATAAGCATGATTCAGGATGTGATATTTGAAATTATTTTATCCTTAAATTTGCTTCATTTTATGAAGATGAAATTTTTTTAGGATTTACAAATAAAACTAGTAGTGTTGTTACAGCATGAATACAAAAAAGGATAAGTATTCTAGATTCTCTTATCATCAAAAAAATCAATTTTCATATTTTTTTAACAATACAAACAGTTGGAGAAAATGAAGACTTTCTTCCAGAGCTACATGTCCCTCCAATCTTTAGTCTAGATATCTATTTGCAACCATTTTCATAAAATTCCTATCAACAAGTGGATTAATCGGATGATGACACGTGGCAATGAAGTCAAAATAAAGTCTTTTAGCAATCAAGGGGCATGTGGCATTAGAGAGGCTGATCACATGCATTGAATGGTTCAAATGGTAGAGCAGTTATTAGGCTAGGTCCAGAAGATGGAGCAGTTATCAAGCTAGGTCATCGGCTTAGTGGGCAACTTGCAAGAAGAGTCATGTGCAGAATGGAAGTTTTTCTCTGTCGATGGAAGGTCCAAAGGACTGAGGGACATGCGGCAACATGAAGGAAAGGTGGTTCAACAGATAGAAATGAAGAATTGGCGAAGTTTGAGGGTTGGGAAGTGAGAGAGCAGTTGTAGCAGTTGTGCAGTAGCAATTGCAGGATTTAGGGGAATCATGCAATCTTGGGCTAGAGAAAATGGGGAGGTATAAAAGCAGAAGGTGCCAAAAGGGAAATGGACATCATCAACGACACAAATAACTAGTTTTAGACTTAGCATAATCTAGGAGTAGCTTTATTAATTTAGGAGTAGTTTCTTCTACTATAATTTGTACTTTGTAACTAGATGAGTATTAGTGATTTCAATCCGAAATTACTTTTGTTTATCTTGTCTACCTTGTTATCATCAATTGATATAAAGCAGTTTGTTTTCTTCTTGTTTACTTTGTTACCATCAGTTGATCTAAAGAAGTCCTCATCCTTTTGACGCATTCGAACCAAAACCACAATTGTTTGATTGTTCCTGTTTAAGTTGTTTAGTTTGAATTACTACTCGGTTGCTGTCGATCCAACCCTAGCTTAATTTTTACTTACAATTTTTGGCACACCTAGTGGGACAACATCCTAATTTGGAGTTATGGCAATGAAGAAGCAAACAAATGTGCATGGAATCATGCCTTCAAGTGGCATGTCTACGTCTTATGTACCCATGGATGCAAACCGCCAATGGATTGGTAATATTCCCATAGGTATAAAATATCAATGGAATGTCTAATCTTTCATGTCTAAAGATTGCCAATATTATGGCAATGATTTTAACACATATTGCCAACATAATGACATGATAAATGATCTGATTTGGTGTTGTAAGGATAAAATTTATTGGCACGGTAGTGAAAGTTTGGCAATAATATTCACTTTATCGACAAAAATTTTAAATAATTTCATCACCTCCATATTATTTGATGCAAAGAGATTTAAATTATTCTGATTAAAAAATTCATCAACTTGAGGGCCAAATTTACTTAATTGATGAAGAAATTTGATATTGGGAACATAATTTAGAAAGCTTAATGGCCAAGAAAAAATTCAGGTATGAAAATAATGTGGCTTGGGAGGCTAATACCCATATTCCTAAGAAGCCAATTATTTATGAAAAGCCAAGGTATGTGGCTCAAAGGGTTAGTACGCCAAGTTATGAAAATAACATGATTTTGGAGAATTTTCATTGGCCAATAGTGGCTAAAATAGAAAAACAATCCATTCTCTCAAAAGATGTTAAAAATCCATTACAAAATGTGGGTGAAAATACACTTGGGAGACATGATTTTTTGCCAAACATGGCAAAAAGTGCCATGCCATTAATGGCTGAAAAAGAAAAACATTCCCTTTTGGGAAAAAAAAAATGATGAAAATCCATAACAAAATGATAGCGAAGATCTACTTGGGGGCATGATTTTAGGCCAAAAGTGGCTGAAAATTATGAAAAAACCCACATTTGTTGAATTTGAATTTTTTGACATTGTTAATTTTGTCAAAAGTTTTGATTTTCTAAAGCCATTTGGTATTATGATTTTTATTCCCCAACGACCACCATGGAGTGGTTCACATCAAAAATTGATTTTGTTAAATTGGTTGACAAAAATATTTTATTCTTATAAGTTTGATGCAATACAAAAAATACATAAAATGTCCACATACAAAAGACACTACTTGGCCAAATAATGGCCAATGGTTTAAATTCTGCATGAAGTTTGAGGGAGTTGATAAATCGACAGAGGGCCAATTGATTATGCAAAAATCAACAGAAGAAAGAATTTAAAAAAAAAAATGAAGTTTGAGGGAGTTGACAAATCGACAGAAGAAAGAATAAAAAAAATTATGTCGACTAGTTTATTGGAAAAGCCACTACCAATATTGATTGAAGCGAAAGTATAGTAGTGATACCTTAAACAAGGAACATTGAAATAATGATGACCACGTTGAACTCCACAAAAAATGCTAATATTTTTTGGTTTCAAAATTTTTGCTAAATGTTATGAGTGTGGACATACGCCTTGTTTAAGTATGAGTGATTCCATTCTTAAAGAGTTGGGGGTATTGTTTGCACCATAAATTTAGTCTCATTGATTGTGGCACGTCGGTTATTGCCAAAATAGTCTAGGAATTTTAGTAAATATTGATTGTTCCAAGTTTTGTCTTTTATATCATTTAAGCCAAAATTCACTTTTACCTTAAATGAGGGGGGCATTCTCTACACCCATTTTTTTTTTTAAATTCCTATTGACAAGTGAATTAATCGGATGATGACACGTGGCAGTGAAGTCAAAATGAAGTCTTTTAGCAGTCAAGGGGCAGGTGGCATTAGAGAGATTGATCACATGCATTGGATGGTTCAGATGATGGAGCAATTATCAAGCTAGGTCATGGGCTTGGTGGGCAACTTGCAAGAAGAGTCATGTGTACAATGAAAGTTTTTCTCTATCGATGGAAGGTCCAATGGACTGAGAGGCACATGGCAACATGAAGGAGAGGTGGTTCGACAAATAGAAAGGAAGAATTGGCGAAGTTTGAGGGTTGGGAAGTGAGAGAGCAGTTGTGCAGTAGCAGTTGTAGGATTTAGGGGAATCATGCAATCATGGGCCAAAGAAAAATATGGAGGTATAAAAGCAGAAGGTGCCAAAGGGAAAGGGACATCATCAACAGCAACATAACAACTTAATTCTATCTTAGGAGTAGCTTTATCTAAATTTGGGAGTAGTTTCTCTCTGTAATTTGTAATCTTTGTAAACATTGGTGGTTCCATCTTGAAATCATCTTTAGTTTGCTTTGTTTACTTTGTTTGATCTTGTTGATTGTCACTGATTTGTTGGGCAGAGGTAGGCCCGAGTTGATTCGTGAGACCACCAAGAAAGTGGCTCTTATTCAGAAGAGATTAGTTACCGCTCAAAGCCGTCAAAAAAGTTATGCCAACCGGAGGTGGAGGTCATTGTCCTTTGGGGTTGGAGATCACGTGTTCTTGAAAATCTCGCCTAGGAGGGGGTTGATGAGATTTGGTCGGAGCAGGAAGTTATCTCCACGGTTTATTGGTCTTTTCGACATTATAGAACGAGTAAAAGAGGTTGTGTATCGTCTTGCCTTACCACCACAACTCTCCAGAGTACACGATGTGTTCCACGTGTCCATACTTCATAAATATGAGCCCGACCATTCCCATGTGTTAGATTGGATGGATATCGAGGTTGATGAGGATGCATCTTATGAAGAGAAACAAGTTAAAGTTGCAGATACCCGAGAGCAAGTATTGAGGGGTAAGACCATTCCGTTAGTTAAAGTGCTATGGCGTCATCACAGGGTTAAGGAAGCAACTTGGGTGCATGAGGTCGAAGTCCGCGAGAAATACCCGGATTTATTTGATAATATGTAATCTTTCTCTTGTTTCGTTTTTCCTTTAATGTATAGTAAATCAGAGGTAACATGCAGGTGCCTCTATTTACACACCACATTTCATCTCAAGGCACACCACTACTCAAGGCACATCTTAAGTAATTTGATAAATAAGAAATTTGCTCAATACACACCACAATCTTCCATCTTTACCCTTACTCACACATCCCATCTACAATCTTCCATTTTTACCCATACTCACTCACACACCCCACCCACAATCTTTAGTCTTCCATTTCCTTAAAAAAATTTATTACATCTTTATCCTTCTAGTCAATTAGATTTTTAACCTTCACACAAATTTCTCAATCCACACAACCTACCTCCACCAGCCCTAACCCTGACCCTAACCCTAACCCTAACTGCCGCCGCCGTCGCCAGCTCGCTACCCTGTCACCGTCGCAACCATTACCAGCTTCGGCCACACCTCCTCCACGATCCCTAGCTCCGATGACCCACCCCTTGCTATCCCCATCTCCCGCATCCCAACTTTAATCCTAAACCCTAACATCTCCTCACTGCCGTCGCTACTAAGCTAGCGTTGCCCCTTCGAATCCCCTTCAGTCGGTGCCTCTTCTCTGCAAATCCCCACTCAACTTCTACTCCCTCCCCCATTGCAGCTCTTCTCTTCCCCTATTTCCACCCATAGCCCCTTTCTTCTTCTTTTTTTTCTTCTTCTTCTCTTTAAACCCTAGATTGGAACTACAGATTGAATGATGGAGTGGAGGAGCTGAGTAGCGCTGTAGAGGAGATCTAGGTGATGGGTTGCGGCAGAGGGTGGCCAACCGGCTGGAGAAGGGTGACGGGGGTGAGGGAGATACGAGTTGTAATGTTAGCAATGAAGGAAAAAACAGCGCAAGTCGCTGCCATAGTAAGGACGCAAATGGATTAGGGATGGAAATAAAAAAGGGGATGGTGTCAGTCAGAGGGTAGTGGCAACAGAAAGAAGTAGGATGGCTGACGACAACGGTTGATGACGATAGCAGTTGCGGGGTAGAGTTAGGGTTAGGGTTATGGTTATGGTTAGAGAAGATGGGGATATTTTGGGAATATTTGAAAATTGATAGTGTGCATTGAGTGAAAAATAAAAAATGAAAATTGGGAGTGGTGTGCAATGAGTAATTGGTGTGTATTATGTAAGGTGTGTATTATAGCCCTTTGTCCGTTGTGGTCATTTTACATTCGGTTAATATTGTAATAAAAAATAAACTAGTTAATGGTGTGTCTTGAGATGAAAGATGGTGTGTAAATAGAGGCACCCGTAACATGCTCTTTCTATTGTATCTTCCTTGCATCCCTCGTTAAAGGTTATCCATTTGCTATTTAGATTGACGGTGACTTGTAATTAGTGTGTCGTTATTGTGTTGTTGTCGTAGCATTGTGAATTATGTTATTTCGGGGGCGAAATTCCTTAAGGAATGAAGATTGTGAAAATTCATTCCAAGTGGCCGCTTGAGCGGTGAAAAGACCGCTTGAGCAGAGATTTGAGACTCCCAGTAGTTGGTTTTGCAAGCCAAGTGGAAAGGAGGACCGCTCGAGCGGTCAAGTTACCACTTGAGCAAAGAAGAAGGTACTCCTAGAATCTCATTTTGCAGGCAAAAATATTGAATGTTTAAGTTCACCGCTCGAACAGTCAGCGCGATTTTCAGCAACTTAAAAAGTTACTTTCTAGATCATTCTTTTAACTTTTCTTTTCTTTCTTCTCTTCTCTCTCTATCTCCAAAACCCCTAGTAATATCTCTTTAGAAATCTCTCATTTCACTAAGATTCAAGCTAAAAGCTCTTGTAAAAAGTGAAGTTCACTTGGAGATCTTGGATTCTACCGATTGGATTCGAATTTTATGAAGAGTTCCTCTAAAACCTAGCCTCCTTGTCTTGATTCTTAAGGTAGGACTACTTTTAATCTTGTATCTCTTTACTTTGAAGATGTTTATGTGGTATTGTTGTGACATTAGTGATATGATTAATGTTTGAGTTTACAAATTTGATTTCAATTTCAAAAATGAAAATTTCTCTATATTTTTCTCAAGATTTTTATTAATGCTATGGATTATGGAAATTTTAATTGAGAAATAGCATTTAACATGATGAAGGGGCAAAATCTCCAAATTTTAAGAAAACCATAATTTTTGAAATTGAGAAAAAAATGTAATTAAATGGATTTGAATCTCAATTCTTTAAAATGATGAACCAATTATGAGATTTGAGAGGTATTTTAATTTGAGACTAGTGAAATTGGAGGATCTTGAGATTTTCTTTTGAATTAGGAGGATTGTCTCTCCATAATTGCTTTAATTACTTGAATGGTGATATTTATCTTTGTTCTCATGGATGTATAAATCCTTGGAAGTCTTGGAAAGGTTGTTTAAGGGGGGGATAAATAGCATGTGAGTCCGAGTAGAGAGTCGATTTTGGAAAGGGTGCTGCATTGTTGGTACCCGCGCGAGAGAGAGTCTAGGTACCTAATTGCCCTGTCTTGAGCTTATCGCTGGACGAATGTGGGAAAATGTTTTTGGGTCCACTGGTCCTGCCGTATTGTAGTCAGTAAAAGAGGAAAAACAGATGATTTTGGGTGCCCATTCCCTGCCGTATTAATAGATGGCAAATGTGGGGATATTTTGGATATAAACCTATATATATATATGTATTGGGACTCTCCTTAGGAGCTTTATGGTGTATGTAACCCCCAGTGTTGAATTGTGATTTTGTGGAAGCTATAAACACTTTTGTACATCTTCTTAAATCTTTATCATGGATCGAACTAAATATGTTTGGTTGTGATAATGCCATACAGATTTTCGAACAATTAAAAGTATTTCTACTGGGTATCAAACTCATTCTTTACTAACATTTTCAGGACTTGGTAATAGGCAACCACCTAAATGAGGAAGAGGTGGAAATTTTTTTGTTGATTAGAGCACAAAGGCTCATAAATATATTACGTGAAAGCTCCGAGCTTATTTGTTTTGGGATAAAGTGTCCATTTTGTTGTCTCAATGCCTTGCCTTGATTGTTTGTAAGCCATTAGGACATTTTAAATTTGTATCCTCTAACTTCTTGGACTATGTAAATGGTGATGTAACTAAGATTTGAACATGAAAGTTGTAATTTTTGAAGTGTAGTTCAATGAGAAAGAGGGATTTGGGGACAAATGTTAACAAATTGGTATTGTATAATTTCGGGTTAATCATATCATGAGTAAGGTTTTAATTTAGATAATTTGGGAGCGTTACACACAGAGGGAGGGCAACAAATGTGCAGATGATTTAGCTAACATGGGTCTAAATCATGAAGATGACTTGGCAGTTCTAGATAAGCCCCCAAATGAGATTGCAAGTTTACAGACATAATTGGGGTTTCTTGTGAAAGGGCCTAGTCTTTTGTCTATTTAGTGTTTTTCTTTTCTATTTCTGTCTTATACACTTTCTCTTTGAAAAAAAAAAAGAAAAAGAGGGTAGTCGGCATCAACAATTTCATCCCCAAGTAAACTAAAATATAAACATTATAATATTCAAACATAGCGTGGTGAAGAAATACAAGAAATTTGAAAACTATTATAAATAAATAATAAAAAAAAGGGGTAAATTACACTTTTACCCCCTAAACTATACGTGCTTTTTCTATTTGGTCCCTTAAC
The DNA here is from genome assembly GCA_036172215.1 of Camellia granthamiana. Taxonomy (NCBI): domain Eukaryota; kingdom Viridiplantae; phylum Streptophyta; class Magnoliopsida; order Ericales; family Theaceae; genus Camellia; species Camellia granthamiana. The sequence continues at coordinate 87,655,306 of CM069912.1, forward strand.
TATTGTTTGTGTTTCTGTAGTCCCTGAACTTTAATAATTCGTGTATGTCAAGTCCAATTTGTGTCTGCTGTCCAAATCATTAACAAAATAGCGTTGCACGTGCATTCCACGTGATACAAAAGGCTAATACGAAGGTCAAAATGGGCATTTCATCCTTAATTGCATGTGCCATAAACGTGAGGCGAATTGGGGTAACAAAAATGAGGGGTTTGTGGTTTTTAGAACTTCGATTGAGTCTTCAAAACTTCAATTGAGGCTAGGGCCTGTGGGTTTCTTGAAAAATTGAAGGGTTTTGCAACATTATTGGTGTTGATTGAGGCCGGATGGCCATGGTGAAGTATGTACGACGTCACAAAAAAAATATATACCAAACTGTAAGTATAATTTTTTTAGTTTTTGGTTAAGATTTTTGCATGGTTATGATTTTTTGAGCATTTTCAGTCAGTTTTGTATATTTTTGGTTAATTTTTTATTTGTTGAATCTTTCTTGTTTACTGTGTTGTTTTGAAGAAAGTGAATTCTGAAGTGTATGTATTGTTCCAAAAAGTGAAGCTTTTTTGTATCTGTTTGTCTGACTGTCCCCTGTCTTTTAGTGTGTGTTTTTTTTCAAGTGTGTTTTTATGCTTTGTTTGTGAATGATACTGTGGTCCCATGCATTTTTATATATTCCTCAATTTTTTATTTTTTAATGTTATACTGGTCCAATGCCCATGCAGACATTAATGCTGATCACTTTACCATTAAAGTAAATCATGGTTGTCAATTTAGGACAAAAAATGGAAAGAGGTCTTATGTTGGGGGCCAAGTAGATTACATTGATTACACTGATAGGGAGAGGATGTCATTGCTTGCATTGGTTGAATGTGCCCAAATGGTACGATATAGTGATTTTATTGGATTTCATTACAGTGTCAGTGAGAATCAGAGCTTGGATAGAGGATTTAGAGTTATTAGTTCTGATGAGGATGTGTATGAAATGATGAAATTTATAGTGGTAGGTGTATTGGACCTTTATATTGAGGAACCTGTCCCTGTTCCACTGAGTTTTGATGAATACTTCCAGGATGTCAATGTAGAGGAATGGGACTGGGAATGCAACACAACAGAAGGGAGTATTTATGAACCCAATGTTGATGGGGATGAGCATAGTTCAAATTCTACTTCAGAGGTTGAATATGAAGTATTTGTTGACAGTGATTACAGCTTGAATGAGAAGCCAATGGCAAGAGTGGACCAACATGCAAGTAAGCCACTAGAAAATAGTCATGTTCAAGATTTTTCTGAACCAAAAAGTGAGGAATGGGATTCCTCAGATGGGTTTGCTAGCCTTGAAGAATCAAAAGATGGGGATGATGGGTTGCCAAGGACCAAGTACAAAGAGTTCAAATCTGTTTCTAGATAAGAAAACCCTATTTTTGAGTTAGGAGTAATTTTTAAAAGCAGGGCTCAGTTTACTAGAGCTATCAGGCATCATGCCATCCACACTGGTAAAGACATTAGGTTTAAAAAGAATGAAGGGTGTAGAGTCAGAGCAAATTGTAGAGAAGGTTGCCCTTGGACTATTTTTTGCATCTCTGAGAAGTAAACACAAGAAAACACTTCAAGTACTGACATACAACGCTAAGCACACTTGTGGTAAGGTTTAGGTAAATAGGCTAGTCAATTCTAGTTGATTGACAATGGTGTATTTGGATGAATTTAGAATAAATCCAACATGCTCTGTTTCTGAACTCATGGAAAGGGTAAGGAAAGATTTTAACATTAAGGTTTCCCCTAGTCAGCTTTACAGAGCAAGGAGGAAGGCTCTAACAAAGTTAAGAGGAAGTGTTACTGAGCAATTTGCAAAGTGGTGGGACTATTGCAAAGGAAGGCAGCCTAGAAGGCCAAAGAAGGCAAGAAAGAGGGAACCAGATGAGGGACCTAAAGGTCAAAAGCCTACAAAGTTAAGGAGATTTAAAAAGAATTTGAGTTGTAGAAAATGTGGACAGAAGGACCACAACACCAAGACTTGCAAATCAGAGCTTCAACCCTTTGTAAGTAAAGCCCACAACATTTGTTTGTTTTCATTTACTTAGTGATCAATAACTATGATACATCTTGTGCTTTCCAGCAGGATAATACAACAGCAGGTGAAAGTGATGTTGGAACTTTTGCAAGTCAAGGGCCAATGCCGAAAAGGCCACCACCTGCTACTGTAACTTTTGCAAGTCAAGGGCCAATGCTAAGGAGGCCACCACCTGCTGCTGCAACTTTTGCAAGTCAACCTCCAATGCCTATAAGACCAATACCACCTGCTGCTACAACCACTATCACTCAAGCATCAAGACTGAAAAAGGAGTGTGGACTCGCCTTTTTCCACGCCCCGCCTTTTGGAAAGGTTTGAAAAGAAGGCCTCACAGTTCGGACTTCCGCGATTTTGAATCTAGTCTCACAAGTGCAATGTGAAACTGATAAACATGAAAGAGTCCAAATCCGGAAAACCTTTTTGGGAAATCGATTTTAAATCAAATAATGCCAAAATTGGACTACTTTGTCAGATACAGAGTCACCACCTAAATATTTTTTATTTTGGGAAAATTTAGGAAACCCTAACTCGTGCCGAAGGCCACGTGTCCGTCATCACCAAAGTTGCCTCGGCTCGGGAACTTAGGTACGAGAGGGGAAGGTCATGAATTGAGCACCCCCGCTCGCCCGATCAAATATCGGCCTCTCCTAATCATGATATGAATTTTATAAACATTATGTGTTCTTGTTCTGGTTATTAAGCTAGCTTTACTATGTGATGCGCACAAGCAAGTATAGACTAGTTTGCAAGACTTGGAACAATTCAGCTCATGTTTGTTTGCAAAAATGGTTTGAATTTTGCCATCTCAAGTGGGCTTAAAGTTTGCGAATTTGCCACCAAAAATAGTGGGCTTAAAACATGATTTGCCACTCAACAAAGTGGGCTTAAAATGCACATTCATTGAATTGTTCCAATTCAAACAACAAGCCTTCATCCACAGGCATTCATGTAGTTTAGCATTTAAGCACATAGCCTCATGGCAAGCATGCTAATCATAGCAATATGGCAATCACACTCGTGCAAGTATGCTAAAGCGTAAAGACTCACCGAGTACTCCAAGATCAAAACAGAAACTAATTAGAAAGATGCATGATCCTAACTATGTTAAGTGTCTAATGCAACGTATGCAATATGCAATTAATAGGCTCGGCTACTAATATGGCATATGGATCAATTTGATAACATGCGGTTAAACACGTATTCAAAGAAGTGTTTGAAATGACGATGCAGTTTGAATGATGCGCCGAGCCTCGGTGCATGCAAGACAAATGAATGGATACAAGCATGCGATATGCTAATTGAAATATGATCCCTAATCTAACCATGGAAAGCGATTAAATAAAAGGAAGAAAGATGTGGGGTTGGAAGACATACACACACGCACGCACACTTATTACAACATTATGCCCTCACGAAGAAGGGTCCAAATGAATAAGCTAACCAACTAGCTACGCTAATTAAGCTAACTAATTATTACAAACCAAAACTAATTAACTATTCTAGCTAATTAATTAACTAATTACATCACATCTAATTAACTACTTAGCTAATTAATGGATTACAAGTCAATTGCAAGTAAACTAAGTAATCAACTACTTAGCCCCGTGAAGTGATGGATATGCATGCGCATGCTCGATTCTACACCCGAAAAGCCACTGCCTTACTGCTGCAAGCCTCTGTTTACACATTTGATCACTGAAAATTCTGCCAACTTCCACCTCTGCTTCATCTTACCATCACATTATGCAAAAATCATTGATGGCCGACAAGAGGGACAAGGGGCCAGTCGGCTACCAATGGTGGCCTGTCGGCTACCATTGGTGGTCGGTTGGCCACTGAAGGTGGTTATTGGCCACTGCTGGTTTACACTTCCATGTTGCAACAGAGAGCAAAACAGAGCAAAACAGTGTATTCTCACAGGTTGTTTGTACTATTTACCCTCCTTATCATCACATAAACTCAAAGGAGAGAAACTCTTGGCCCTCTAACCATCAATCAAGCAATTTCTATGCATGATGGCTAATTGACCAAGTTTGTACAATTTCAATAGATGCACAAACAAAACCAAAATGACCACCACCCTATCATGCATGATCAAGGGCAATGGTGACCTAGGAAAATAACACATTTCATCACTTTGAGTATGAAATGTTCCATTTTACTTGTGTTCAGATTAACATCCGATTTGAACACATACAATGCAACACAAAGAATGCTTATCTTGCACACTTTTACTTGCCAATTTTGTTTACTCATTTTAATTACCAAACCATTCATTAATCAATTAGTCCATTGGTGAGTGTCTTCTAAAGTGAAAGAAGTGTCAACTAAGGGAGGCATGAGAGAAGCTTTATGCCGTTGGTAATGAACCCTCAAAGGAGGATTAAATCATTAAGCATGAGCCTCAACCTCAAGCTTAAACAACCCTAAGGTTGAAACAACCCTCAAAACAAATGGAAAAAGTGAAGAAATGAGGGAGATTACAGAGATTGTATGTGCTGAAATTGAATGATAAAAGCACTAAAAACATGCAACCAACTCACTCCAATGATGGTTAAAGCCTTAAAACTCTAAACTAGTGAAGGAATTAACACTATAACTATGCAAAACAAGACTCAAACAGCCAAAATAGTGGCAAAACAGCCCTAAATATGGTCTAAAACATGTTGGACTTAAATCACAAAAAGCTAAAACAATAAGCTAATACATGGAGTTAACTAGGCATGCAAACAAGACACAAGGAGGGGACGCTAACCCCTCCAATTTTAGACTTCAAAATAAGTTTTTTGCCACTGAAAAACCGCTAAAATTTCAGTGGTTAAAAGGCCCAAAAAACTTGGTTTGAAAGTGATGAACAAAGGCACAAAAGCTATACAAGCAAAGAAACACAAGAAAGGTGAACCACCCCAAACTAAAAAAGGCTCAAAACAACACTTTTAAGTCACAAAAATAGAGCTTCTTATAGTTCAAAACCAGGCCAAAAGCAATTGAAATAGATGGCAAAACAAGTATCTTGAAACAAAACAAACAAGACAAGTTTATACCTTTGAAGCAAAGCTCAATTTCAGGCACCAAACCAAGCTAAAACCACTTGCTAAAGCTCAAAGAGAGTCCCAAAGAAGCTCATCTCAAAGGTAAGGAGATTTGGTTTAGGAGGTATAGGCAAAAGCTAAGGATTTGTAAGCAAATGTATACAAAATTACAAGAGAGAAAGAGAGAAATCTAAAGAGAGAGGGAGAATTTTGTTCCAAAATTGCTAACCTCTCAAAAATGGGAGAGGAACCCCCCCTATTTATAGAAAAACACTCTTTGAGCTTAGAAACATCCCATAATACACGTGTAGGGAGATGCTGCTCATTGTGCTAACAACTGACACAGCTATCAACAAATATCTGCAAAAAGGCATTGGTGGCCATTGGCCACCACTGGTAGCTGACCGGCCACACCCCTGGCCGACAACCATTATCCATGGCCAACAGCCTATGGTGGTGGCCGATAGGTCACCAAAAGTTCTAGGCAAGAAATACCAAGGTTTTGGTCCAAAACAAGGCACAAAACAGATAAGGTTTCAAGGCTCAACGGCAGGGCACTCTGCCGAGAACTTCGAGCACTCAAAACGAACACATGCAATCATAATCATCGAGTGCACAAGCGATGACGTCCGAGTGTTGAGGACGGTCAAAAATGTGGTGTCTACAGTTTCACCTCTTTGACAGAACTCGAAAGTCATGAAATGACGGGAATGAATGTCAAAGCCCAGAGACGACCCATTTTTGAGAAGGCCAAAGACTTGGACAAACAAACAAATAAGACAAAAACGATTACGCCCGCAGGCTGCCTATGTATCCCTTTGCAAGGAATCAAACCAGTGTAGTTCTGGGGCAAGATGCAAATGATATGCACAATGCAAGAACATAACTTGTGATCATGCAATGAGGCTGTAACGAAACATTTGAATGCAAATGTAATGCAAGCAAACCGAAACAAGGTACAGCAATCTCAATCATAAGAAGGAGTAAGCAAATACGCCACGCGTGGGAATTACAGACCGAACCACATTTCATGCAGAAAAGATGTAAGAAAATTATGCAAGCCTACCTACGCGACACGTAGGAAAGACGAAGAGCAACCGTTGGGCGCACCCGAGGTCTCAATCGAGATTCTAATGTGTTGCACATGAAAAGAAAAGGGGGGTGTATACACCGGGGCGCACTTGAATGTTTTTAACCGGAGGGCGGTAACCAAAGAGGGTCTAAACATCAGGACGCACACAAATGTTTTTAACCGGAGAGCGGTGACCGAAAGAGGGTATAAACATCAGCACGCACACAAATGTTTTTAACCGGAGGGTGGTGACCGAAAGAGGGCATAAATATCAGGACGCACACAAATGTTTTTAACCGAAGGGCGGTGACCGAAAGAGGGTATAAACATCAGGACGCACACAAATGTTTTTAACCGAAGGGCGGTGACCGAAAGAGGGTATAAACATCAGGACACACACAAATGTTTTTAACCGAAGCGTCCTAACGCGCCACACGCAAGAGGAGAAGAGGCGATTTGAAGGGTACAAGTGATTCTACCTAGAACTCCTCTAAATGAACCGTACATACAATATCGTCTGGTTGCACCAGCTTTTAATGAACCGTACATATAATATCGTGCCTACATAAGAAAGAAACTTAACAGGTACAATACAGTAAGAATGCAAGTTCTACGCAAGACAAATAACCAAGATACAATGTTAATGGCATGTTTTATGCAAAACATGTGAGAAAGAAAACGAAAGCATATTCTATGCGACGAGAGCCAGAGCATGTTCTATGCCACATTGGAATGCATGTTCAATGCAGCAGTACAAAATGCATGTTCTATGCATGATCAATAATACAAAATGCATGTTCTATGCAAGATTAATAGCATGTTCTATGCATGATAAGTTGAAAGCATGTTCTATGTAACAGAATGCACATTCTATGCAACAGTATATATGAAATGCACGTTCCATGCAACGACAAAGAGATGTACGTTCTATGCAATGACAAAAGCATATTTGATAAAACCAACTCAATCGCAACTTCCGATTTACCTCTCGGAAGAGTTGCAATATGTCTTAAAAGAATAGACCTCGTTCGTGTTGACTACCAATGAACATCATGTACTGAAGACACAGCTTGGAGCTTCCGCAGAGGCAATTCGAACTTCAAAGTGAACTTTCCTTGCACTTCTTGAGAAATAAAGACACAAAACAGCATCAAGACTCAAAGGAGGAGCACTGGGCACTGGACAGCCACCAGAGGAGGGTGTCGGCCACCTGTCAGCCACCCCTAAGCATTGTCAGCCGATGGTAGATTGGGGCCAATTCGGTCATTTCACCACAGGTCTTTAAATATACACCTCCAAACTTCATTTCTACACTTCTCTAAACTCGAAAACCCTCCCTTTCTCTCTCTAGATAGTTTTCCCCTCTAGATCCGAGCTTTATACGTGTTTTCCAACGCCCCACGGACGTTTAATTCGCTAAATCCTCTTTGGATACTCCGTTTTGAACCGATACTTTTTCTTGGAGTTTCACCGTTTAACGCTTATTTCCCTTGAGTTCTTCTTGGGTTCGGTGCCTTTTCTCGGGCTTTGACTTTTTCTTCCCTTTTTCTCTCTTAGGGTTGACTTCGGTTGACTTTTGGCATTTTCCACCTATTTTCCTCATTTTCGGCCACTTTTCTCATCTTCTTTCCAGATGGCGGACGACATACCCCACAACGGAGCTTCCCTAGAGATCCCACCTCAGTTGTCCCCAGAGAGGAAGGCAGAGCCTAAGCCTGTGCTATTACCACCCAGGGTTCGACCCAACGACATATGATCCTCAGACGTATGTGCTACCACCTGACAGTGTCCGGCATTTCAGAGGGTTTGAGCAAGGTGCACCAAATGATCTCTTGCTATGAGAGCCGGCCTCCCATTTATCTTACGGCGCCACCGAGGTATACACTGTATTCTCATGTTTTTTTCACTGTACCTTGCATTTCTTGCTTAAATCACACTCTTGCATTGTATTTCTTACACTGCCTTTCACCTGCTCGTTTCAAACATATTCTTGCACTGTATTTCTTACACTGCCTTTCACCTGCTCATTTCAAACATATTCTTGCACTGTATTTCTTACATTGCCTTTCACCTACTCGTTCTGATCACAGGAGGATTCTCACTCTATCAGAGGCTATGGAGCCACATCCGCGAGGGAGTGGTATATGGAGCTCCCCGATGGTGTTCGTCACATTGTTGATGAGGCCGACTTCGGCTTGTTCTACATGGGGATATCACACCGTATAACGAGTCGACCTCTACTTGGAGCATTGGTAGAGAGGTAGTGGGATACCACTAACTCTTTCCACTTCTCTACTGCGGGAGAGATGACGATGACTCCCTATGATTTCTCTATGCTTACTGGCATAGAGATAGGGGGTCACCCGATCCCTTATGATACAGACATGGGTGAGTGGGAGGCGGCATGGATCTACCTACTAGGAACACACCTACCTTTCTTCTGATCGGGGATGGTATGGTACAGCTGGTTTGCAGAGCAGTTTCAAGGGAGAGAGCCTGAGACCCTAGAAAGACCGAGCATTATGCCCGAGGCTTCTTGATGTTCCTCTTCGACACCACTTTGTTCCCAGACAAAGTGGACACTGTAGGGTTATATCTCCTGAGTGCACTGGTGGACTTGTCTCAGGTCCATGTTTATGATTGGGGCGGTGCTGGCCTTGCCACATTGTATGGATATATGAGCTCGACATCCCGCAGGAGCGGGAACAGGGTCAGCGGCTACTGGAGAGCTTGGGAGGTATGCTTTACCTTTTTTACTTTGCATTTCCTACTGTGCTTTCTGCTTTGCATTTATACTTTCTATATACTGCACACACATTCTTCTTTCTGCATTCACATCTCTACTTTTTATACACTGCACACACATTCTGCTTTCTGTATTCCCTGTGTTTTGCTATATACTCAATATGGCCCTTTTCTTTTTGCAGCTTTGGGTATATGCCTACTTCCCAACTCTTGCCCCAGAGCCAGAGGTGGAGATGCTCTCTGTACTCTCACCGGTATGATGGAAGATGCCTGTGGAGGACGTGAGAGACTTTTTCATTCTTCTGCCAGTACTTCGACACTGTAACTGCAGCAGAGGTGACTCAAAACTCACTGTTATTTTCATTCTACTTTAGTTTTGATTCATATTGTAATATTCCAATAGCAACTAACAAGTTGTACATTCTCTGTTTACAAATCACGTGGCAACCTTGGGCGACGATGCTTGAGGGAGTTGGGGGCTAGTTTGCTGGAGCTCAGGGGGCCACCCATTTCCGGCTTCTATTTGAGGGTCTAGTTTGTGGGGCCTTGTTTCCAGGTGAGCCTTTCATACGCCAGACCTTGGGTTTGCCACAGCCGATAGTTCCCATAGCTCCCCCACCATCTATGAGAGCTACAGAGCAGCTCACCTCCCATCCAATTTACCAGAGGCTTAAACGCCGATTACTTCTTGGGGGAGGGTGACTATGGGACATTCATCGAGACACACCTCATGCCTCCTTTGACCGGTATTTGTGGAGGTGAGGGGAAGAGAGCTCCAACTACGAGAGAGAGAGCCAGAATACCCAGGGCGACCAAGGTGCGTGGTAGAGGGGTCACCCAGATGAGGCAGAGGACCGGCTGGCCAGATCTGCCTACTGCACTCACATGTTGGCAGTATACTGGGGAGGCATATCAGATCCCGATTGAGCCTGCCACAGCGGGACACAGATACGTTAGAGCTCCTGATGCGCCCCCGGTATGTACCCCATTCTTTAGTTTTCTCATTTCTTTCTGATATTTGTTCTTTCTGGACATTGATCATTTCCAATGCATTTGTAGGCACCTCCTGGATACACCGAGGATCTGCTAGAGCTGTTAGCCTCATTCGAGGGCAAGATATTAAGGAGGGAGGCACTGCTCAGCTTCCACAGCATTTAGGTTATTTCTTTAGTTTTCTTACATTCTAGTCATCAAATTTTCACTGACACATTGAAATTGACATTTCAACTGAAAATTTCCCCACGTTGCATTGATACACTGCATCTGAATTCATACACTGTACCTAACTTCTACATATACTCATTCTGCACACCATACTTGCATCTAATACACATACTATGGCTGACATATGGCAACTATCTTTTCAGGTCCCACCTATACCGACAGCACCAGCGGCAGTAGCACCAGGACCATCAGTACCTCCTCCGGTAGCAAGGAGAGAAATATAGGCTTCAGCACGCAGCCGAGGCCAAGCTAGAAGCGCTCGAGCTGAGAGTGGCCCTTCAGAGCCTATTTTGAGCGAGGATGATACTGAGACCAGCGAAGCCGAGGAGGTAGCGAGTCAGCATGCTAAGTCATCCGAGAGTGGAGACAATGACACCGGCTCGGGTTCTGCTAGCAACGATGCTACTGAGCCAGGTTCTAAGGCAAAAAGCAGCGATGAGACCGGTTCTGGTTCGGCATCCGGTTCAAACAACGGCTCAGATGGAGACAGCTTTGAGTCCCCACCCAGGAAAAGAACGAAGAGGGCCTCACGAGTCTGAGATAACTGGCGCTGATCTATGTGTATTTTTTCTTAGTTTCTTTTATTAGCAATGTTAGCACTTTGTATAGCCTCAGACAGGTGTTTATTTTCTTTAAAAACTTGTACTGCACTTTTTGTAAAAAAAAACAACCATGATCGGAATGAAAACCAAGCTTTTTGAAAAATGTTGTATTTTACATCATGAGCACCGCATTGTATGAAAATGAGATTGAATTTGACATTGAAAACCGAATACTTGTATTGTCACAACAGTCTGAATCAGGTAACGAACCGACCAACAACTGAAATAATCAAAGCAATACAACTCGATAATCAAAATAACAACAACTCATAAACAACAAAACGACTCGATAAACAACTCGATGAACAAAATAGCTCGATAAACAACTTAAATACAACACAGCAAACTTGCTAACTAAAAGGACACAAAATAGGACCTTGAAATACAAAACAAAACAGGACAAAACACATGCGTTCAACATCCTCTGCACACAGGTGAACAAGAAGACAGGCAAAACAGCCATTGGCCATGTGTCAACCACGAACAGAAGGTGTCGGCCACCAGGTGGCCGGTCGACTACCAAAGTGGCATGTTGGCCATCACCAGTGGCTGGTCGGCCACCAATGTGAGAAACCTCCAGAATGTTAACACCTGGCTTCCACTAACTGCCTTATCTTCTACAAAAGGTTCAAACTTCGTTTTTTCTTCATTTCAGCTGCAAACTCTTCACAAATGGAGCCATTCTTCACCGAAAAACTCTCGAATTGGATTGCAACTTTAGATGGTCCGAAAAAGCTGAATTTTTGGGGTTTTGGCATAAATGCACTATTCCTGCTGAGTCGTTCTCCGCTTTGTTTTCCGTCCCTACATGCCACAGCTAGATGTCGGAATCCAATTACACATGTCTTTAGCTTCAGGGGACAAGAGATATGCCTGACAATCGAAGAATTTCAAGTGCTAATGGAATCCCAACGCGATGAGGAAATCTTGCCTCAGCCCCGTTTTGGTCACATCCAAGCTTTGGGAAGAATGTGTGGGCTCACTTTACACGATGCCCGATCCTTGGTTCACAACGGAGAGCTGGATATCCCTAGTTTGATTAATCGATTTTCTGATGCCGGTGACCGAGGCGATCTTCTTTGGCGAGGTTTTCAACAACACGCCCTTTGTTTGTGCATGTTAGCACATTTCCTTCTTGCCCCTAATTTCGGCGGGTCTAGCATTCGGCTAGTTGAAGTGGCACAAGGCTTGAAAGAGGGAAAGAGTTGTATTGGCTTGGTACTGGCCGAGACTTTGATGGGCTTAGATGCCTTTCATCGATGAGAGACAAACAAATTTGTAGGAAGTCCACTACTTCTTCAGGTAATGTTTCCCACCCTTTCTAATATGTGTTTCTCACATCACTCAGCACTCATGCTCTGTTTTTCTCTCAAAGCCCTTTTCTCACTTTTTCTCTCAACATACACCTCTCTATTCTTTAATCTCTCTTTTCTTTCATCCCTCTCCAGATATGGCTCACGGACAGGTTGAAGGTAGTGGACTCTTGCCTTGCATATTCAGCATGAGGCTATTTCTTTCGTCAACGGCTAGTTGATTTCCTGAACGAGGGATGGTGGTGCCATTGGATGTGCAACAGGTCTGCTGCTGACATTGCTTGGCGTTGCCCCTAGTTTGATCTGCCCGAGATGACCTACAGCATGGCTCGGTAACTCGGCATTCAACTGATGGGCTTCACACACTGTGTATTCTACTTTCCGTTCCAGTTCATGTGTCAATTCGAATATGACCAGACTTGCCCAGAAGAAGGTGTAGAGTACCCGGCTTCGTTCCCAATCCGAGGTTCATAATTGGCTTGATATCCCACTGCGTGGAGGACGAAAGAGCTTCTAGCTCCTGCTCCCAATTTCAGTTGCGCCCTTTTCTGGCGAATGCCCGGCTTGGCTTGAAGAAAAAGCACAGACCGAGCCTACTTTAGCATCGGAAGCTTCCATAAGTGCAGAGAGGGGACGCAGGAACACCTGACTCATCTATGCCCCAAGTTTATTGCTTTGATCTAACTTTTCAAGTTTTCTTTTTGAAAGTAATAAAAGCAACTTTGATTTGTATCGAAAGTTGGAGAATTTTGTACCGAAATCAATGAAATTGAAGTTGTGGGCATTGAAAATATCCTTTTAGTATAGTCTAAGTTGTAACAAGATTAATTTGAACAAAAATCAACTTTTATCAAAACTTTTCAAAACCATTTTCGATAAGGATCACAACTTGACACACATTGAATCTATCCTCGAGATGTACAAACCCGAATCCATAAATGGAAAATTGCCCCTAGACTGAATAACACTGCTCAACACCATAATTAACTCTTCTCTCAGGGTAAGGATCACAACTGATCTTTCAAATAATGAACAGACAAGGATGCCTTGATTAAACATATGGACACAGTTGATTTGGAGGTGTTTACGGTCGGGTATTAACGCTCAGTTCGAGTATTAACGCTCGGGTATTAACACTCTCCTTTTGCTCTCTAACTTTTGCCAAGGCCGCCCTTTCTGGGTTTTCAACCTTGCGATCTCAATTTTCCTTTTTTCTAATTTTTTGTGCTCTAACTTTTGCCTAGGTCGCCCTTCCGGGTTTTCAGCCTAGCGAACCTCTCAGGGGTAATATTTCTTCAACTTGTCCATGTTGATTGGTTGGGAAAATTCTAGGCCATCCAGGTCCATAAGAATAACAGCTCCACCCGACCAAATGGTTTTGATAATATAAGGACCAGTCCAATTAGGTCTGAACTTACCCCTAGGGTCATGGATGGGAGCCCGGTTGTCTTTCAGCACCAAATCCCCTTCCTTAAGATTCCGAGACTTAACTTTCTTGTTAAAAGCCCTAGCAATCCCACGTTGATAACCCTGAACATGGTACAGTACTTTCAGCCTCCTCGCATCAAACAGCATTAGTTCCTCGAACCTACTCTGCTGCCAATCCGCTTCTATTATCTGGCACTCAGCCATAACCCGCAGCGACGGAACCTCTATTTCAATCGGCAGAGTATATAGCCTTGCCATATTCTCATGCATATCACTCTTTGATTGTGTTTGAGAGTTGTGTTTAATGCCTAGCTTGCGAGCCAATGCATGAGCATGTTGTTGTAGCTTTTGGTGCTTTATTTCCAGCATGATTTTGCCACTATTTTGGCACAATGTGGGTCTGTCCATAGCTGGTTTGACCATTCGAGATTGATAGTGCATGCCTCATATGTAATGTCCTTCACTTGCTTTAGTGCTCTTGGCCCCTTAACATGTCTCGCATACACTACTTGCATGATAGCGTCTTGTGCATGTCACTTTAGCATCAAAAGATAAACATACATTGTTTGCATTGCACTACGTTTGGATCGGACGTTAATCCAAACATGAGAAACGAGAGATGTTTCATACTCGAAGTGATGAAACATGACTCATTTCTTAGTCGTCGTCCCCCTTGATTGTGCATGATAGGGTGGAGGCCTCTTGAGTCTTGTGTGTTACTTGTGCATTCATTAACTTGTACAAACTTGGCTTCTCAGCCACCGTGCATTGCGATGCTCGGTTGGTGGCCCGAAAGTCAAGTACCGCACTCCTTTAAGCTTGAGAAATGATAAGGAGGGTGGTTGTACACATATACCCTGTAAATGCCTTGCCTTGCCCCTTTTGTACTCTGTTTGTAGCAAAATGGAAGTGTGCAGAAGTAACTGGCCGACCAGCCAAAGGAAGTGGCCTATAGCCTCCCCTGGTGGCCGACAGTCCACCAGCTTGAAGATGGTTCAAAGTGATTCTGGTTCTGGAGCAGAAGCAGTCTGGGAATTGGTTCAATGTTCAGGAATCAAAGAGAATGCAAACAGAGGCAACCGGTGGTAAGACGACGGGACTTCGGGAGGAAGCCGACCGAGCATGCATACATTCCTTGGCCCGAGGCTCCTTTTAACTGCTTTGCTTAGACAGTTAACTCGTTGATTCTGTACTTAAATAGTTAATGCGCTTAGCTATTCATTTGTGTTTGTAATTAGTTAACTAGATAGTTAATTAGTTGTGATTTGTAATAGTTAGCTTAATTAGTGTAGCTAGTTAGCTTTCATTTCATTCAGACCCTCCTTCGAGAGGGTGCAATGTTTTAATAAGGGTGCGTGTGTGTGTGCATGTCTTCCAACCCCACTTCTTTCTCCCTTTTACTTATCAGCTTTCGATGGTTAGTTTAGGGCATATTTCAATTGGCATCCTTATGCTTGCATGCGTTCATCATTCATTTGTCTTGCATGCACCGGGCTCAGCGCATCATACAAACTCTATCGTATTTCAATACACTTACTTGAATACGTGTCCCAAAGCATGTTATCAAGTGTTGCATTCATATGCCATCTTAGATAGCCGAGCCTATTTAGTTTCATTTTGCATGTGTTGCATTAGGCATTTTGTATAGTTAGGAGCATGCATGTATAGTTAGGAGCATGCATGGATTTCTAACTATTTCTCTGTTTTGGCTCAGAGTACACTGTGAGTGTTTACGCTTTAGCATACTTGCATGAGTGTGAGTGTTGCCATGATAGCATGCTCGCCATGAGGCTATTTGCTTAAGTGATAAACTACTTGAATGCTTGTGAGTGGAGGCTTGGTTGCCTGAATTGGAACAATTCATCAAGTGTGAGTTTTAAGCCCACTTGAAGTGGCAAATCATCATGTTTTAAGCCCACTTAAGGGTGGCAAATCCGCATTTTTGCCTACTTGAGAGTAGCAAATTCAAATCATTTTAGAAAACAAGCATGAGATGTTTTGTTCCAATTTAGGCGATCTAGTCTATACTTGTATGTTGTGCGCATCACATAGTAAAATAGCTAATAAACGGGATAAGAACACATATGTTTTCAAAACAACATATCATGATTAATAGAGGCCGATCCTTTGATCGGGCGAGCGGGGGTGCTTATTTCATGACTTTCCCCTCTCGCACCCAAGTTCCCGAGCAGAGGCAACTTTGGTAATGACGGACACGTGGCCTTTGGCACGAGTAAGGGTTTCCTAAATTCCCCAAAAACAAAATATTTAGGTGGCGACTTTGAAATCTGGCAAAGCAGTCCATGTGTGGCGCTTTTTGATTAAAATCGATTTTCCAAAACGATTTTCCGGATTTGGACTCTTTGGTGATTTATCAATCTTACATTGCACTTTGTGAGATTAGATTCAGAACCGTGATAGGAGTTCAAACTGTAGTAGCTAGAACCCAATTCGCACCCTCTTCGAAAGGGGGGCGCGCGAAGGAAGTTCGGGCGGTCTATAGTTTCTGGCGACTCTACTGGGGATTTAGAGAACTTGACTCGAACTCATGATATGTTGTTTTGTTTACACTTATGTGTTTCTTTGCATTGCATTTGCATTGGTGCACCTAAGTCACAGTGTTTACCGTCTGCTATTCCTAAACGGTTTGCCGGAGGCTCGTGAAAGCGTGCCATAAGGCTGACCGGTTACGGGCTCTGCCACGATGGGAACACAAATCTCGATTTTGCCGAGGCACCCTTTTTGACCATTCGACCTAGTTCCGTATCGAAAGCCATAGAGACCATTCCACACTAGGATAGGTTGCTTACCCAAATGTAGCTTGTTTGAAACCATTTTGCTTGCGTAGCGAACCCCTAGTTCCTGACGAAATTAGGACAGGGAAACCCTAACCCACCATGGGGGTATTTTGGCTCTCATTTGCTTGATATGTGCTTTTAGGAGTTGTACCTCTACAGGGAATGTATGTATCAGTTGCAAGTCTGAGTACCGGCCTGAGGGTATCAGTTTACAGGCAGAAATTTTGGGGCAGAATTCAGTAGAGAGCACAGTCATTCAGCTATGCTTATATCTGTGCTGGTGAAATCAGGCTGAGATGCTGTCTGTTTTCTCTTTTGCAAGGTAGTCTTGGAACCATAGCTTCAGAAGGCTCCAATATCCCCCGAGTGCATTGGACTTGTATTGATAGACTTTTCAGGTTAGAGATTCAGTTCGAGGGCAACCAGTGTTACCTTCGCCAAGGCAAGGCAAGGAAAAAAAAGGCCAGTCAGGGCTCACCGGTGCAACTAATCCGACAGTCACCAGTCACATCACTTTTTCAGCTGACCGTGATGGCACAAAAATCAAAAGAAGTTGTGGCCATGATAGCAGCATTAAACCAGGGACTCACCATGCAGGATGAGACCAATGCTGAAATGCAACGCCCATCTGTGGCACCTACCACACATCCAGTCTCGGGACCTCAGCCGAACTTTGACCCACTTCCGTCAGCTGAAGATTTGCATGGTCCAGATCCTCGAGAAAGGTTGGCTCAAGCCCGAGTTTTTAGACCCCTGATGCAGCCTGATGAGAGGCTTTATTCCCTTGATACTAATGATCTTGATCCGACTTCAGTGAAAATTGCCAACCTTGAAAAGCAAGCCAACACTGAGGATGAGTACATTTAGGCTGCCATATAACTCCCAGACGGATTCAACATGCCATGCATTGACCGTTTCGATGGGTCTGGAGATCCTATGGTACATATCTGGGTTTTCTTGGACGTCCTGAAACCAATGGGTCTGACTAAGCCGCAGAAACTCTCTCTGTATGGAAGAACCCTGTCGGGTGCAGCAGTCACTTGGTATGCCGAGTTAGAGGATACAGTGAAGCGAAACTGGGAAAAGTTGGCTGAGGCCTTTGTCGATCAGTATCCTTGCAATACCCGAGTTGAAATGACCATGCAAGAGCTTGAAGTAACCCGCCAGAACCCAACAGAGCCTTTTGTGGAATTTGTTGCAAGGTGGAGACAGATCACCCTTCTGAGAGGGATCAAGTACGGATAGTGGTGCAGAACCTAGAGCCTGATATGTTGCAAAAGTTAATAGTGGTGCCACTGTTCACTTTCAAAAGTTTGCATGACTTGGGGGTTCATATCGAGAATGCATTCAACAGAGGGATTATTCCCAGAACAAGTGCACCAGTAAGGAGGGTTTTTGTCAGGAGTACCAATGCTGGCAATAGCACTGTTCCCAAACCCACTAAAACCAATACAGTCGCCATAGCCGACCCTTTTGCCAAGGCCAGCCTACAAACAGCCAGCCCAGCCCGAGCTCAGGGCAGAACTTTCACCCCCTTCTATATAAGCTTAACCAGCGCACTAAAAGTCCTGATGGAAAGAGGGTATCTCAAACCCCTTGATCCTCAACCTCTGCCTAACCCACTCCCTACCAGACATAACCCTGTTAAGTACTGCGTGTATCATCAGCAACGCGGTCATGGCACTGATCATTGCTACTGCCTTCGTCATGAGGTC
The DNA here is from genome assembly GCA_036172215.1 of Camellia granthamiana. Lineage (NCBI taxonomy): Eukaryota > Viridiplantae > Streptophyta > Magnoliopsida > Ericales > Theaceae > Camellia > Camellia granthamiana. The sequence goes on from CM069912.1 coordinate 87,673,300, forward strand.
CAGAATCTCATCGACAACCAGACGATAGTTCCACCTCAAGATCCCAATGACCAAATACCTCATCCACATCTCAACCTAGACCATACACAGCCACCCACCTGCAACCCCAGTATATATATCCCGACCCACCTACCCAAGCCTGAGGCGTTTATCCCAGAAAACATGGGCTTAAGCATGATGGATGCACTTGAACCGCAATCATCTCAAACCCATGAACCCACTACTTTTGAGCTAGTGAGCATGATTGAAGATTTGCAAAGAACTGTGGCAGATTTTGCCTTTGGAATTTTGGCTCCATCATCGACCACATCACAGGCCAAAAGTTTCAATCCAAAAGGCTCTTTGATCTTGGGGCAAGCGGCAATTGAAAAGGGCCAACCTAAAGCAATCTCAGATCTGGGTGATGGCATGTCGACAACATCTGGGCTCTGCTCTGATATAGTGACCCAATCCCTTGGCAAAGTGAAGGCAAGTGGTAAGAACAAGGTAGGGGCAAGCCTTGGTCCCCGTGAACACTTTCAGTGGGTTGTTGAGGCTTTGAAAGCCGATAAACTGAACAAACAACAAGTGCTTGCAGTGGTTGCAAAAACTGTGGATGACACTTTTGTCGCTCAAGTTGGGGGCATTCTGAATCAAAGGGCAAGCCAGAAGAAGGGTTGTCATACCAAAAACACCGCTTTCAGCTCTAATCCTACACTCGGAAGAGATCATCAAACCCAGCCAACACCTGCCAACCTTTTTGTTGGTACATCCAACACTCCACAAACCTCGAAGTACCAACCCCGAGGCCAGAGGGTCTTCCATCCCCTCTATATGACTTTGTCCAAAGCTCTCCAGATCCTTATAGGAAAGGGCCATCTCAAACCCCTTGAGCCTCGGCCTCTCCCGGATCCCCTTCCAGCAAAGCATGATGTTGCCAAGTACTGCGACTTCCATCAACAAATTGGCCATGACATTGACAGTTGTCTCTGTCTTCGCCATGAAATTCAGGATCTAATTGACAAAGAGGTCATCGTCGCACCAGGCTCTGCAAAGTCTATCGACACTGGATCAATGAACTTGGGAGATAATGTGATTATGTGATCGGGGGATGAACCACCTGCTGATGACGCTCAATTTACTCCAGATGTGATGGATGGCACGCACCGTTTTGAGCAATGTGCAAATATTGGTTATTTTATTTTCTGACTTGGGTATTGGGTCAGTCTTGTTATGTAGTATTGAGTCAATCTTTTTATATTGAGTCAGTTGGGTCTGTCTTGTTGTATCGAGTCAGTCCTATTGTGTTGGAGTCAAGTGATTTCGGGGATGTTACCTTGGGCATCACTTGCTTGTTTTGCATTTGTCTTTTATACTCTCTTTTTTTTTTGCGTCTGTGAGCCAGTTGCGCCAGAGGATCTGAATGAAACAACAGTGATTTTCACACTTTTGTGTTTGTTTCTACCTTGAAGCCAGTTGTGCCAGAAGATTTGAATAAAACGACAGTGCTTTTCACCTACTTTTCTATACCTTGAAATCATTGCATTGACCTAAGTTTTTCAAAAAATTTTGAACACTGTGATGAAAACAAAGAGGAAGGAATTCCTCGGGATTTGCAAAAATTTGATCAATTGAGAGGAAGAGAGGCATGCTAAGCCCTCAATGAATGAGATCATGTTTGTTAATGTGAGTACTAAGAAGGATCCTGGCATGATCCAGATTGGTTCTACATTGTCTTCAGCGCGAACGACTAGTTAAGATTTGAAAAAATGTTTTGCGTGGTCCTGTGAAGACATGTATGGAATTGATCTTGAGATTATGTAGCATAGGATCGCTCTCAGCCTCAAGACTCGACCCCTTTTGCTTTCAAACCTTGAACTTGGATTCAGAATGTTCAACGATCAACCACAATGTGAGGCTTGTATGGCCAGATTGGAAGCAACCCTTGAACTAGGGGCAAAAATATCGGATGTGCTCGAAAAGTCAAAGATAAGTCTTTTCCATAAACCAATGAAAACTGGCAAGAAGGCCAAATCCGAGAAACGGAAAGAAGAATGTTTATTGCTGAAAGACAATCAAGTTCCTATCCACAACACTAGGGGCAATTCAGACCCCATTGGATGGACTTTTACATCATCAACAAACAGCAGCCATTCTCCTGGATTCAGATGGCTTCAAGATCCTGTGACCAGTCAACATGGACAAAGCTACACTTTTACCCTTGAGAGGCTCGCTGGGCCAAAAACCCAGAAGGGAGACCCAGGCAAAAGTTAGAGCAAGAAAATGAAAAGAAAAAATGAAAAGAAAATGATGAAAAGAAAAAGAAAAAAAAAGAAAATGAAGAAAAGAAAAAAAGAAATGAAAAGAAAAGAAAAACAAAGCTCGCAAGGTTGAAAACCCAGAAGGGCAGCTTTGGCAAAAGTTAGAGCGTAAAAAGGAGAGGTTAATACCTGAGTATACCTTAACCCTGAACTACGTAAGGCTTGATTCTCATCTTTGAGATACGTAGGCAACTTCATTCTGAAGTCCAACTGTAAACACTCCACATTCAACTGTCCTGTCCATGAGTTTGAACGGGTCATCTTTGTCTTTTTTGTATCCGAGAGTTCGATTGTAATCGTTACTTTGAGAACTGATTACAGTGCGCTGTGGTGCCATTCAGACAAGGGGCAACTTTCCGTTGTCGTGCAATGCCATTTAGACAATGGGGCAATTTTCCATTGTTTTGGATCTGAGGTTATGCATCTCAAGAGTAAATTCTGTGTTGGTCGAGCAATGGCCATTTGCAAAAAACAGTTTTGAGTTTTTTTTAATAAGGTTGATGTAGACACCCCATTTTTGACCGTCCTCAAGACTTGGACGTCACTGATTGAACACTCAGTGATCATCTGTGTTTGTGTTCGTCTTGAGTTCCCGGAAGCCTTGGCAGCGTGCCTCGTCTCAGGACCTCTCGACTCGACTGTTTTGTGGTTGGTTTGGCACCAAACACTTGTGTTTTGCCTTTGAGAGGCAGGGTAGGGCTTGTAGACCATCCCCACCCATCACTGGCCATGGCTTGAGGCCACCGGCCGTGTCTTGTTGCCACCAGCCAAATGTTTGGCCGGCCGGCACTATATATGGCCAGCCGGCTATCTTTTTTTGGTCAATTGCATGTTTGGCCGGCCGGCTACTGTGCATCTGCTTTTGCAGATATTTTTGTGCAGCTGGCACACACTTGGCTCCCCTCCATACACGTGTATGGAGGGATCTCCCTCTTAGGAAGCTTGTCTTGTAAGCTTACAAGACTAAAACTCTATAAAAGAGAGCTTCTTCTCTCTTGGTAGAGAGGTTAGACATTTTTAGACAACATTTTCAGAGCTTGAGCTTTAGGGTTAGGGTTTACATATATCCTCTATCTCTCTCTCTTTCTTGTGTTTAGTGTGTGTTTAGTCCCGTTTTTGTGCACAAACACCCACCATCACACCTTTTCTTGGGAGCTGAGGCCCTTGAGGGTTGTTTTGAAGTTTTGAAGCTAGTTTTGAGCTTGGAAAGGCAACTGGACCACCATTTGTGAAGGAGGTCTTCAAGGGTAACAAACTTGCTCTTTTTACCCTATTTTTACAAAGCTTTTTAGCCTATCTTGCACCTATTTTTGAGCTTAGCATATAACATAGAAAAGTCTTGTTTTTGTCTGCTCTAAATAGTTTGTTAAGGGTGTTTTAAGCTTTGGGGTTGTTTGACCCCTCTTAAGGCTTGTTTGGCCTTTGTTTTATGCCATTTTGGTTGAGCTCTGGGACCATTGAGTTTGGGCCTCCTCACCACTGAAATCTTGAGGGATTTTAGTGATGAGGATGGTGCCTTGAGGTCCTAGGAAGGAGAGGGCCACCCCCTCTCCTTGTTGTCCTTGAAAAGGGCCTTTTTTGCCTCTTAAGGGAGCATCTAGTCTAAGTGTGTGTTGGCCATGCCTTAGTTGATTTTCATGCTTATTATGTCATAATATGCCTCTGTTTTTAGTTGGTTTTGGTACGCTATGCTTGTTTAGCATACATGCCTTGTAATGCCATGATTTGCCTCAATACATGCATAGCATTTAGACTACCATGCTTTTGTGTTTTGGCCAAGCTTTGTGAAGCTTATATGCATGTTTTGATATGCTAAGGGACTGTTTTAGGTCATTTGAGTCATTCATGCTTTGCTTTGAATAGCTACCATGTAATCCCTCTTGTATGCCCTAAGCTTTGGCCCTTCTAGCATGCCATCCTTGCTTTGTTTCAGTGGTTTAGAACCACTTGGCATGTTATTTCAGACCTCATGGTGTGCTTGTATGCTTGCGTTTGATGTCCCTTTAATGCCTTGTAAAGTTGTCATCTCATGCTCCATGTTTATGCCTTCATGCATGCCATCATGTTTAGGCCCCTAGGATACCAATGTCATTGTGTTCTTAGCTTTGTTTAACTTGCTAAACCTCTGATTTTGGTCATTCCTTTCATGCCATGTTTGGTTTTGTTAAGTGTGGTCCAATACCCCTTTAGCTTACCTTGAGTTTTGATCATGCTAGCATGCATTACTTGTGTTAATTAGTTGGTTTGGCACCTCTAATTCATGCATATTCAGAGCTTATTATGCATGCCATTTGTCCATGTTTGCATCCTCTTAAGTGTGCTTGAGAGTTGCTCTTTTAATTGCTTAAGTGTTGGTCCCTTGTGTGCATGCATGCTCGCATGTCATTTTGCCTTCATTCTTGAGGCATGTTGGCCACTATTTTAGGCTTATTTGAGGGCTGCCTAAATTGGTGTAAGACCATCCTTCGCATTGTTGCATGCTTGCTTCTTTGCATTTCCATGTTGCACACTCAGGCTCACATGCTTAGGATTGCATTGCATGAGCATGCATGCTTGACCTCTTGAAGTGAGTATGATAGAGGTTAGGCCTTCTTGTGTGGTTTATTTGGTTTGCATTTCATTTGAAATTGAAGTTGCCTACTTGGTTTCTTGGGCCATCATGCATTGAAATGCACGAATTGGTGGTCCCGAGAATCGAGGCCCATCCTCCTTTGAGTCATGGACATGATAAGGAGTGTGGTTGGGTGCATACATTGCTTGAAATGCATTGCCATGCCAAGTTCTGCCCTCTGCTACTGTCAAACCAGTTTTTGCAGGAAGATTTGGCCGGCCGGCCATCTTCCAGTGCCGACCAGCCATCATTTTTGGCCGATGGAGCAACTTTGTGGCTGGTGACCATTATCCATGGGCCGGTGGTCAATCCCCTCAGTCGGTGGTGGTCCCCCAATGTCCAGAGAGTGCACCTTGGGACTTGTGCAATTTTCAGAGGAGCAGAGCAGGGAAAATAGAGGCAACTTGCGCATGGCGGCGGATTTCCGAGCAAAACCGAGCACGCATGCATTGGACCCGCTTCCCGAGGCCTTTTACTGCTTTCCATAGCTTAGTTAATTTGTTAATTAATTAAGTGGTCTGTAATAATTAATTAGCTTGTAGGTTAATTAATTTGTATATTCTTTTGGTCCCTCCGAGCGAGGGCAAATTTGTAATAAGTGTGGGTGCGTGTGTGCATGTCTTCCAACCCCCAACTTCTTTCTCCCTTTTACTTACCTGCTTTGATGGTTAGTATTAGGACATGTTCAATTTAGCATACCTTATGCTATGCATGCATGCATCATTCATCAGTATTGTATGTACCGGCTCGGCGCATCATGCTAATTGCATAAGTATTCAAATCCAACTTGAATACATGCTATCTGTGCATTTTCACATGTCATTCTCTAGATCAGCCGAGCCTATTCTAGCGACATTATGTATGCGGTACATTAGCCACTTAACATGGACTTGGATCATGCATGATTGCTAACATGTTCTTTGTTTTGGCTCGGAGTACATTGTAAGTATTTTATGCTTTAGCATCTCGCACGAGTGTGAATGTTAACATGACAGCATGCTTACCATGTGGCTAGATGCTTATGTGATATAAATGGCCTGAATGCCTGTAGGTGAAGGTTGGATTGTTTGAGTTGGAACAACTCATTGAAATCCGTATTTTAGCCTACTTGCGAGTAGCAAATTCCAAAGCATTTTCCAAACAAACGGATACGCAATGCTTCGTTCCAAATTAGGTGATCTAGTCTATACTTTTGTGTTGTGCGCATCACTTAGTAATTCTAGCTAATTAATTGGAATAAGGACACATAGCGTTTTCAAAATAAGATATCACGGTTAGTAAGAGGCCGATCTTCGGATCGGGCGAGAGGGGGTGCTCATAGCTGACCTTCCCCAATCGTACCCAAGTTCCCGAGCCGAGGCAACTCTGGTGATGACGGACACGTGGCCTTTGGCACTGAGTCAGGGTTTCCTAAATTCCCCATTAAAAAATATTTAGGTGGCGACTCTGTATCTGGCAAAGCAGTCCATGTTTGGCACTTCTTTCAAAAATCTGTTTTTCTCAAAACAATTTGCCGGATTTGGACTCTTTGGTTCAAGATTAAGAACCGTGACAAATTGAGTCCGAACTGTAACCCATGAGTTCCCTCCCGAACCTGTTACAGCTGACTAATTTTCTCGAAAATTATTCCATTTTTTCCAAAACTGGATGATATCTTGGACCCAAAAAAGGAAAAGTTTCAGTGGCTCATAGCCTAACATCCATGATTTCAAATCAGAAAATTGAACAAGCATGTTAATCTAACTCTCATATTAGTCAAAATTTGTTTTAGTAGAAAGCCAAAACAAAAAATGGTCAAAATATGAACTAGGGGCACAGTTGAGTCAGGGTTTTCTGTCTTTCCTCGTTATCAACATACTTGCCGGAAAAGGGCACCATACTCGCCAGAAAGGGCACAACTGAAGCTAACAGCAGAGGACCGAAAGCTTTCTCATCCTCCAAATAATGAGATATCGAGCCAAGTGCGAAGCACAAGCTAGAAGGGAGCAGGATATTCCACTTTCTCATCTGGACAAGTCTGATCACATCCATACTAGCCAGGGGCATCATTAACCGATGTCAGTTGCAGATCTGCTGCACATCCAGTCGCGCCCCAACCCCTCTGTGGGAAAGCTCACTGTTGTGAGTGAAAGGAATGAGAATCTAGTAGTATACTAGGGGGCAAGAGCCCACAACTTCCTGTTTATCCATCAACCACCCAGGGGGAGGGATAAAAAATAAGAGGAGATTGAAGAATAGAGAGATGTGCGTTGAGAGAAAAAGTGAGAAAAGGGCTTTTTCAGAGAAAAAGAGATTGAGTGCCAGAGTGATGTGAGAATCACAAATAAGAAAGGATGGGAAACAATACCCGAAGAAACAGGCTCCTCGTGAACTGAGAGGGTCTCCCACTGGTGGTACATATCTGAGCGTTGTGTGTGTGTTTTTGTTTGTCTCGATTCTTGTTTAGAATCGTTTTGAGTGTCAATAGATGTGTTTAGGTTGTTTTACCTTTGTTTTTCCTTTGTTGAGTCATGGTGTGCTATGTTCAGTCGTAGGCTCAATACCCGGTTAAGAACTCATTTCTTAATTTCAAAATGAATCGTTTTGGTGCTCAGAGTGCTGTGTCATTCGCCACATATGTGCAAAATAGGATTTGTTCTTTCATAAAACTGCAGGGTTCAACCCAGGTCATGTGAGAAAAGTGGAACAGGGACCTATCTAAAGCTACATGGGTTCCAGACTGCAAAGCAAAAGAAAAGAGGGAAAATATGGAGCATCTGAGTGTGTTTCACCTTCAAGCAAATTCCAAGATTGCATTACGGACGTACCTTCTCAGGTCTTGTCAATGCTCCAAAATATGAGTGTGCCTCTACCTCAAGCTCAAGATCAAGCCTGCTTCAAGCCAGAATGGTGATCAAAAGTGCTCTCCCTGAGTACAATTCCCTGCCAGGGGCATCTTGGCTATGTTTGCAATGAGTTCTTAGGAGACCAGCTGAAACGGTGGAAACTTGAGTTCGAATAGCTGATGTCTAGAACGCAAAGGTTTGGGATTTCCGAGACTAAAGTCTGGTTTAAATACCCAGGGGTGTATCCCCGGCTTGAAATCTGTATGGAAGCCCCATAGGTTGAGGTAGCGGGTATGCGCCTCAATTCTGGATACTGAACCAACCTAGTCTGTCACCCTGTTGGAGAATAGGGAAAGTTGTGAACATGGCCAGGAAGAAAGGTAGTTCATGTGGTTTCCTGGAGTGGCCAGCAGACCTCTAATGCTCTCTTTGGTTATTGTTTTGTTGTTTTATGCCTGGATCCCTTAAGAAAATGCAAGGGAAGTACATTTTTTAAGCTCAAGTGGCTTGCGCGGAAGCTCTGGACTGTGTTTTCAACATGTGATGCTCAAACACGTATGAGGTGTATCCTTTTAATTCGTTGCAACTCCTCCGAGAGGTAAATCAAAGGTTGCGTTTGGATAGGTCTTGTCAAAGACGCACATTTCTTCATTGAGCATATTACATCGAATATGCATTGATTGTTGTGCACAGAATATGTTATGCACCTTTTCACTTGCATTGCTATGCACGTTCCACGTGCATTGTTATGCACCGTTCTACTTGCATTGTTATGCACGTTTCACTTGCATTTTTATGCTCGTTTCACTTGCATTGCTATGCACGTCCCACTTGCATCGTTATGCACCATTCTACTTGCATTGTTATGCACCGTTTCACTTGCATTGTTATGTACGTCTCCCATGCATTGTTATGCACCTTTTCATTTGCGTTGTATATGCACGCGTTTATCTCGCATTGAAATTGTATCCTGATGTAATGTTGAATCTGCGTCTCTACTATATTGTACCTGTCAAAGTTTCTCTTTTATGCAGGCACGATATTGTATGAATGGTTCATTTGAAGCTAGCACAACCAGACGATATGATATGTGCGGTTCATTCAGAGGAACTCCAGGTAAGATCATTCCTGCCACCTCGAATTCTCTCGTTGGTTAGAAACATTGGTACAAGTGCCTGATGTTCGTACCACCCTCCAGTGTTTGCACTACAGCCTTTCTCCTCTCACGTTTGACATGCGTTTGGACGTACCTTTCTCCTCTTGCGTTTGACATGCGTTTGGACGTGCCTTTCTCCTCTCGCCTTTGACATGCGTTTGGACGTACCTTTTTCCTCTCGCGTTTGACATGCATTTGGACGTGCCTTTCTCCTCTCGCGTTTGACATGCATTTGGCCGTGCCTTTCTCCTCTCACATTTGATATGCGTTTGGACGTGCCTTTTTCCTCTCGCGTTTGATATGCATTTGGACGTGTCTTTCTCCTCTCACGTTTGACATGTGTTTGGACGTGCCTTTCTCCTCTCACGTTTGACATACGTATGGACGTACCTTTCTCCTCTCGCGTTTGATACGCGTTTGGATGACTGCACTTTCTTGCGCAGTCCTTCTCCTTTTGCGTTTGATACGCTAGGAGGTGTTTCATTTGAGACTTTGGGTGTTCCCAATAGTCACTTTTAGTCTTTCCTAGATGAGCCATAGTTAAGATTGCATAATTTTCTTGCATCATTTCTTCATGAGGTGTAGTTTGGTTCGTGTTTACTTACTTGTTTATGTACGAGCTTGTTGTAGCATTTCTTTGCATAACATTTGCATCTAGATGTTTCATTACAGCCCTCTTTGCATAATCATAAGTTATGCTCTTGCATTGTGCATGTTCATTTACATTTTGCCCTTGCCTACGGGCGCATCTTTTTGTTATCTTGCCTGTTTTTCTAAGTCTTCGGCCTTGTCAAAAATGGGTCGTCTCTGGGCTTTGACATTCACTCCCGTCATTTCATGACTTCCGAGTTCTGTCAAAGAGGGGCAACTTTAGACACCCCATTTTTGACCGACCTTAAGACTCAGACGTCATCGTTTGTGCACTCGATGATTGCGTATGTTTGTGCCCGTTTTGAGTTTCCAAAGATCTCGGTCGTGCGCCTTGTCTCGGGGCCTCTTAATTCTCTTCTTCTTGGTTTGTTTTTTGGACCATGCCTTGGTACCTTTGCCTGGAGGGAGAGCGAGGCCTATAGGCCACTTTTTGTAGCTGTAGGCTACTGTTTCCTCTTGTAGGCCACTTGTAATGGCCCGTAGGCTAGTTTTCGGGGCTTCCGACTGAGTGCCTTGTCTTATGGCCTCTTAATTCTCTTCTTTTCGGTTTGTTTTTATGCCATACCTTGTTACCCCTTGCCTAGAGGGAGGGGAGGGGCTATCGGCCACTTTTGGTGGTTGTAGGCCACTTTTTCCCCCGGTAGGCCAATGGAAGTGGCCGACAGCCTTTTTTCAGTTTTGGCAGATATTTTTATTACTAGTTGTGCCAGCTGTTAGGCACAGAAGGCATCCTCCATACACGTATGGAGGGATTGCACTAAGCTTCTAGCTTGTCCAACAAGATTGAGGCTTGGAATTCTATAAGAAGGGAGCTCTCTCTCCCTTTCAAGGGTTCATAATTTTTGGAGAACAAAAATTTACTCTCTCTCTATATATATATATATTGTGCCTAGAATTGTATTCTCTTCACATCTTTGCACACAACCCTCTTAGCCAAACACCCTACCTTGTTGCTAAGATACTTGGAGGTCTTGTTTGGAGCCTAAAAGCTTGGTTTTTGCCTTAGAAGTGCCTGTTTTGCTGTGGTTCTTCAACGGTGAGTAGTTACCCTCTTTAAGCTTTGTTTTGCTTAAGTATTTGGCCACCTTTGCATGCTATTTTAGGCCTAGCTTTCAGCTACAAAAGCCTTTGTTTTTAAGTGCTTAAAATGGTTGTTTGAGGTCTCTTTGGTGTTGAGGGTGTTCTACCCTCTTGTATGCCTTATTTGCTTAAGCTTAGTGCCATCTTTTAAAGCTTTAGAGGCACCCTTTGTTTGGACTTTCTACCACTGAAACACAGAGGAATTTCAGTGGTAGAAACCATATTTTAAGGTCAAAAGTAGGAGGGGGTGGCCTCCCCTCCTTGCTTCTTGGTTCTATGTCTTGTTCGCCTCATACTTGAGCATATTTTTCTAGCATGTGTTGGCTTGATCTCAGCCTATTTTTGGTCTTATTTCAGTATGTTGTAGCTCTATTTTGGCTTGGTTGAGTCACCTTATGCATGCTTCATGTACTTGTAGTGCAATCCTACTCACAAGCCTAACATGCTTCATGATTTGGCATATTATTCTAGCATGTATTGGCTTCACTCCAGCATGTTTTTGGTGTTATTTTGGCATGCTTTAACTCTAATTTTAGTTGGTGGGGTCATCTCTTGCTTGGTCTTTGTACTTGTAGTGCAATCCTCCTTGTAGGCTTAACATGCATCATGCTTTATGCCTCTCATTCTAGCTCATGTTAGCTCTATCTCAGCATGTTTTTGTGACTGACTTGCCATGCCATAACTCTGTTTTTGATTGGTTTGGTTACCTCCCGCATGCTTCTTGCACTTGTAGTGCAATTTTGTTCACTAGCCTAGTGTATTTGGTGTTTTAGCCTATTGATCTAGCATGTGTATGCTCTACTCCAACACATTTTGGCAATGTTTTAACATGTTTTAGGTCTGATTTGAGTGGTTTTGGTCATGCATGCTCAGCTTTGCATAGCTATAGTGTATTTGGCTTTGCTAGTCTTGCACTTTGGGACCTCTAGCATGTCATATTTGAGCTTTTAGCATGGCATGGCATCATTTGGCATGTTATTTCAGACCATACACCTCTACCACATTCCTGCATTGTCGCCCTTTTGTTGTGTTTGAGGGTTGAGCCTTATGCTTCACTTGTAAGCCAACTTGCATGCATGCTTGCCTAAGCTTTTGGGCTACCATCTCAGCATGTTTTTGGTCTTATTTTGCCATGTTACAACTCTATTTTGGTTCGTGGAGTCACTGCTTGCTTGGTTTTAGTACTTGTTGTGCAATCTCACCCATTAGCCTAGAAGTACTTGGTGTTTTGACCTTTCATTCTAGCATGTGTTAGCTATACTCCATGCATGTTTTGGTATTGTTTTGACATGCTTTAGGACTGTTTTGAGTGATCTTGGTCATTTGAGCATTGATTTGTATGGCTACGGTGCAAGTGCCTTCGCTAGTCTTGAGTTTTGAGCACCTTAGCATGCTATATTTGTGATGGTTGCATGTTTTGGCATCATTTAGCATGTAATTTCAGAGCATATACATGTGTCATGTTCTCACTTCTTTCACTGCTTGAGAGCTTTTGAGAGTTGTGCCTTTGTGCCTTATTTGTGAGCTACCAAAGGAGCATGATTTTTTACTCTTTTGAGCCTTAGTTTGAGCATGTTTTTGCCACTAATTTTCCATGTTGTAGCTCTGTTTTGGGCTGGTTTGGTTGTTTAAGCTTGATATCGCATGCCTCTCGAGTAGTGCTCTTCGCTAGCCGTATGCTTTGAGACTTCTAGCATGCCTTATTTGCGGTGTTTATGTGATATGGCATCATTTCACATGTTATTTCAGAGCATATAGCCTTGCCATATTCTCATGCATATCACTCTTTGATTGTGTTTGAGAGTTGTGTTTAATGCCTAGCTTGCGAGCCAATGCATGAGCATGTTGTTGTAGCTTTTGGTGCTTCATTTCCAGCATGATTTTGCCACTGTTTTGGCATAATGTGGGTCTGTCCATAGCTAGTTTGACCATTCGAGATTGATAGTGCATGCCTCATATGTAATGTCCTTCACTTGCTTTAGTGCTCTTGGCCCTTTAACATGTCTCGCATACATTGCTTGCATGATAGCGTCTTGTGCATGTCACTTTAGCATCAAAAGATAAACATACATTGTTTGCATTGCATTACGTTTGGATCGGACGTTAATCCAAACATGAGAAACAAGAGACGTTTCATACTCGAAGTGATGAAACATGCCTCATTTCTTAGTTGTCATCCCCCTTGATTGTGCATGATAGGGTGGAGGCCTCTTGAGTCTTGTGTGTTACTTGTGCATTCATTAACTTGTACAAACTTGGCTTCTTGACCATCGTGCATTGCGATGCTTGGTTGGTGGCCCGAGAGTCGAGTACCGCACTCCTTTGAGCTTGAGAAATGATAAGGAGGGTGGTTGTACACACATACCCTACAAATGCCTTGCCTTATCCCTTTTGTACTCTGTTCGCAGCAAAATGGAAGTGTGCAAAAGTAACTGGCCAACCGGCCAGAGAAAGTGGCCTACAGCCTCCTTAAGTGGCCGACAAGTGGCCTACAGCCTCCCCTGGTGGCCGACAATCCACCAACTTGAAGATGGTTCAAAGTGATTCTAGTTCTGGAGCAGAAGCAGTCTGGGAATTGGTTCAATGTTCAGGAATCAAAGAGAATGCAAACAGAGGCAACTGGTGGCAAGACGACGGGATTTCGGGAGGAAACCAACCGAGCATGCATACATTCCTCGGCCCGAGGCTCCTTTTAACTACTTTGCTTAGGCGGTTAACTCGTTGATTCTGTACTTAAATAGTTAATGCGCTTAGCTATTCATTTGTGTTTGTAATTAGTTAACTAGATAGTTAATTAGTTATGTTTTGTAATAGTTAGCTTAATTAGTGTAGCTAGTTAGCTTTCATTTCATCCGGACCCTCCTTCGAGAGGGCGCAATGTTGTAATAAGGGTGCGTGTGTGTGTGCATGTCTTCCAACCCCACTTCTTTCTCCCTTTTATTTATCAGCTTTCGATGGTTAGTTTAGGGCATATTTCAAATAGCATCCTTATGCTTGCATGCATGCATCATTCATTTGTCTTGCATGCACCGGGCTTAGCGCATCATACAAACTGCATCATTTTTCAATACACTTACTTGAATACGTGTCTTAAAGTATGTTATCAAGTGTTGCATTCATATGCCATCTTAGATAGCCGAGCCTATTTAGTTGCATTTTGCATGTGTTGCATTAGGTATTTTGTATAGTTAGGAGCATGCATGCATTTCTAACTATTTCTCTGTTTTGGCTCGGAGTACACTGTGAGTGTTTACGCTTTAGCATATTTGCATGAGTGTGAGTGTTGCCATGATAGCATGCTTGCCATGAGGCTATTTGCTTAAGTGATAAACTACTTGAATGCTTGTGGGTGGAGGCTTGGTTGCCTGAATTGGAACAATTCATCAAGTTTGAGTTTTAAGCCCACTTGAAGTGGCAAATCATCATGTTTTAAGCCCACTTGAGGGTGGCAAATCCGCATTTTCGCCTACTTGAGGGTAGCAAATTCAAACCATTTTAGAAAACAAGCATGAGATGTTTTGTTCCAATTTTGGTGATCTAGTCTATACTTGTATGTTGTGCGCATCACATAGTAAAATAGCTAATAACCAGAATAAGAACACATGTGTTTTCAAAACAACATATCATGATTAGTAGAGGCCGATCCTTTGATCGGGCGAGCGGAGGTGCTCATTTCATGACTTTCCCCTCTCGCACCCAAGTTCCCGAACCGAGGTAACTTTGGTGATGATGGATACGTGGCCTTTGGCACGAGTCAAGGTTTCCTAAATTCCCCAAAAACAAAATACTTAGGTGGCGACTCTGAAATCTGGCAAAGCAGTCCATGTTTGGCACTTTTTGATTAAAATCGATTTTCCAAAACGATTTGCCGGATTTGGACTCTTTGGTGATTTATCAGTCTTACATTGCACTTTGTGATATTAGATTCAGAACCGTGACAAGAGTCCGAACTGTAGTAGCTAGAACCCAATTCGCGCCCTCTCCGAAAGGGGGGGCGCGGAGGAAGTTCGGGCGGTCTACAGTTGCGGACAAACTTAGCCACATGCGTTGCTTTCAACACTGCATAAGACTGAGCTTCCACCCACTTCGTGAAATAATCAATTGCCACCAGAATGTACTCATGTCCATTTGACCCTTTCGTTGTAACTGCCCCAATGACGTCAATTCCCCAGACTAAGAAAGGCCATGGTGAAGTCTTGTTGTACAACTTCCATGGCGGGATATTCATGCGATTTGCATGAATTTGGCATTTATGGCATCGCCAAACAAAACCAATACAATCCTCCTCTATGGTAGACCAGTAGTAACCTTGCCTGAGAATCTTCCGGGCTAACATTACTCTGCTTATGTATGCTCCACACTCTCTCCCATGGATGGCCTTTATTAGGCGTTTTGACTCTTCTGCATCAACACACAGCTTATGCATTCCCAGATGACCCCTCTTATACAACTTACCCCCGCAGATGATAAATTGAACGGCCATCCTGCCGTATTGCCCCTTTATCTTTGGCATTTATCCCAAGTGGATAAACCTCATTTTCCAAGAAGTTCCAGATATCATAATACCAGGGGTTTTGATCTTGCACTTCATTTATGGCGGCAATCAACTCGTAGGCCGGGGTATATCTCTGTTCAATAATGATCGGACGCATCTGGACTCCAAATGGGATGTCTATCATAAAAGATAGAGTTGATAAAGCGTCCGCGAACCTATTGTTCTCTCTTAGTAGATAAGTGAAGGTTAGCTTCTTAAACCTAGGAATCAGAGCGTCCAAGGTCTGGTGATAGGTCTTCATCTTTTATTCTTTGACCTTCCAGTCTCTTTTTGCTTGAGACACAACCAGGTTCGAGTCCCCAATGACGTCCAACCTTTTTGCCCCTAGTTCCAGGGTAGTTTCTAAACCAGCGATACACGCCTCGTATTCTACTTCGTTGTTGGATACTTTGAACATGAGTTTGAAAGCTAAAGGTATATAGGAATTGTCGGGTGCTATCAGCAACACCTCTATTCCATAATCGTACTGGTTAGACGCTCCATCAAAGTACATTGTCTAAATCTCTTCCTCGACCTATAGAATAGCTTCATCTGGGAATAGGTATTCTACCGCTTCATTCCCTTCCACTGGGTGATCTATCAGGAACTCAGCTATCGCTCTCCCCTTAACAGACTTGCGAGTGACATACTTCAGATCAAATTCAGAGAGAAAAAGCAACCAACGAGCTAGCCTACCTGTAAGCGCTGGTTTCTCGAAGAGATATTTGATAGGATCTAATCTCGAAACCAGAATTACGGAGTGAGCTAACAGGTAGTGCCTCAATTTTCTGGTAGCCCATACCAAGGCTAAGAAAGCTTTCTGTAGTAGGGTGTAACAGGTCTCATAGTCCAGCATTTTCTTACTCAGGTAATAGATAGCTTTCTCCACTCTATCTTCAGATTCCTGAGCAAGCATGCATCCCATCGTTGTGTCCATTACTGACAGATACAGAATCAAGGGCTTCATCGGCTCTGGGGCGACAACACAAGCAGGTTCTGAAGGTACTGTTTGATCTTCTCAAAAGCAAACTGACATCAGTCATCCCATTGGAATTTCTTTCCTTTCTTTAGGAGACCAAATAGTGGTTCATAAGCCAAGGTTAATTTAGAAATAAATCGTCTTATGAATTGCACTTTACCTAGAAAACCTCGCACCTCCTTTTCAGTCCTTGGTGGTGGCATTTCTAGGATGGCCTTGATTTTGGAAGGATCTACCTCGATGCCCCTCTGTGTGATCAAGAAACCTAGTATTTTCCCTACTGTTATGCCAAAAGTGCACTTCTGTGGATTCAACCTCAACCGATATTCTCTGATCTATTGGAAGAATTTCTTCAAGGCGGTGTAGTGGCCCTCTCTCTCCTTGGACTTGACAATCATGTCGTCTACATACACCTCGACCACTCTGTGGATCATATCATGTAGAATTGTAGTTGCAGCCCGTTGATAGATAGCCCCAGCATTCTTCAACCCAAACGGCATCACCCTGTAGCAGTAGGTTCCCCACGGCGTAGTGAAAGTAGTCTTCTCTCTGTCCTCGGGTGCCATCAGAATCTGGTTATACGCGAAAAATCCATCCATGAAGGGGAGCAACGCATGGCCTGCGGTGAAGTCCACCAATTCATCGATATACGATAGAGGAAAGTCGTCCTTCGGACTAACTTTGTTCAGATCTCTAAAATTCACACACCCGAATTCTGCCATCTTTCTTTGGCACTGGAACAATGTAGGCCAACCAAGTCGGATACTCAGATACTAGAAAAAACCCTGCGTCTATCTGCTTAGTGACCTCTTCCTTAATCTTCAAAGCCCAATCCGGGTGTATTCTCTGCAGCTTCTGTTTGACGGGTCGGGCCTCGGGGAGAAGAGGGATCCGATACTGTATAATCTCAGGATCGATTCTAGGCATGTCTTCGTAGGACCAAATGAAAAAATCTTTGAAATCTTTTAATAAAGCGACTAAGTGCTCGCGTTCCTCCGAAGACAACGTAGACCCAATCTGGACCAGACGCGGATCCTTCTCGGTACCCACATTAATTAGAATGATTTCATCAACAAGGGGTTTTACAAACCTCTCCTCCTCTCGATCAATCAAGTGTTTCAAAACCAGAGGAATGCCTTCCTCGTCATTTTCACTAAAATTTTGAAAGTCATGGTCAATGCAATATACAAGTGGCACAGAGAAGTACTCAAAACCTACGGTGGCATTCTCATTCACAAAGTCCAGTTCATCCAGTTCCTCGGTTACAACTGACTCAAAAGACAAGGAAAAAGACGACCTGGACACAACCTCGGCATCCGGGTTATCAACCCCAGGAATACCGGACCCAGACTCAGACGAACCAGAATCTGATTCCGATTCCACAGACTCTATGGAATCAGATTCTGGTTCACTACCTGACTCAGAGCTACTGGACAGGAAGCCCTCCTCCAGGTGCCAAGTGAGGGATGGTGCGTCAGATGCATCTAAGATACCATTGGAAGGGTCCACACCTGATTGGTCTCCAATCATGGAAATAGTTAGGTCATCCCCCAAGCTCTCCAGGTTGATCTGAGGATCTGAACGGAGACATGCCAGTGCTGCTTCTACCTCAAGTTCACTACTGTTGGAATCACTTTCTGTGCTCTTTGCAGCCTCAGCAGTTAGTTCAGCCTGTTCCTCTATGTCGTTCTCTTGCAACTGCAAATCGAAGAAAATCTCAAAGCCGGGAACCCGCTACTTCTCAGAGTTGAACCAAGGTTCGGGGAAACCACAGAATGGGAAGTCTTCCCCCTCCCGAACAAAATAGCCATTCAGGGTTCCCCGAATTGGTCGGTGCACAAGCTCGTAGTGCTTCCTGCTTTGCTTTGCTCTGGTTCGTCCGGCCATTTCATTTCCTTTCCTCACCTAGTCTTCTTTGGTAGGCGTATAGCCAAGACCAAAGGCATGAGGGTTATGTGGCACGTCGACCAATGCGGTAATGCCCTTCTGGCCACTTTTGCCTAATCCCATTCCGGGCATGTGCTATAACTTGTTCATGAGATATACAGATTGGGCACTGACATATAGGCTCTCATCAACAGCCATGATATTCTGCACCACTCGGGCCTCAACCAAGATAAACCCCGAAATAAACACATCCTCTTCGCCGTGTATAATTTCTAATACAGGCGTAGTGGCCTCTGGCGGAGGATGTATAGATGAATTCCCGAAGACTATGGCCACCCATTTTCCATGGGGGTACTTGTGTATTTGGTGGAGGGTGGAAGAGACAGCTCTTACTTAGTGTAGCCAGGGTCGCCCAAGTAGTAGGTTGAAAGTGGCTAGAACGTCTAGGACATGAAATTCAATATCCTGTTGCACGGGTCCAACCTGCACTCTGATCTGCACTATTCCCATCACCTCTTTGTTTGTATTGTCATATGCCCGGATCACCTGGGCTGTAGGCACAAAATCGACCGGTTTCAGGCCAATAGCATAAGCCGTGCGGCATGGACAGACGTTGATTGCTGACCTTATGTCGACTAGTACGACTGGCCCCCATTTTTCCCGGCACTCTATGGATATGTATAGAGGTTTGTTGTGTGTTGAGCCTTCTGGCGGTAACTCCTTATCGAAAAAGGTCAAAGTTGGCGCAACGCCTCCTGGGAAGACTAATCCCACCAATTGTTCCGAAGTAGTGTCGATGGACAACTTCACTTTATCCATCACTGTCAATACAGCTTGTTTGTGCACTCGCGAAGCCATAAGCAGCCCCTAGATAGATATGTCAACTTGAATCTTCTTTAACTATTTCAACATAGCCTCTTTCTCTAATTGATTTTCCTTCTGTTTCTCTACCTCTTTGTCCTTCCCAGATGCCTTGGGTTGGTCTAGATGTGGTGGTTTGAAATATCGGCCACTTCTTGTCATGTGGTCGACTTCCTCCACATACTAGGTATTGTCAGGAAGGCCTTCACCCCAATCCTCATCAGTGTAGGCAAGATGCAGATCATCATCTTTCCACCACATTCCTCCGGCAACTGACAAGCAATTGTCCAATTTCGGCCAAAGTATTCCTGTAGACACCCCATTTTGACCGGCCCTAAGACTTGAGCGCTTTCTTTTGATTACTCAATGATGAAAATAGGAATATGCTATCTCACAAAATTCTCAGTAAAAAGATGGAATGTAAACTTTAATCCTAGTCTTACCTCTGTTTTTGCCAAATTATTTTAGACTCCTTCTCCATTTTCTTTCCCTTTATTATGTATTATATATATATATTATGTTATATTATATTATTATATAATATTTTATTAAATTTATTCGGTACCATGGTTTCACCCATGCACCATACTTTTGTATATATATAATATTATATTATATAAGGGTATTATTCCTCCTTTGAAAAAAATTCACTACACTCCCATCGTGCGTCTTTTTGTTTTCTGTGCCTTTAGACCCGCTTTGGTCAAATTATGTTGCATATTTGGCCTACTAAAATATATTTTATTAGTCCATATATTTTAATTTTACATATTTGTGTGTTTTTACATATTTGTTTGGGTATTTGTACATGTATTTATGCTAATAATCTCTTTTATATATTATTATATTGTAAAGTGCATAGTAATTTTACTGTGCAATGCACAATAAAATCACTGTGCATCTTTTGAAATCAACTCCTTCCACCACCGTTTCTTCTTTTGTCTTTTTCTTACAACTATTTCCAATAAAAAGAGGAAGGAAGAGAAGAATTTTGGCGGGGGAGAGATTAGAAGAGTCTAAAAAAAATTGGGAGAGAGAATAAAAAAAAAGGAATTGGTGCGAGAGAATTTTGAGAGAAAAAGAATCAGAAAGAAGGAACCGCTAAAGTTGTAATTCCAAATTTTGACTGAGAATCGAGAACACATTCCACAGACTTGAGGGTAATCAAAAGAAAGTTTGTGAATCAGAAAATTCATCGTTTCCCCGAAAGGTGAGTTTGCGCAAACTTTTATTTAATTTCAAAATGTGATATAATTTGTTTAAGTACTTTATTTATTGTTTTTCATAACTTTTTTTTTTATCGCTTTAAATGGTCGGTTGAACCACCTAATTTTACTACTTTATCTGCTGTAATTTACTGTTGTATATAAACTATTGTAATTTACATAAAATGTTGTAGTTTACTATTTATAAATTGTTGTTTATAAATTGTTGTAATTTTACCACTTTAAATGGTCGGTCGAACCACCTAATTTTACCACTTTATCTGCTGTAATTTACTATTGTATATAAATTGTTGTAATTTACATAAAATGTTGTAGTTTACTATTTATAAATTGTTGTTTATAAATTGTTGTAATTTTACCACTTTAAATGGTCGGTCGAACCACCTAATTTTACCACTTTATCTGCTGTAATTTACTATTGTATATAAATTGTTGTAATTTACATAAAATGTTGTAGTTTACTATTTATAAATTGTTGTAATTTTATCACTTTAAATGGTTGGTCGAACCACCTAATTTGTTAAAAGATGTGACCCCGCCAAATGAATAGTGATCGGTGGTGAATAGTAACCTCCGGCGGTAAATAGTAACTTCCGGCGGTGAATAGTAACCCCGACGATGAATAATAGCCCCGTCGATGAATAGTACCTCCGGCGATGAATAGTAACTACGGATGAAAAATGCCCGGTAAGATGAATAACGATCAAGAAAGGTGAATAGTAATTGTCGTGATGAATAGTAACTTCCGGCAGTGAATAGTATCTCGGGATGAATAGTGCTCCCGCAAAAATAAGTTTCCCCGAACAGAACGGAGCAATCTTCCTACGTCAAGCAAAATATTTTCCGGCGCACATGAAGTTTCTTTATTTTATTTTATTTTATATATTTTGAGAGTTTGTGAGGTTTTTATTTTGTTGTAATATTCCCTTCTCTCTCTCTTATCTGGTTTATAATAATTTATTCAAAGTGTTGTAATAATTCCCCGCCCCACTTCTTCCTATCCCATTCTTTTACTTGTTTTCCTTATTTGTACATAAACATCATATTTATTTTTCATTATATTCATGCTTTGCATCCATGTTTTATGCATCTTGGTTCGGCTAAGTCTGCATTTGTGGATTTAATCAATTCCTATGTAATTATGTGCGCTACCTCATGTTCTTGAGATGATTCACATGTCATATCTTAGAAGCCGAATCTTTAGTTGCATTTCATGAGTGAATTGCATTAGGATTTTGTATATAAGATCATGCATGTTTTACTAACTTTGTTTTGTAGCTTGTTCGCGGGTCGTCAAACATGTAAGTTTTTTTTATGCTGTAGCATCCCGTTTGTGTGTGTTTTTCTTACTATGTTTAAGCATCCTACCATGTGGCTATTTGCTTATGTGATATAACTGTATGAATGCCAGTGGATGGAGGTTGTGTCGCTTAATTTGGAATGATGTTGATTTTCATGTTTGTAAACTCAATTTATTTGGGTTATACATTTTCAAAATTCTTTCAAAACTACATAAAATCAAGTTGTTCCAAAATGGGTGACATAGTCTATACTTGTATGTTTCACATAGTAAATTTTAGGATTTATTAAATAATCAGAACATGAACATATAAAGAAAATAAAATTTATATAATGGTTTAGTAGAGGCCGATCGTTTGATCGGGTGAGCGGGGGTGCTCATTATTGACCTTCCCCTCTCATACCTAAGGTTCCGAGCCAAGCATCCTTGGTTACGACGAACAGTGGCCTTGGCACAAGTTATGGGTTTCCTAATTTTCCCAAAATAAATATTAGGTGGCGACTCTGAGATCTGATAACGCAGTCCATTTTTGACAAAATTGCAATAAAATGGATTTTCAATAAAAGTTGTCAAATCTGGACTCTCATCTATGTTTCACATTGCACTCGTGAAACTTGAGATCAAAGAGATCTCGGGAGTCCAAACTATTTAACGCGCGCGGGTACCCCCCGGGCATGTTACAGACGTCTCGCCCAAGTGTGAGGGTTGTAACTTTCTCTTGGACTTGGATGAACTTTGTGTGAAACTTGTTCACCATCTCCTCCTAACTCTGGATCGAGTTGGGAGCCAAGTTCACATACCAACTGTAAGCCCTTTCAGTAAATGATTTGGAGAACTTCCGAAGGCGTAGAGAGTGGTCACTGACATGGACACCAAGAGTTTCAATAAACCTCACAACGTGTTCTCTGACATTGCTTTGTTTCCCATCGAACTTAATAAACTTGGGCACTGTATACCCAGTTGGGTATGGCATGGTCAATATCTCCTGAGAGTTTAGGGGTTTCACTTCTAGGTCGAGGAGAGATGGTAGTTGTTTTTTGCAGCGTTTCTACTCGAGCATAACTTGTACATCAGCTAGAGTAAAAAAGTGAACGGGCTAGAATGGTCCAGTCTGCTCCTGGGTAGTTGAACCAGTGGTCGTACCGTTCGCCTGAGGTACCACTGGAGGCACCTGGATCGGAGCCCGAGCCTTAGGGAATAGGTTAGGCACTAGGTTTGGGACTGCTACAGGCAGAGGTGCTTGCGTTTGGGTTGGTCTGGACGCCATGGCCATAATAGCCTCAGTGAGAGTTTGCAAAGCTGCCAAGATTTCCCTCTGTGTGTCCTGGAGTGACTGGACTGCCTCAACTACAATACTATGGTCACGGTCCTTGGCATGTGCTGCCCCGCCGTTGGAAGAGCCTTACTGCCGTGGGGGTTACTGAACTTCATCCTCAACCATTTTTTCCAGTGAAGTGTGTAAACCACTACAATTATGAACCATCAACAGAGCAGCCTCCCCAGCAGAGTCCCCAAAAATGTAAAGGGGTTTAAGGTTAGGAAGATGATTAGAGAGGCAAAAACTATGCTAATGGTCCAAGAGTGGTGGAATGATGGGAGAATGAGCAGCAGCAACTGTCTAAGAAGTTAGAGAGTGAGCGGCTGGGTGAAGGTGAAGCAGGTAGCTCAAAAAGAAGACAATGGCAGTGCACAAATTGGCAGCATTTCCCCTAAGTTTCCAAAATTCCTCTTCTTAAACCTTGGGAAATGGGTTCTATTTATAGGCTTTTCCTTGGTACCAAGAGGACACCAAGTGGCCAAATAGAGAGAAGACAGGTGTCCTTAAGGATCACACAGAATATTCTGCCTTGAGCCACCAAGCTGAAGGTGCCACGTGTGCCTCTCCATGTACTGTGTACTATTTGTTTGCCTCCGAAACTACCTTTTTCAACCTCAACAAGTGTAGTTGCGACGGGAGTGTTTGGCCTTGCGGTCGTAGTTGCTGCGGTAACCATTTCCCACTACAAGTTTAGACGGTAGAACCGACAATATTAAAGACGGCGGCGCCAATAAAATGCCTCCACAACTTGGGAGCTGCAAGTTCTACCTCTGCAACTTTGTTTCTTCAGTTTTCTCATTTCCTCAGCAACTTCGGATGGCTGTGGAACCGAAGATATTAGGAATAACGGTGCTGAGGCAAAGTGCCTCAGCAACTTTCCCGCTGCATTTTTTCCCTCTGTAACTTCACTTAGGCAACTTCCTTCGTGGACCCTACGCGGGTCAGACCTGCTTCGGCCCACTATTGGCCCACTTCCTCTAGGCTTTTAGCCCATGCTCCTTCAGTCATTCTTGGTCGCCTTAAAGGGGCGACCCCAGCACTTAGGTCCATACTTAATTTGGGGCTTAATTTCTGACCCTCTACATTTGCCCCTTGCGCGTGTAGAGGACACTCTCCTTGTTTCCCACGCGTGCATGACGTCAGCAAGTAACCCAGGGTTGCGTCGGTTGGGTCAAAAGTTGCATCAGCTCTGAAAAGGTGCCCCCTTTGACTGATGGGTCATAATGGGCCTAGGGAAGCATGTTGGCACCCTTTTGATGCTTTCTTTATAAATAGTGCCCCTTAGGTCCACCGGTCCCCCACTTCTGCCATAACACATTTTCTTGTCTCCTTGTCTTCTTCTCTTTCTAGCCCCCACCTTCCAAAGTCTTCTTGTCTTTCATTTATTCTCCTTCATGGCCACCACTAGGTTCCTACCCGACAAGGTTGTCCCTCCCAGTACTAAGTGGAGGAGGGCCCCATATTTTGGGGGGCTAGCTAGTCCACTTTGGAAGGCAGTCGACTCCTTTGTTCCCGAAACCTTTTCTCTAGAAGAACCTTTGCTCCCCTTTAGTGAGGCCTCTTTGGATGACGCTAACATGGTGAACCCAACCTCTATGATGCGGTTTCGTGGGGAGCGTGGTGACTTTCCTCACTAGTACATCTATCACCACACCCACTTGGGCCCTTTGGCAGACTAGTCTCTTTGGGTTGATAATGTCATTGCGGACAATGATTTTGAGCAGCGCTTGAGTGATATTCGTCTCTTCAACACTATTTTGATTTCGACAAAGTTATCTATGCACAAGGTGCAAACCAATACTAATACGGTTGTTTTCTGCTGCAGCCGCGACACTCACACTTTTGTCCTGGCTTGGGGGGAGATAACCCTAACCCTTGAAGATGTTGCTGTTCTCCTTCGTCTGAGTACCCGTGGGGACTACCCTTTTAATCCCACTTCGCTGACTACTGCGAAACAAACTGCTGTAACTGCCCTCCAGGGTGCATTTCAAGAGGCACGGAAATACGGCTCTTGGTACGATCTTAGGACTGGGGAACTACTTCCAGAGAGACCACAAGAGACAAGACCACCTATCTCTCCTGGCTAAAGCACTTTTTCAAGGACATGCAACCTGTCGTGGGTGATGTTACCGAAGACAGTCGCGACTCTATAGTTGGCCCTAGTTACCGAGACAACTTGTACTTGGCCGCCTTCGTTAGTTATTTCATCTCTTTTTTTGTTCTTCCCAGCAACCCTGCTGAAAGCATTGATCCTTTGGTCTTCCCTCTCACTGTCAAACTGTGCAGCGGTAGTCAGATCCTCTTGGCCCCTCTCTTTTTGGGGAATTTATATTTCCACCTCAACCTTATCCATTCAAACATGGAGAGATCCATGGGCCACTACACTGTGTGGAGCTTCATTCATACCCAGTTTCTGACCGCCTTCTTCTACGAGCAGTTCCCTGTTATGGATCTTATCCCCAAAGAACACGAGCCATTCTTTATCGCTGAAGTCCTTGATGCAGAGGGTCGTCCCGTCCTAGATGTAGAAGGCCGACCCGTCACAAGACAAGTATGCCAATCTCTTCCTCGTATTTCCAAATGGTCTGGCATTGGCACCAATAGACCCTTCGTGGATCACATCGATCGCATGGAGGGGTGTGTGTTCCGTCCCTTCACTCAGCCTCTTCCAGGCATCTCTATGGTTCCATTTTATTTCTCTAAGACTCGTCATGTTGATTTCTCTCTCAACAGTGTCTAGGCCAACTCCCTTCTTATTGCTATTATGATACGCCCGGATTTCTACCCGTATGGAACAAGAAGGGCATGTCCAGCGTCATCTATCAACCGGGCAGGGTCCTTAGGCAGTTTGGCATGGATCAGGGCATCCCACATGACCCTCCCCCTCAGACTAATTTCCACCAGAGCTTTTAGCTGTTTGCCCATGATTGTACCGCTCTACTTGTAGAGGGCTTGGGCTTCATAGAGCTTCCCCCACTTAGGAGAAAGGGCGCATTCACTCCCAGTAACAGGCTGTTTTGGCACCGCAACCTCAATTCTTTATTCAACTTTTGTAACAGCGATCCAGTCGACTATGCGACGGAACCTATTCCGCAACCCGACATATCCCTTCGTCTACCCTTTGGCCGTGGAAAACGGACCAGTGTTCTTTGCCGTTTCAAGCTTCTATCCTTGCCTGCCGTGGAGGAGCCTCACCCATCTAGGGCAAAGTCCGTTCAACCTTTGTAAATTGCTCCCCCTCAAGTCGGCACAACAGTACTGTAGACGTCCCTGAACGTCCCGGGAGGATGAACTCTCGTTCTGTTCATATCGGGCTTACTACAGTTCGGACTCAAATTGTCACGGTTCTAAATCTGAACCAAAGAGTCCAAATCCAGCAAATCGTTTTGAAGAGAAACAGATTTTTTTGAAAAGTAGTGCCAAACATGGACTGCTTTGCCAGATTACAGAGTCGCCACCTAAATATTTTAAAATGGGGGAATTTAGGAAACCCTGACTCGGTGCCGAAGGCCACGTGTCCGTCATCACCAAAATGACTTGGCTCGGGAGCTCGGGTACGATCGGGGAAGGTCAGCTATGAGCACCCCCTCTCGCCCGGTCCGAAGACCGGCCTCTACTAACCGTGATATCCGATTTTGAAAACATTACATGCTCTTATTCCAATTATTAGCCTAGAATTACTATGTTATGCACGCAGCAAACAAGTATAGACTAGATTGCCTAATTTGGAAATAAACATTGCATATCCGTTGGTTTTGAAAATGCATTGGAATTTGCTACTCGCAAATAGGCTAAAACACGGATTTCAACGAGTTTTCCCAACTCAGGCAATCCAACCTCCATCCACAGGCATTCAAGCAGTTATATCACATATAAGCAACTAGCCGCATGGTAAGCATACTGTCATGTTAGCATTCACACGCATGCGAGGTGCTAAAGCATAAAACACTTACATCGTACTCCGTGCCAAAACAAGAAACTAGTTAGCAAAGCATGCATGACCTAGTTCATGTTAAATGGCTAATGCATCACATACAGGGGTGTAATCTAAACAGGCTCGGCTAACCCTAAACATGGCACATGAGATGCGACAACTATCACGTATTCAATTTGGAATTGGAAGTACGATGCAGTTTGCATGATGTGCTGAGCCCGATGCATGTAAACAAATGCATGAATGCACACATGCATTGCATAAGGTATGCTAATTTGAACGTGCCCTAATCTACCAACATAAGCGGGTAGATAAAAGGGAGAAAGAAATGGGGATTGGAAGACATACACCCACTCACACACACTTATTACAACTTTGCCCTCGCTCGGAGGGACCGAAAGAATATACAAATTAATTAACTACGCAAGCTAATTAAAATATTACAAATCAACTAAATTAATTAAATAAAATAATTAATCTAATTAAACGGTAAATCGCCTCGGGATGAGGGCCAAATGCAGCATGCGCTCGGGACTGGCTCAGAACCGCACTGCCATGCACGGATTGCCTCTGTTTCCTCTGCTCTCCTCCTCAGAAAATTGCCAAAGTCCCAGGAGTGCCTCTCAGGGCACTGGGGATCACCACCGGCTGGGGTAGGACACCACCGGCTGAAGGAGGAGGCCACCGGCACAAAAAGAAGCCATCGGCTGTTTGTTGACTGCCGGTCGGCACTAAATAGTGCCGGCCGGCACTGAATACCTGCAGAACCTGCAACTCACAGCAGCAGAGGGGAACATGATGCATGGCAAGGCAATTCAAAGCATGTATGCACCAAACACAGCCCTTATCATATTAGTGACTCAAAGGGGCATGTGCCTCGATTCCCGGACCACCAATCACGCGTTTCCATGCATGATGGCCCAAAGAACCAAGAGGGCAATTTTGATTTCAAATGCATGCAATGCAAACAAGCAAATAAGGGTGCCAAACCTCCATCATATTTCACTTCAAGAGGCCTAGCATGCATGCCAATGCAATGAGGTCCTAAGCATGTTATCTACTATGCCATATGGACAATGCAAGGCACTTATGCAAGCATACAAGTAGGCATACAAGGCAAGTATGCAAACTAAGGAATGGGATGGACTTATACATGAATTGGGCAGCTCTAACAAGGCTCAAAACAGTGACCAAAATGCTAAGGCATGAGGGCCAAACAATTATGCACACATGCACAGGTTAAGGCACTAACACTTAAGCATAACAAACAACATTCAAGCACACTTGAAATGAGTTAAACATGGACTACTAGCATGTAGCATAAGCTCTGAAAATCATGCAAAACATGATGCCAAATCATGCAACAAAGCAAGCCAAACAAAGCATGCAAGTGGTTCAAGGCTTTAAGGCAAGCCAAGGGGCTCAAACTAAGGTCAAACCCACCAAGCCTCACAAGGCCAAGGGGGCTCAAAATAGGTCATATGCAGACCTAAACAAGGCCAAGGGTGTACCTAGATGGCATCTAAGAGACTTAAACCCTAAGGCATACAAAATGACCAAAACAAGGAGCGTTTAACACATACTTTTAAAGCATTAAAGGAGCATGTAATACAAACATATGAGCATGTCAAATGGACTGATATGACATGATAAATGTTTCCAAACCATCAAAATAATGCAAGCATGGCATGCCACACACTCATGCTCTTAAGGCCAACAAGCCAAATGCAAAGAAGCTATATTAAACATGCTATGATTGACTCAAACAACATGAGACAGACCTTGAACATGGAAATATAAGCATAAAAACTTCACAAATGTAAGCCTAAAACATGCTAGAAACTAAGGCACACAACCTAGGCATGTTAAGGCATCAAAAGGCATTACAAAGCAACTATGCAAGGCATGCAGAGAGTGCTAAAACCAACTTAGAAACATGTTATATCATGGCATAATAAGCATGAAATGCAGCCAAGACATGCTCAAAACACAACCAAACATGGTGCTCCTTTGGAGGCCAAAACTTGCCCTTTTCAAGGACATTAAGGAGAGGGGGTGGCCCCCTCCTTCTTGAGACTCTAAGGCATCATCTTCACCACTGAAATCCCTCAAGATTTCAGTGGTGGAGAGATCCTAACACCAAGGTCTCTGATCTCTCACAAAAAGGCACAAAATGGGGCCTTTTCAAGGCCTAAGGGTGGTCAAACCTACCCAAACCACCAAACACTCTTAATAAACAATAAAGAGGCCTAAAAAACAGAACTTTTTTGTATTATAGACTAAGCACAAAAACAGTTCTAAACTAGGTAAAAATAAGGTGCAAGAATGGGGTAAAAAGGGGTAGTTTTGTTACCTTTGAAGACCTCTTCAACAATGTTGGTGTTGTTGCCTTCCTTTGCTTGAATCCAACTCCAAAGCACCAAGAACAAACCTCTGGACCCTCAAAAACCTAGAGAAGGTGAAACACTAGGTGCTTGTGTGTGAAAGTATGGACTAAAGCACCTAGTGTACCAAAATGAGCAAGGAAAAGAGAGATAGGATAGATATAGTATTTCTAACCTAAAACCAGAGCCTCTCCTCTGTCTCTTCTCTCTAACCCTCCAATTTTTCTAACCCTTGAGCCAAGAGGAGAGAGCCTTCTCTTATAGGCAACAAAGCTTACAAGCTAAGTCAACCAAAGGCTCATCCCCTCCATACACGTGTATGGAGGGGAAGCAAAAGCTAAACAGCTGTCTAAAAATATCTCATAAAGCAGCTGCACAGTGGTCGGCAGGGCAAAATGGTCATTTTGCCAAAACAAGTGCCGACCGGCACAATATAGTGCCGGTGGCAACACTAGCCAGCCGGTGGTCTCCAGCCAGTGCCGGTGGTGTGTGGGGATGCCTCACAAAGCATTCCCTGCCCTTCCAAGGCAAAACACAAGTGTTTGGTGCAAAACCAGACACAAAACGGTCGAGTTCGGAGGTCCTGAGGCAAGGCGCGCGAGCCGAGAACTCCGGGAACTCCAAACGAACACAAACATGGATAATCACCGAGTGTTCCAACGGTGACGTCCAAGTCTTGAGGACGGTCAAAAATGGGGTGTCTACAAGTACGCATGACTCGCTCCAGACTGAGAGCAGTCTAGGAGGCAGTGGCGTCGGTCACTGAGGCTCGCACCTCACCAAGCAAGAAAAGACTCTGGAAGGTACTCATACTTAGAAAAATACTCTGCATTTTTTCATACTTCTTTGGGACTTTTTATCTTCACTTAGTAGTCACACGGTCTTCTTCCTTGTCAGGGTTTATTGGTCTCGAAGCGCGGTACCGTTTCGGTTATACCACTTTCAGGTCCCGGAGGTCCTTCGACTGCCATTGACATTTCCTCAGATTCAGACGACGATGATGAACTTCCCATTGCATCAAGGGTCACCGGGCTTAGAAATTGTAGAATGGTACTTCCAGATGTCAAAGAGGAACCAAGTGCTGAGGCCGAACCAGTTGCAACGGCTGAGCCCGTTGCGGAGGCTAAGCCGGCTGGTGAGAATAAGGTTGTAGATATGGAGAGAGATCATGATGCCCCCTTTGTCGAAAGTGAACAAGTCTCCCTAATGTGGAAGTTATAGAGGGTGTACTTGCTGAGGGTGCAGAGCCCTCAAACCCTGTTGATTCTGCCTATTCTGACCATTTCTCTGTCAATGGGTAGGATTTTGTCCCTAAGACCCAAAGGGAAGATCGCGGCGTAAGAGAGCCGCTAGAAGTTGCACCACCTCCCTTTGAAGCTGTATCTGGTGGTTCTTCCCAGTCCACTGAGTCTCCATTGGTTCAACAGAGCCCACTTCCAAACGTCCAAGTGGCTGAGGGGAGTGCAAGTGTAGCGGCTACTTCCACTGTTCCTGCTGTGGTCCCCCTAAATTTGGACCAACTTGTAGAGGAAGTTGTCACCCTAGCCACTCATGTTATTACTGCTGTCGCTGGGACCTCTGACCCAGTTACTTCGGCAACCTCTGAGCAGTTCGCGGACTTGTACCCCACTCATTTTCCCGAAGTGCCAGCTGACTTTAGGGTGTCCCAAGATTTTTATACTGGGATGGATACTACTACTATACCAAATCTGAATGTTGGAGACTACCCAATAGATAACCTCTTCCTGGAGCGGCGGAGTGATGGAGGCAGTTTTGGTTTGTCTCGCGAGATCAGCTCATCTGGCCAACTCTCCGCGTCCACACAATCCAAAGTCGCTGGGCAGTCGTCCTAGGGAGAGGTTCGTCGTCCTCAAAACTTCGGTCATTCTGCAAGTCTCCCCTTACGATCCAGGTTGGCGGTGGTGTGAAAGAGTCCCCACAGTCCTCGGGGAGGATTTTTTTTCTAAGTTATTGGGTTTCTTCTAAAGCTGCCCCCATCCTTGCCCGCATCCAGGCATTGCGCCCTAGCACTTTCACTGCTTTTAACATTCCTGGATCTATGATGCAAACAGCGCTGCTAGAGTCACTTGCCGACTTCATTCACGACCTCGCTACTAAGAAGATTCTAACAACCCCTAGCAACTTCGTGGAAAGTGCTAAGGTCAACCTGAACGGCTTTGAGAGGAATGGTTTGGACCTATCATGGATGAGGGATAGGGTTCAGGAAGTCGATGGCTTCCTTAAGCATGCAGACAATGTGGCAGTGATTGCATCCTTGGAGGAGACTGTCAAGGAGTGTGAGGGTGCCTTGGAGCATCACTGGCAGAACCTAGCTCGGTTCAAAGAAAAGTACTCTACGCTGGTTGCTCAGTTACCTCGGCATATAACCCTGATGGACTTCCTCATGAAGGGCTTGAATTGATGTATTGTGGCTTTGTTATGGCTCTTTTTCTTTGTATTTTTGCTATCTTTTTTTTCTTTCTTCTTTTCCTTTTGAACACTATAGTCATGCTATAGAGAACATTGTCTTCCTTTCACTGTCTCTTACATAACTTCTAAAGACAAGCAAAACTCGGGCCATGAATAGAACTTCATCACGACTAAGCTTTTTACATAGACAAAATTTCACATGGACAAAATTTCACTAAGTATGGAAAACTTCCTTGCACTAAGTTTTTACAAGAGTAACAAGTTTACTAAGTGTATAACCCTTTCTTTACACTTTGCTTTGGAAGTATTAACAAATAAACTTACAACTCTTCTTTTTTTAAACAAAAGAAATTAAGAAAATATTCTTTGACATACTTGGCGTTGATAGGGCCAGTTCTAAACCCATCATCTACTCTTGTCAACCTGTAATACCCGTTGATGCTTGCTTTAGCAACTTTGTAGGGCCCTTCCCATCTAGGTGAGAACTTGGGGATCGGTTGCCCCCGCACAATTGCGTCCACTATCTTCCACACCAAATCCCCCTCCTTGAACTCCCTGTGTTGAAAGACTGATTGTAGGCGCAAGCTATGGACTGATGATACTTTTCCATTGCCCGCAAAGCCCGATCCCTTCTTTCTTCAACTGCCTCTATGTCGTTTTTTCTACTGTCCTGAACTAAATATGTTGATATAGCCATTCTTGCTGAGGGTACTGCCAACTCAACTGGTAACACAATTTCGAACCCATATACTAGGGAAAATGGGGTTGCCTGAGTTAGCCTCTTCTTTGACGTTCTATACGCCCAAAGTGCTACATGGAGTTGTTCAAACAATGTGTCCCCTGCTTCATCCACCATTTTACTCAATATTCAGATGAGAGTTTTGTTGGTTGCCTCAGCTTGTCTGTTCCCTTACGGGTAGTATGGGGTAGACTTGTGGTGCTTGATCTGATAAGTGCCCAACAGTCTACCCACATGGGGGTTCACAAAGGGGGTCCCATTATCAGACAACATCACGTTGGGTATGCCAAACCTACAGATTATGTTTTCTTTGATGAAGTTGGCCACTGCTACCCCATCTACCTTCCTCATCGATATAGCCACTACCCACTTGGTACTAACTTCAATTGATGCAAGTATCAATCTGTGGCCCTTGGATTGCTGCGCTATAGGACCTACCAGGTCAAATGCCCAAGTATGAAACAGGTAAGGGGTCTTGATGTTGTGCAATTCAACTGCCAGTGCAAGTATCAAGTTCCCAAATTTCTGTCAAGATTGGCATCTCCTTACAATGTTTTTAGTATCTTCTTCTATTGTTGGCCAGTAGTAGCCGAGGTGAATAAGGTGCCCATATAATCGCTGCACTCCTTGATACTCTGCCTTGTGGGCTTCTCTCAGTACTTCGTTTGCCTCATCCTTTAATAAACACACCAAAGGTTTCCTTTCAAAACTTTTGTGGTACAGCTTGCCTTGGTGAAGGAAGAAGAGGGCCCGCCTCTAAACTCTAATTGCATCGGCTTTGCTCTCAGGCAATGTGCCATTTCCAAGATAGTCAATATATAGCTGCCTCAATTCCTCACTGCTTAAGAAATGGGCTTCTTCCTCTTTAGGATAGGACTGACATTTTGTGCATTGCCTCTGCAACTCAATGCTTTCATTTTCCATCTCTGGCCAGTAATACCCTTGCCTCTATATCCGTCGGTATAGACTGATATCTCTATTTCCATAAGACTTAGCATGGATCTGCTTAAGTCTGTAAGTTTCTTCTTGTCTACTGACACACCTTGCCAGCAGGTTATTGGGACCGCGAAAGTACAACTCTTCTATGAGAAGCATAAATGATGCAAGTTCTACTGTTCTGATTGTTCCCTAGCCTGTTTTCAACTACAGGATTATATCTACTTTCCACCACTCAGCAACTTGCTCTGTATGTTCTTCGGCAAACACTATTGGTGTTGTTCTTTTCTCAATGATGATGGCTATACTATCATCTGGTACATCCACCTTTGCCCCCTGTGTAGCCAAGGCATTGGGGAAATGGCTGTGTGTTCGAGGGGTATGCTGGATTTGGACATCATCAAACTGAGTGAGCAACCTTTGAACTACGGTGCGATATGGGGCTAATAGAGGCTCCTTCAAGACGAAATCACCTAATGTTTGCTTGACAGCTAGCTTGGAGTCGCCCCAAATTTTTAACTTGCGGAGGCCCTTCTTTTGGGTAGTAATTAGACCCAGTATCAAAGCCTCATATTTAGCCTCGTTGTTTGAACATTCAAAGTCAAGCTTATATGATAGATGAAACTTCTCTCCTTCTTGACTGGTTAGTGTTATGCCAACTCCACCTTTCCCAACTCTGGAAGCTCCATCAAATTTTAAGTCCAAATAAGTTTCAACTACAACTGCTGAGACATGGACCTCACTTGGTAGAGGTACCTCTACAGGTTCATGTCCACCAGATGGGAATTGGGCCAGTAAGTCTGCAAGTGCTTGGATCTTAAGTGATGTCATATTCTGCTAGAACTAAAAGCCATCTTCTCATTTTTCCAGTCAAAGCAGGCCTGCTCAGCAAGTAACGGACTGGATCACTCCGGGTCACAACCTGGATCGGGTGTGCCAAAAAATAGTAGCGCAACTTCTGCACTGTGAAGATTAAGGCTAAACAATGCCTCTCAATTAGGGTATATCATGACTCGGCACCATTGACTTTGCGACTGATGTAATAGATTGGCTTCTCAATGCCATCCATGTCTTAGGCAAGTAGAGCTCCAATAGACCGAGGTATAGAGGTCAGTTACAGTAGCTGAGGCTTTTCGGGTTGTAGGGTAATCATTGTAAGTGGAGAGGTAAGTGCTTTCTTCACCATATCAAATACCTGTTGGTGTTCTTGCAACCATTCAAACTTGTGATTCTAGTGTCCCAAAAGAAAAGGTTATCTCAGCAAGGGCTGGAATGAACCTCCTAAGGTATGACACGTTGCCTAGGAATTTCTTTAAGGCCTTTTGAGAGTGTGGCGGTGGCATCTCCATGATTGACTTCATCTTATCCCCACCTACTTCGATCCCCCTTTGGTGTACAAGAAAACCAAGGAACTTGCCAGTGGTAACTCCGAAGGCACAATTGAGAGGGTTCATCTTTAGGCAGAATTTGCGGCAACACTGAAAAACTTTTTCCAAGTCGCAGAGGTGTTGATCTACCTTAATAGACTTGACCACCAGATCATCCACATATACTTCCACTTCATGATGCAACATGTCATGGAACACTGCAGTCATAGCGGGTTGGTAGGTTGCCCCCGTATTTTTCAAACTGAAAGGCATCACCATATAGAAAAAATTTCCCAAGGGCGTTCTAAAAGCCGTCTTTTCTGCATCTTCTGGTGCCATTTTGATCTGGTGATAACCACTGAACCCATTCATGAAGGAGAACATCTGATGGCCCGCCGTAGAATCGACAAGTGTGTCAACAAAGGGCAATGGAAACTCATTTCAGGAAGGCCTTATTCAGGTCACGAAAGTCTACGCAAGCCCTAATCAGGCCGTTCTTCTTCTTCACAGGCACAATATTTGCTAGCCAGGTTGGGTATTGTATAGGCTCAATGAACTTGGCCCTCTGCAAGTTTTCTACCTCCGCCTTAATCTTTGCTTCAAGATAAGGGTGATACTTTCGAGCATGCTGCTTGATTGGCTTAGAGTTTGGAACAGTGTCCAGATGATAAGTAACAAGGGATGGGTCAAGACCAGGCATCTCATCATATGTCCAAGCAAAGACGTCACTGTACCGCTTTAGTAGTGTTATCAATTCTGCCTTAGCTGCTGCAGCCATTGTATCGCTGATAAACACGGGCTTGCTCTGCCCTAGTAAGTCATTGAGGTTGACCTCAGCAAGTACCTCCTGCTGCAGTTTGGGTCTATCTTGCATGCATTCAAGGGCGGGCTCAGGCGTCTCTACCAACCCTTCTTGGGACTCATCACCGTCATGTTTATTCGTCTTGGGGCCATCCTCCCAAGGTATGAAGTCTAGCCCCCAAGACTATCATAGGTAGTAAACGGTCTTGCCATCCTCGCGTACCTTAACAATCTTGGGCGGAGGACTTGTGGCCTTGCTACTCCTTTTCTGCCCACTACTTTCTGGAGCAGCCTCTACATCCCGAATATCTTCCTACTTTGGAAATTTTACCGTTGCAACTTTACCAGTCCTTGGAGTTTCATCCATTAGCAACTCAATAAAGAAAACTACATCCGAATAGTGTGCCTCCTCCACTCCAAATGGCTTTTCAGACGCATTTATGGTTACTGTGTGCTTTCCCAACTTTGCCTTCACACATTGGTGACAACTTGACGGGATAGCCCCACATTGGTGCATCCAAGCTCTACCAAGTATCATATGGTAATTTGTGTCCGCTTTAATCACATGGAACTTAGTTGCGGAACGAATCTCACCAACTGCTAAGTCCACGACAACATGGCCCTTAGTAACTTTTTTCTCACCACCAAAACCCATCACGGTGATGGGTTGGTGAACCATCTTGGACTCTAAGATACCAGCCTTTGCAAAGGTGTCAGTAGTGATGATGTTTATGGACGCCCCACCATTGAGAAAAGCATGCTTGAACTCTACATCATTGATGTAAGCTGTGACAAAAAGAGGACGGTTATGAGGAAATGTGTATGCTCTGTCTGCTTCTTGGAAAGTAATGGCCCCATAATCTTCCTGGATACGCCAAGGCACATACTTCTTGGCCTCAGCAACTTCGACATAGTGCACTTTGGAAATGATAATGAGGGCCTTTATTGCTTCCAACCTGGCGGCTTGGCTCTGCCCCAGCTGGTCAAAGAAGGTGCAAAACTTAACAGAGTTTTGCAAGGCCTGAGCATGAGTATCCTCTGCGAATTTTGCCTCTGCAAGTATTGTCTCAGGGAGTTGGCAGCTAGCGATTTCTTCTAACTCATCATAGTAGGACGCCATGTGCACTTGATTGCGCACAGGCCCAAGGTATCCAATCATATGTACATTCTTCCCCTTCTCTTTGTGGTTAGGATAAGAGTCCTTCCTTATATCACGATTACCGGCATCTTTAAACTTCAACTCATTTGCGTCAACTTTCTTCTTGAAGATACTTTTCAAAGTCCAACAGTCTCTAGTAGGGTGTTTGGTGGTTCTGTGATAGATACAATAATTTGGGCTTTCTTTGTCCTTTTTGGTTGGAGGGACATCAATCGGTGGCAAACTAAGTTCACCATCGGCTACCCATTCTTTAACCAAGGCCTTAACATTCTCAATGCTGCAAGGATATGGATTCTTATCCTAAAAACTCTTCCTCTTTCGAGAGGATAACGCATCCCCTTGCAAGCAGTTCCCTCCTACAGAGGTTACCGCAGCAACTCTACTATTGCGGGAGTAGCGGTGACTGTCATGAGATCTATGCAAAGGACCAGTGGTACTGAGGTTCCTAGCTGCCTCAACCAAGGCTGAAAAGGTAGGCAGATTATGGTTCACCAAGAAAATTTTATAGTCGCGTATGGCATCCTCCACACATATGCTGACTAAATGGGCCTCATCCACTGGTTCATGACAGTCAATAGCTTTATCTTGGAACCGCTTAACATAGTCTAGTATATCTTCACCTTCTTTTTGGACATCTCGCCCAAGTGTGAGGGTTGTAACTTTCTCTTGGACTTGGAAGAACTTCGTGTGGAACTTGTTCACCATCTCCTCCGAACTCTTGATCAAGTTGGGAGCCAAGTTCACATACCAGTTGTAAGCTCTTTCAGTAAGTGATTTGGAGAACTTCCAAAGGCGCAAACAGTGGTCACTACCATGGACACTAAGAGTTTCAATGAACCTCACGATGTGTTTTCTGGCATTGCCTTGTTTCCCATCGAACTTAATAAACTTGGGCACTGTATACCCAGTTGGGTATGGCATGGTTAATATCTCCTGAGAGTATGGGGGTTTCACATCTGAGTTGGGAAGAGATGGTAGTTGCTTTTTGCTGCGCTCTTGCTCGAGCATAGCTTGTACATTGGCTAGAGTAACAAAGTGAGTGGGCTGGAATGGTCCAATCTACTCCTAGGTAACTAAACCAGCAGTCGTACCGTTCGCTTGAGGTACCACCGGAGGCACCTGGATCGGAGCTCGAACCTCAGGGAACAGGTTAGGTACTGGGTTTGGGAGTGCTATAGGCAGAGGTGCTTACGCTGTGGCTGGTCTGGACGCCATGGCCATAATAGCCTCAGTGAGAGTTTACAAAGCTGCCAGGATCTCCCTCTGTGTGTCCTGGAGTGACTGGGCTGCCTCAACTACAACACTGTGGTCACAGTCCTCCGCATGTGCTACCCCGCCATTGGAAGAGCCTTGCTGTTGTGGGGGTTATTGAACTTCTTCCTCAGCCATTTTTTCCAATGAAGTGTGTAAACCACTGCGGGTATGAACCATCAACAAAGCAGCCTCCCCGGTAAAGTTGCTAGAAATGTAGAGGTGTTCAAGGTTAGAAAGATGATTAGAGAGCCAAAACTATGCTAATAGTCCAAGAGTGGTGGAATGATTGGAGAATGAGCAGCAGCAAATGTCTGGAATGTTAGAGAGTGAGCGGCTGGGTGAAGGTGAAGCAGGTAGCTCAAGAAGATGACAATGACAGTGCGCAAATGGGCAGCATCTCCCCTAAGTTCCCAAAATTCCTCCTCTTGAACCTTGGGAAATGGGTCCTATTTATAGGCTTTTCCTTGGTACAAAGAGGACACCAAGTGGCCAAATAGAGAGAAGACAGGTGTCCCTAAAGATCGCACAAAATATTCTTCCTTGAGCCACCAGGATGAAGGTGCCACGTGTCCCTCTGCATGTACTGTGTACTGTCTGTTTGCCTCCGCAACTACCTTTTTGAGCCTCAGCAAGTGTAGTTGCGATGGGAGTGTTTGGCGCTGCAACTCTCTTTTGAGCCTCAGCAAGTGCAGTTATAGCCGGAGTGTTTGCCTCTGCACTTGCCTTCTCAGCCTGAACCTCAGCAAGTGCACTTACAGCGGTGAACCATGCCGCTGCACTTGCCTTCTCGGTTCTATTTGGTCAATACATGCATTCTCAGGACTCCATTAGCCTGCTGTCGGCCATGTTTGTGTTCACCTCAGTGAAACCTCTACCCTTAGTCACCTAACCACAAACTCCCCAGTTTCCCAGGGCGAAGGCCACAGTCAAACCTGCTATCAGTCGTGCTGTGCCTTAGCACCAAGCCCAAAGGGGCTTCTTTGCTCCTTTCTATGCAACCAAGGCAGGTCCATAACCTGGGTGAATGGAAAGGGAATCCCTTGTGCTTGCGCTGCCCTGCTCCCATCTTCGCAAGGTCGCCGCGGTATACTGGTATCTATGGACCTGCTATCAACTCCAACCAGTAAGACTTGGGGCCTGTTGTCAGCGCCAAGTTAATATAACTTTGGAGGGGGCCTGCTATCAGTGCCAAGCATTAGCCTCTACTCGCAGAGGAAAGCCTCTCTTAAAGGCTGCTATCACCTTGGCAGGATATTCCTTCTGCAACTTAGTTGCTACGGTCGTAGTTGCTGCGGTAACTATTTCCCACGGCGAGTTTAGACGGTAAGATCGACAATATTAGAGATGGCGGCGCTGACAAAATGCCTCCGCAACTTGGGCACTGCAAGTACTACCTCTGCAACTTAGTTGCTTTGGTTTTCTCCTTCCTTCATCAACTTCGGATGGCGACGGAACCGAAGATATTAGAAATGGCGGCGTTAAGGAAAAGTGCCTCAGCAACTTTCCAGCTGCATATGTTTTCTCTGCAACTTCACTTAGGCAATTTCCTTCGTGGAGTCCATTTAGACCCTTGGTGGCTCAAACCTACTTCGGCCCACTGTTAGCCCACTTTCCTTGGGCTTTAGCCCATGCTTCTTCAGTCATTCCTGGTCGCCTTAAAGGGGCGACCCCAGCACTTTGGTCCATAGTTAATTTAGGGCTTAATTTCTGACCGTCTACATTTGCCCTTGCGCATATGGGGGACACACTCCTTGTTTCCCGCGCATGCATGACGTCAACAAATAACCCAGGGGTTGCGTCGATTGGGTCAAAAGTTACGTCGGCTCTGAAAAGGTGCCCCCTTTGACTGATGAGTCATAATGGGCCTAGGGAAGCGTGTTGGCACCCTTTTGCTGCTTCCTTTATAAATAGTGCCCCTTAGGTCCACCGGTCCCCCACCTCCGCCACAACACACTTTCTTGTCTCATTGTCTTCTTCTCTTTCTAGCTCCCACCTTCCAAAGTCTTCTTGTCTTTTCTTTATTCTCCTTCATGGCCACCACTAGGTTCCTACTCGACAGCGTTGTCCCTCCCAGTATTGAGTGGAGGAGTGCCCC
Organism: Camellia granthamiana; assembly: GCA_036172215.1. NCBI lineage: Eukaryota > Viridiplantae > Streptophyta > Magnoliopsida > Ericales > Theaceae > Camellia > Camellia granthamiana. The sequence goes on from CM069912.1 coordinate 87,713,127, forward strand.
ATATTTTTGGAGGGCTTGTTGATCCACTTTGGAAGGTAGTTGACTTTTTTGTTCCCGAAGCCCTTTCTTTAGATGAGCATTTGCACCCCTTTGGTGAGGCCTTTTTGGATGACGCTGACATGGTGAACCCAGCCTCTATGCTGCGGTTCCATGTGGAGCGCGGTGACTTTCCTCACACATACATCTATTACCGCACCTACTCGAGCCCTACGGCAGACTGGTCTCTTTAGGTTGATGATGTCAATGCGGACAATGATTTTGAGCAGCGCTTGAGGGATGTTCATCTCTTCAACGCTATTTTGATTTCAACAGAGTTGTCTGTGCGCAAGGTGCAAACCAATACTGTTACGGTTGTTTCCCGCTAAAGCCGCGACATTCACACTTTTGTCCTGGCTTGGGGGTAAATAACCCTAACCCTTGAAGATGTAGTTGTTCTCCTTCGTCTGAGTACCCGTGGGGACTACCCTTTTGATCTCACTTCGCTGACTGCTGCAGAACAGATTGCTGTGACTGCCCTCCAGGGTGTATTTCGAGAGGCACAGAAGTACGGCTCTTGGTACGATCTTAGGACTGGGGAACTACTTCCAGAGAGGCCCCAAAGAGACAAGACCACCTATCTATCCTGGCTAAAGCACTTTTTCAAGGTCATGCAACCAGTTATGGGTGATGTTACCGAAGACAATTGCAACTCTATAGTTGGCCCGGGTTACCGCGAGAACTTGTACTTAACCGCCTTCGTCAGTTATTTCATCTCCTTTTTTGTTCTTCCCAACAACCCTGCTGAGAGGATCAATCCTTTGGTGTTCCCTCTTGTTGTCAAACTGTGCAGCGGTAGTCAGATCTCCTTGGCCCCTCTCTTTTTGGGAAATTTATATTTCTGCCTCGACCTCATCCATTCAAACATGGAGAGATCCATGGGCCGCTACGATGTGTCGAGCTTTGTTCATACCCAGTTTCTGACCGCCTTCTTCTAAGAACGGTTCCCTGTTGTGGGCCCCATCCCTAAAGAACACGACCCCTTCTTTACCGATGAAGTCCTTGATGCAAAGGGTCATCTCGTCCTAGATGCAGAAGGGCGGCCCGTCACAAGACAAGTATGCCAATCTCTCCCTCGTATTTCCAGATGGTCTGGCATTGACACTAACAAGCCCTTCATGGATCACATCGATCACATGGAGGAGTGTGTGTTCCGTCCCTTCACTCAGCCTCTTCCAGGCATCTTTGTGGTTCCATTTTATTTCTTTGAGGCACGTCATGTTGATTTCTCTCTCAACAGTGTCCGGGCCAACTCCCTTCTTATTGCTGCTATGATACGTCCCGGATTTCTACCCATGTGGAACGTGGAGGGCATGTCCAACGTAGTCTATCAACCAGACAGGGTCCTTAGGTAGTTTGGCATAAATCAGGGCGTCCCACATGCCCCTCCACCTTAGACTGATTTTCACCAGAGCTTTTAGCGGTTTGCCTGTGATTATACCGCTCTACTTGTGGAGGGCTTAGGCTTCATGGAGCTTCCCTCACTTGGGAGAGAGGGCACCTTCACTCTCGATAACTTGTTGTTCTGGCACCGCAACCTCAATTCTTTCTTCAACTTTTGTAACAGTGATCCGGTTGTCCCTACGACGGAACCTATTCTGCGACTTTCTTCGATAAAGGAATTTTGACCCCCGAGGCCTAGAGGTGGTGGGACTTTCTTCGATAGACAATTCAGTGAAGTAAATGGCATCAGAATAACAGGCTTCATAAGTTTCGAAGGGCCTTTTTGTAGCCTGAATTGTCACCGTCTTCTTTCCCCATTTAGCCTTAACACACTGATGACAACTCGACGGTACAACTCCATATCTACGCATCCAGGTCCTCCCTAGAATGATGTGATTGTTTGCCTCAGAGTCAATAATATGGAACTTGGTGGCCGTGCGAATCTCTTTGACAACTAAATCAACTGTTACGCATCCTATAGTAACTCTCCTTTCTCCACCGAAGCCAATGATGACTATTGGCTCCTTCACAATGCGCTCTTTAGAGATTTTGGCCTTCTCTAGAGTAGCGCGGGTCATAATGTTGATAGAGGCCTTACTGTCTAGAAAGGCCCTTTTGAATTCAACACCATTAATATAAGCAGTTACATAAAGTGGGTAGTTGTGAGAAAAGGGATACTTTCGGCCAGTCTCGAAGAAAGTAATGGCACTAGCTTGCTCTTTTGCCTTTCTCGGGATGGATCCCTCAGTTGACATGCATTCCTCATGGTGTGCCTTGGGCTATATTAATGATGGCCTTGGTGATTTATGTTAGAAGGTAGGTAACTTGTGATTAACTAGAAACAATTTGTACCTATTCAATGCCCCCTCTAGATAGATTTGAACTAGATAACTCTCCTCCACAGCTTCATAGCAATCCACAGCCTTGTCCTAAAACCTTTTGACGTAGTCAAGGATGTCCTCACTTTCTCGTTGCTTTTCCTTACACAATGTAAGTGACCTTTTCCGCCACTTGAAAGAACTTGGAGTGGAACTTGTTAACCATTTCCTCCCAACCTTGGATAGAGTTTGGAGCTAAATTAGCATACCAACTATATGCTCGGTCAGTGAGGGACTTAGAGAACTCTCTTAATCGAAGGATGTGGTTCGAACTATGAATACCCGGAGTCTCGATGAATTGCACAACATGTTCTCAAGCATTTCCTTGTTTGCCATCGAATTTGATGAACTTCGGTACCATATACCCCTCAGGGTATGGATAGGTTAGCATCTCAATAGGGTATGGTGGCTTGACATCCGGGTCGGGCAAAGAGGGTAAAGTCCTCCTTGCCCTGTTCGAGATCGAACATAGTTTTGCACATCGGCAAGAGTGAGAAATTGTTGAGGGAGAGAGTTTGATGGTGGCATTCCCAGAATTTGGCTTATGGACCCAAAGACTAAGCTAGAAGCGGCTTGGCCATTCTGGTGTTGAGAATTCGTCATTGGTGAAGACACTTGACGATACTAGCCATCAACACCTATGGACATGCAAGTTGGTGATGGGACATTGAATTGAGGTCCATAAAGTCCACTGCATGTCACAGTTATACCGGGTTGGGCTTGCAAATTTGTTGCCGGCACCAAAGGAGGCCCGCTCTGTAACCCTCAAAAATATACATAAAACCCATCATTTTAGACATGCAGTGATATAAAAGGAATCAACACCTTTCTATTCATCAGAGTAGTTCTTACAACAGTATTACATGTTAACAACAAAAGCAAATGCCCTAAAGGCTTACAGCTTTCCAAGTTAACACTTGGTTACAAAGAGAAGAGTACTAACTCTATACAAAATAAGCCCTTGGCTTGAACTACATGTAATACAAACAAAATAATCAAAAGAGTCTTCAACTCCCAGAACCATCCAAGCTATGTCCTTGGGGGGTGGCATGCTACCTGTACCTGAAAATGATGTCCCGTATAGGGTGAGCCAATGCCCAGTAGAGATATGCTAAACACAATATAAGCAGTACTAAGACATTAGCAATTGATAAACGTTCGACTCACATAGATCAATTCATAATCCATTTCCATTACATGTTCACTAAGTCCATGTTTCATTTCATTTTCCATTTCTTATCAAAATCACAATTCACGACTATGACTTAGAAACCTGGCCAAATTATGAGACAGTGACTCATATTAAACATTTCCCACTTCACAATAGATAAGCATACTAGCTGTATCAACATTTCAACAGATAAGCATATGAGCAATATCAACACTTCCATAGATAAGCATATGAGCTGTATCAACACATTAACTGATAAGCATATGAGTTGTATCAATGGAGTCCATCCCCTATCTCCGCCCAAACAATATCCGGTTTAGAGGTCCATCCCCTATCTTCCCCTAAACCATAGAGTACATCCCCTATCTCCTCCCACACACACAACGTATATACACATAGGTCATATACATAATCAATCAATACATAAAGTTAATGTATTCTGTCAACCATCATACTCTATGACACATCCAATTGATTAGTTTTAGTTTGCCAACAATCAAAACTACCCTCCACCGGTAGCCCAAAGCAATTATTTCTAAACAGATAATAAAAGCACCAACAGATAAAATATCCGCATTTTCAAAAGTGAACGATTTATTAATCCGACTCCACTATTCCATCTCATAATGAACCATTATCGTTATATTCAGCTCAATTTCACAAATTCATAACAAATGTCATTAATTACACTAATGACCCAAACATGGCATTTTCCCCCTTTCTCACAATATTGACCCCAAGGATCCAAATATTACTAACAACCTCAATATACTCATTTTGCAACCCAAATACATATTTATGGTTCAAAAGAAACAAAACCCTCTTTTCAAAATTATCCAAACGCCCGGTGGAGGGTCCAACACTGCAGAGGAAAATACTGGGAGATGGAAAATCACGCTCGAGCATCAAAACACCCGCTCGAGCAGAGAAGCAACAACGAAGGGCCCGCTCGAGCGTGAAGGCAAAAATCTGGGCAACTACTTTTGGTTTCTAAGCTCAACCAACTTGTTTCAAACCTGCCCAACACAACCCAAGACTCAAATACAAAGAGTAAAGGATGTAAACGAGATATATACAACGGCTAACATCCACGGAACCAAGTTCGGATCACTGTACAACAAGGGGTAAAACCCGGGATCGCTATAACCTCCCCCTCTTAAAGAATTTCGTCCCCGAAATTAAATACAAGTTTTCGAAAACCAGTTTTCTCCATTCTCAACAATATTACAACATAGTATTAAACAACCCGACCCATTACCGGTCAATCCCATCTCTTTTCAAGAGGCAAATCACAATATATAAAACAACCTGCATTATCAACATGCATTCCTTTGAAATTTGACAATTTCATCACATTTTCCACAGTTCATTAACATATGCAACATTAATGTTATGCTTGCATTTCCACAATATACTTAACATACACAATGTTAAAACAAACTTCCATTTTGAGGAAAGTTCCAAAGTATACTTCCATAACCAAAACATTTACAATGTTTTACAACTTAAGACATATATAATGATCTTAAAGTTCATTAATATTACAAAATTTCAATACACGATTATTCATCAACAAACACGTCCGGATATTTCTCACGGATTTCCAACTCACGTTCCCAAGTGGCTTCCTCCACTCCGTGATGCTTCCACAAAACTTTAACCAAGGGAATGGTCTTGCCTCGCAAGACTTGATCCCGTCTATCCAAGACCCGAACCGGTCTCTCCTCATACGAGGCATCCTCATCTACCTCCAAATCGGTCCAATCCAACACATGGGATGGGTCCGGCTCGTACTTCCGCAGCATACTAACATGAAATACGTCATGTACCCCGGACAACTGCGGTGGCAAAGCCAAACGATAAGCAACCTCCCCAATTCTCTCAAGGATCTCAAAGGGGCCGATAAACCGAGGGGATAGCTTCCCACTCTTCCCAAACCTCATCAAACCTCGCCTCGGTGATATTTTCAAGAAAACGTGATCACCCGTCTCAAATGCCAAAGGCCTCCTCCTACAGTCGGCATAACTCTTTTGGCGACTCTGGGCTGTAACAAGCCTCCTACGGATAAGCTCAACTTTCTCCGTCGTCTCTCTAACCAACTCCGGGCCCAACAAAGGTGCATCACCCACCTCGGCCCAACAAACTGGAGACCTACACGGTCGGCCATACAAGGCCTCAAACGGTGCCATACCGATACTCGACTGGAAACTGTTGTTGTAGGCAAACTCTACCAAGGGTAAGTGCCTCTCCTACGTCCCACTAAAGTCAAGCACACAACCCCGAAGCATATCCTCAAGGATCTGAATAGTACGCTCGGACTGCCCGTCAGTCTGAGGATGATAAGCCGTACTAAAGGTCAACTTAGTACCCAAGGCACTCTGCAAACTCTGCCACAACCTAGCAGTAAAACGAGGATCTCTATCTGAGACGATCGTCACTGGGACCCCGTGCAACCTCACTATATCCCGAATATACAAGTCGGCAAGATGATCTACCGAATCTCTCACACGCATAGGGATAAAGTGCGCCGACTTAATCAACCGGTCTACAACCACCCAAATAGCATCACTACCCCGCTAAGTCCTTGGAAGACCTACAACGAAGTCCATAGTGACATGCTCCCACTTCCACTCGGCAATAGGCAAGGGTTGCAACAAACCCGCTGGCCTCTCATGCTCGGCCTTCACTTGCTGACAAGTAAGGCACTTAGACACAAAAACTGCCACATCTCTCTTCATTCCCCGCCACCAGAACTGGCGACCCAAATCCCGATACATCTTAGTGCCTCCCGGATGCACCGCAAGGCGTGAATGGTGAAACTCTCGGAGTACTTCCTCTCGGCAAGACTCCGGCACAAACAAACGGTCCCGGTATCTCACACTCTGGTCGGGATACACCATCAAACCCTTCTCAACCTTCCCACTGGAGATCTTCTCTTGGAGGGATTCTACCTCAAGGTCACCTCTCTGTGCCTCTAACACTCGAGTCATAAGGGTAGGCTGTGCAACAACAGAAAACAGGGCCGCAGCCTCAACAGATTCGCCCAGAAGCAAATCAAACTCGCCAAGTGCCCCCAACATCTCCCACTCCCGGATGGCTATACAAGGTACATCACCTATGGATTTCCTGCTAAGGGCATCGGCCACAACATTGGCCTTTCCTGGGTGATAGTGCAACTCAAAATCATAGTCCTCAATGAACTCCATCCACCTTCTCTGCCTCAAATTTAGGTCTCTCTGCGTAAACAGATACTTCAAACTCTTATGGTCCGAGAATACCTCGAACCTCTCACCATAAAGGTAGTGCCTCCAAATCTTCAAGGCAAAGATCACGGCTGCTAACTCTAGGTCATGTGTAGGGTAATTCTTTTCGTGTATTTTCAGCTGACGTGAGCCATAGGCAACCACTTCCCCCTCTTGCATCAACACACAACCCAAACCCTCTCGTGAAGCATCACAGTAAACCGCATAACCCAACCCTCTCTCCGGAATAATCAAAACTGGAGCGGTGGTCAATCTAACCTTCAACTCTTGGAACGACTTTTCACAAGTCTCACTCCATACAAATTTGACCCCTTTCCGCGTCAACCTAGTCAACGGCGAAGCTAGCCTGGAGAAATCCTCCACAAACTGGCGGTAATACCCAACTAATCCCAGAAAACTGCAGATCTCAAAAACGCTCTTAGGTTGTGCCCAGTCTTGCACTGCCTCAGTCTTGGATGTATCAACAGACACGCCTTCCCTGGATACCACATGGCCTAAGAACTTGACTTCTCCTAGCCATAACTCACATTTCCCAAACTTGGCATATAGCTTATGGGCTCTAAGCAATTCAAGCACCACTCTCAAGTGTTCCTCGTGCTCCTCCTCCGAAGGTGAATAGATAAGAATGTCGTCCACGAAGACGACCACAAAGTGATCCAAGAATTCCCGGAAGATCCGGTTCATCAAGTCCATAAAGACTGCCGGTGCATTGGTGAGCCCAAATGGCATCACCAGAAACTCATAATGGCCATACCGCGTACGGAATGCCGTCTTCGGAATATCCTCCGCTCTGACCCTCAACTGGTGGTAACCCAATCTCAAGTCTATCTTAGAGAAACAACGGGAACCCTTCAACTGGTCAAACAAATCATCTATACGGGGCATAGGGTACTTATTCTTAACCGTGGCCCGATTCAACTTCCGGTAGTCGATACACAGTCTCAAGGCGCCATCTTTCTTTTTAGCAAAGAGGGCCGGTGCTCCCCACGACGAAACACTAGGGCGAACAAATCCCTTATCTAGCAATTCCTGGAGCTGAATCTTCAACTCACTCAACTCGGCTGGGGCAAAACGATACGATGCCATAGAAATCGGCGCCGTGCCAGGCACTAAATCAATAGAGAACTCTATCTCTTGGTGAGGTGGCAAACTAACGAGATCCTCGGGAAAAACATCCGAATACTCACAAACCACCCTCGGCAATACAATCTGGGTCTCATCACACTCACCACTCATGAAGCTAGCAAGAAGACCACTAAGCTCACTCCGCCCTCGCAGATCATACACCGGTGGCAATACACTACCAACCCGATCCCCAAGAAATGGAAACACTCCCCGCTCAAGGTATGTACTGTGATCCTCTGGCGCTAGCAATCAATAACAGCCCGGTATGACGATAGCCAATCCATACCCAAAATAACATCAAAACCTTTCATGGGCATAACTACAAAAGGAAACGGAAGCCGACGATCGGCGATCTCTATATCGCAACCTCTACATCCGTGTTTCAAAATCAATTCACCCCCAACAGGTGACACTATACATATAGGAGATACTAACTGTGCCAACTCCAACTCCAAAACAAATGCAAATGCAACAGATACAAAAGAATGGGACGCACCCGTATCAATCAATACACTAGCAACCGAGTTGCAAAACAGAAAAGTACCTCTCACAACTGATGGAGCCGGTACTAGGTCCTGCGCGGTAACAGCATACACGCGCCCCGTAGGCCCCTGATCCACCTGCTCACCTCTAGGAGCAAAAGACTGCTGCACAGACTGGTATGACGGAGCTCCCGGATTGGCCCTCGAGGCCTGCACAGACTGAGCTGGCTGATAACTCTGCGTCTGCCTAGAACCAGACGCTCCCGAAGTGGCACTCAACTGTAGGCAAAACCTCTTCAGGTGCCCAGGCTGACCACACTGATAACAAGACAAAGGCTGGCCCCTGCCCTGACTCTGGCCCTGAGGTCGAGCTGAAGAAGAAGCAGCTCGCTGACCCCCTCCCTTCTGTGGGCAAACTGAAGACTTGTGACCCAACTGGCCACATGTGAAACAAGTCAAGCCTCCCTGATTACCTCTCCCGGAGCCTGCACTGGGCACTGGAAAGGTCGATCTAGCCAGACCACCCTAAGACTGCTGAGGGTTAAAACCCCTCAGTCTCCTGCCATCACCCTGGCCATCTTGGCTCCTCTTGGAGCCTCTATGCTTCTCATCATCCTCCTCCTGCATCATAATCTCCATATGAGCTGCAGCATCCACCAAACATCTATACTCTCGAATGAAAGACCCTCAAATCCTCAACTTGAGTCCACGCCTCAACTTCCGCTCAAACTCAAAGCAACGGCGCTCCTCGGATGCCACAAGCTCAGGTGCAAACCTGGACAAGCTAGTAAAAGTAGCCTCAAACTCGGCCACTGACAAACCCTGCTGTTTAAGCTGGTAAAACTGTTCCCTCAGCTTCTCCCTGGCAGCTGAAGACAAGAACTTCTCCTGGAAAGCATTTACAAAAGCCTTCCATGCACCACCAACACTGCCTTTCTCGTACTTCCACCATTGACACGTATCTCCCTTAAGCTGGAAGGATGCCAAGGTCACCTTCAACGCTCCGTCCTCGATGCCAAGCATCTCGAACGTCTTATTCATCTACTCCAACCACTCATCAGCCTTAAGTGGCTCTTTCGGGTCCCCAACAAACTCGTCCGGGTTAGACCGGAAAAACTCCCTCTTCAAGAAAGAAGGCCCTGCCTCAGTAACCTGATTCTCAGCTCTGAGAATACCCAAAGCTCCTGCTATCTCTCGGGCCAAGGCACTCATAGCCTGCTGACCCACTGGCTCGGCCACATTGGCCTGACCAACTCCCTCCTGCACTACCGAAACGTCATCCAGTAATGGTACCTCCTGCCTCCCAGACCTACCACGCCTACCACCTCGTCCTCGTCCTGACATCCTATTAAAGGTAACGAAGACGTTAGCACATTTACAAATGTGCCGAAACTAAACACTCGCGTCCTAATGCATGGACAACTGTAATTCACTCCACGTAAGCACATAAACACATAAGCACTTACGAATTTCATTCCCGGATAATGATAGTCCCAAGGCGTTACTGGAGTTCTGGTTAGAAACAGCATTGATCAAGTGCTTTTCCAACAAGACTCACAGAAACCCAAGGATCTAATCAATATCCTAGAAATCAAATCCCATACCCAAGTAGTCACATCAGGATGTTATCACACAAGCATATAACATTACATCTAAGTCTCTAACAAGCGAGACAAACCCATTGTGATACTAATCACTTCCCACGTACCCAAAGTATTCGAACCCGATACGCTCTGATACCAAGTTGTAACGCCCTCAAAAATATATATAAAACCATCATTTTAGACATGCAGTGATATAAAAGGAATCAACACCTTTCTATTCATTATAGTAGTTCTTACAATAGTATTACATGTTAACAACAAAAGCAAATACCCTAAAGGCTTACAGCTTTCCAAGTTAACACTTGGTTGCAAAGAAAAGAGTACTAACTCTATACAAAATAAGCCCTTGGCTTGAAATACATGTAATACAAACAAAATAATCAAAAAGAGTCTTTAACTCCCAGAACCATCCAAGCTATGTCCTTGGAGGTGGCATGCTACCTGTACCTAAAAATGATGTCCCTTATAGGGTGAGACAATGCCCAGTAGAGATATGCTAAACACAATATAAGTAGTAACTAAGACATTAGCAATTGATGAACGTTCGACTCACACAGATCAATTCATAATCCATTTCCATTACATGTTCACTAAGTCCATGTTTCATTTCATTTTCCATTTCTTATCAAAATCACAATTCACGACTATGACTCAGAAACCTGGCCAAACAATTTATATGAGACAGTGACTCATATTAAACATTTCCCACTTCACAATAGATAAGCATACTAGCTGTATCAACATTTCAACAGATAAGCATATGAGCTATATCAACACATTAACTGATAAGCATATGAGCTATATCAACACTTCCATAGATAAGCATATGAGCTGTATCAACACATTAACGGATAAGCATATGAGCTGTATCAACGGAGTCCATCCCCTATCTCCTCCCAAACAACATCCGGTTTAGAGGTCCATCCCCTATCTTCCCCTAAACCGTGGAGTACATCCCCTATCTCCTCCCACACACACAACGTATATACACATAGGTCATATACATAATCAATCAATACATAAAGTTAATGTATTCTGTCAACCGTCATACTCTATGACACATCCAATTGATTAGTTTTAGTTTGCCTAATCATCATGCATTGTCTATAACAATCAAAACTACCCTTCACCGGTAGCCCAAAGCAATTATTTCTAAACAGATAATAAAAGCACCAACAGATAAAATATTCGCATTTTCAAAAGTGAACGATTTATTAATCCGACTCCACTATTCCATCTCATAATGAACCATTATCGTTATATTCAGCTCAATTTCACAAATTCATAACAAATGTCATTAATTACACTAATGACCCAAACATACCCAAACATGGCATTTTCCCCCTTTCTCACAATATTGACCCCAAGGATCCAAATATTACCAACAACCTCAATATACTCATTTTGCAACCCAAATACATATTTATGGTTCAAAAGAAACAAAACCCTCTTTTCAAAATTATCCATTTGAAACCCTAAATTCCAAAACCCAAAACCATTTATACAAAAAAACTCAAAATCTAGGTCAAAACCCATAAGAGTGAGTAGGAATCCCTACCTCAAGAGATGAATCCCAACGAAGAAGATGAAGAAAATGAAAATGCTCCAACTCCCAAAATTCTCAGATCAAAAGATAGCCCTCGACGATCAACACAACTTTTACAAAGGCCCAAGGTGAGGGAATCACTCCTACTAGATCAATACCTAGAAAGAAGTTGAGGTTCTAGTGAGAGAGGCTCTCCAATGGAGTTTTGGAAAAGTAAGAAAGAGAAATGAAGTTGAAAAAGTGATCCAAAAAGTCAAAACTCAGACTGAAATACACGTCGGTCCGCTCGAGCGTGGAAACCCCCGCTCAAGCGTCACTCACAGACTGCCGCTCGAGCGTCCAAACACCCGCTCGAGCGTCCAACACTGCAGAGGAAAATACTGTGAGATGGAAAATCACGCTCGAGTGTCAAAACACCCGCTTGAGCGGAGAAGCAACAACGAAGGGCCCGCTCGAGCGTCAAAAGCTCCGCTCGAGCGTGAAGGTAAAAATCTGGGCAACTACTTTTGGTTTCTAAGCTCAACCAACCTGTTTCAAACCTGGCCAACACAACCCAAGACTCAAATACAAAGAGTAGAGGACGTAAACGAGATATATACAACGGCTAACATCCACGGAACCAAGTCCGGATCACTGTACAACAAGGGGTAAAACCCGGGATCGCTATACGCTCGTTACTTGAGTAACATTTACTGGTGGTGGAACAAGATTAAGTACGGGCAAAGCTCCCTTTTGCACCATCATGTCCCTTATACTTGTCTGGACACCAACAGTCGTTGGAGCGCTATTTATTACACTAGAACCTCCCCTAGTCACCATTGGATCTTGTCTTGGCCCACCGTGGAGCCTAGGCATGGGCAAACTGCTGCCGCCTACTATAGTCTGAGCATGTGTTGCTGTTGCTGTTGCTGTGTTGCCATGAGCCACAGGTTGACCATTGCCTACTTCTCCTTGGGTTTGATTTTGTACCCTGATAGGGATAATTCCACCTCCAGTTTGATTTCCATTTGGCGCCGGTGCAAAATTAGAACTCATCACCAACATGGTGTGAATGAGATTCTGAAGAGTGGTAAGAATCTCTTGCTGAGTATTTTGAAGTCCTTGAATGGTTTCGAGCAAAAGTGGTTGATCTAGAGCCATGGTCCTATCAACACCACCATTAGAGGATCCTTATTGGTGAACTTCATCTTCTCCCGTCATCCTTGCTGAAGTTGTATGGGTTCCAAATCTCGTTGAGACCATTAACCAATCCGCCTTCCCTAGCGGAGTCGCCAAATGTATGAGAGGGTTCAAGAACATTGTTTGAAAATTCGAATTTCTCTAGAAATGATGAGAGGCTTAGATTATCCAATAGTCACAACTAAGAACATAAAAGCAAAGAGATGATAGAGATAAGAGATTAGGTGATGAAGAAGGCAAAATAGTTAGAGAGAGAATAATGGTAAGGTTCTCATATGGATCTCCCACTTTCACTCTCAAGGTTGATAATGGAGAAGAGCAATTAGTTCTTTCCCAAGAGTTGTCTCTCAAAAATCTATCCCTTGTAAAGTTATGGGTGGGTGCTATTTATAGACACCTCATGATATAGAATGAAGCCCGTGTGCAAGGCACATGGAGAATATTTCCTCTAACTACCTTGTCCGATGAGGTGACCTCCCCGAGGATGAGAAAAATCCCAAAAAGGAGATCAACCTCTCGGCGAACCCTTCTTCTTAGCCACACTTAACCAATGATCCCCAATCATCCCAAAGGGTTAGGGGTAGTCCTAGAGGACCCCCTCGCCGCTAAATATTTCCGAGTCTCATGGATCCCCCGGGGTCGTGCCACTTCGACCCGAATAGAGGCTAAATTAACCGATGAGTGAATTCATCTCCATCCCTCGTCCTCGGGATTCAAGCCCTTTGTTCGGGCTCTAACCTCACTCATGATTCTGGTGGGTTGATCCCGAAATGTTCCAAGTCCGCAAATGTTCTGGGACCAACCAATAGAGTGGCCTCTAGATTGCAATCAAATCTGTTTGAAGCCCGAGTGTCTCGGATCTCTAGGCTCGCCTAATACCCTTTTGAGTCCAGGCCCGAGTAACTCTCTAAGTTCGTGGATCCGAACCCTTTCATAGCATAGAACGATTTGGCCCGTTTGATGGCGATAAATCTGAGCCCACCAATCTTGGACTTGCGATGAATCCAAGCCCACCAATCTTGGACTTTCTAATTGGGCCTAATTAATTTAGTAGGCTCAAGTTAACTTCTCTTACACTTTGACGTCCACATTTTGCAAACATTTCCTCATCTTGGGTTGTTATTGTAGCTGAGAAACAGAGACTGCAGGAAAGTTGAATTTAATATTGCAAGTATACTTATAATCTATGGGATTTGAACTTGACGATACATAAATAATATTGATTAGTGTATATTACCAACAACGACATTGGATCATTTGCCATTTTACTTGATCATTATTTATTTCATATTCTTTTAATTATTGATTGATGATATGATAGTACATGACAAATATAAGACAAAGGATGAGATAGATCATCCACATTCCCTAACAACTATTTAGGGCATTTATTTCTTACATATTATTATGGGTCTAGCGTGTGAATAATGCTATATATATATCAATTAATATATTAATTAATATACTAACAGATAATGTGATATAATTTTAGAGGTTTTGGATATTTGTAATTTGTATAATAGGTAAGGTTAGTAATAATGACATAATACTAACTGGTACATTAGTATGTACATTAATTGGTACATGTAGCACCACCAGTCTTATTAACGTGTGCTTTTAAGATACATATTAAAAAGTTCGGAAAAATTATATATTTTTTAAGACACTCACTTTTATGTAAAATGTATAATCTTTTAAAGCCTCTTAATATTTACCTAAAGAGTTTACATTAACAAAATCTTATTATTATTATTATTATTATTATTATTATTATTATTATTATTATTATTATTATTATGTGGTCCTAGGCCATAATTGAAGCTGTATCAATATCTTCCCATCGAATCAAGACCGTCAAGTGTGCGTAGATAGTGGGTGCAACAATGATACTACACGGCGTTGTCAAATAATTGTATTACCGATTAGTAAATTGCCTTAAATAAGATCAGGTGAGGATCACTTGGTGAAAGACAATTTTGGTTCCATTCCATTCCGGACAAGGCTTTCCTCCAACTCATTATGTGAGAACTCTTACAACCCAATTGATGTGGCAACTTATGATTGGCCAATTGTTAAATAATTCAAAACTCACTTACTCTTATTTACACATGAAACTTTCCGTTAAAGTTAAATCTTTCTCCTGCAAAATTAATATCAAGAATTGTTTTCAAATTAATTGCAACAACTCTTCCTTATCATTTAATATGATTGATATTCCAAATAAAACCTTTTCCTTATGATTTCCATTTAACTTTTCAAGAAAAATCCATTTTAAGAAAGAAAATAATAATAATAATAAATCTACTTTGGGGAAAAAATATTTTTAAAAAAATGCTCATCTTTTTTACATATGTTTTTATTTTTTTGTTTGAAAATATCTTTTTACTATTTATTTTCATCAATCTCTTGAAGCTGTATCAATATCTTCCCATCAAATCTAGACCGTCAAGTGTGAGTAGATATTGGTTGCAACAATGATACTACACGACGTCGTCAAATAATTGTATTACCAATTAGTAAATTGCCTTAAATAAGATCAGCTGTGGATCACTTGATGAAAGACAATTTTGGTTCCATTCCATTCTGGAGAAGGCTTTCCTCCAACTCATTATGTAGGAACTCTGACAACCGAATTGATGTGGCAGCTTATGATTGACCAATTGTTATATAATTCAAAACTCACTTACTCTTATTTACACATGAAACTTTATGTTCAAGTTAAATCTTTGTCCTGCAAAATTAATATCAAGAAGTGTTTTCAAATTAATTGCAACAACTCTTCCTTATTATTTAATATGATTGATATTCCAAATAAAATCTTTTCCTTATGATTTCCATTTAACTTTTCAAGAAAAATCCATTTTAAGAAAGAAAATAATAATAATAATAATAATAATAATAATAATAATAAATAAATAAATAAATAAATAAATCTACTTTGGGGAAAAAATATTTTTAAAAAATACTCATCTTTTTTACATATGTTTTTATTTTGTTGTGTGAAAATATCTTTTTAGTATTTATTTTCAATCAAACTACTTCATAGTTAAAAAATAATCAAAAACAAATTTTGTTAGTTAAACTATAGAAAGTGAACGTTTCAAACAATTATTATGAAAAATATTATCCTAAAGTTTAGAGGCTCATATCATATCTAGCAACCAACGAATTACAATAATGCTACAGACTCTCAAAAAACAAAATCGCCACAACGTCCACTCACCTGTGATTGATCTAGGAAAGAAAGGAAAAAAACAAAAAAAACAAAGATATATGATTGATCCACATCATTTTAGGGGATCATACGGTCCCCAACTTTGGGGGGTTCCAAACATTTTTTAATGAATTATAGGTGTTAATCATTGTATACTATAGATGTATTGGAACGAATTAATTATATTGTAATTAAATTGGTTTCATGATTTAGGGTAGTGAAAAGTTTGTCAAAAAAAAAACAACAACAACAACAACAACAACGCTTGAGAGAATAGAAATCTTAAGCAAAACAAAGAGAGATTAATTATCTAACCTAATGTTTTCGTTCCTTGAAAAAAATTCACCACATAAGTTCTTTAGTATTAAGATCAAGCAACTAAAAAATATTGTTGATAGAGTAAAATAATACTTTAAGGTTTGTTTTAGAGACTCAACCATAATATTATTCTTTTAGAAAGTTAAAATATATATTATTAAAAATAAAATACTTATAAAACGTGTTATAGGATTCCTAAATCAAATATTTTCTAAAATTTAGTATCCAACATATCTATATATATTATATAAAGAAAAGGAGATTTTTTAGTGAGAAGAGCTAAGAGATCTCGAAGTGCTCAATCTAAATTTCTTGATTTTTTTAATTTTAAAAATAATTAATAAATCACACACTAACACTTTCTTTTTTAAGAAAATAGTGCATTTTTTATTCCTAAAATCAGTCATTCCTTACCATCAAACAAGGAAGGAGTTTTTCAATTAAGAGAAAATAATAAATAAATCACACACTCAAAAAAAGAATTTTTCAATTAAAAAAATTAATAAATCACACACTCAAAAATATTTCATCATAAAAATATATTATATTAAAATATTTTAAATTCTCCACCATAAAACATAAAACAATTTATATAATTAAAATTTCGTAACATGTTTTTTTTTTTTTTTTTTGTCCTCTTAACATGGCCATTACTACTCAACGTATATATCACACCTTATTAATTTTCATACACAGTAAACATTAATAGGGTTTCTTTAGGATTCAAACTCTCAACTCAATTTTTTTTTAATTTTTAATTTTTTTGATAATGAAAATATTAAGTGTCCATTATGTGTTGCATTTTAATTAGTTCAGAATTAAATTCATAGACTTTATATTAAACCCTTAATTATGTCACCATAATTACCATTTCAAATTACTTCCTTAATTTATATTTACCATACCAAATTTATTTTCAAAGTTGCTTCCCTAATTGCATTAATGCATGATTTTGATACATTCATACATACACATATGGAAAATAATTAATTCTTTAACTTAAAATTTAAACATTATGGTTCTTTAACATGGTTTGGGCTTCTCTGTAACGCCCTCAAAATAATACATATAAACCCACATTCTTGGACATGCATAGATATAAGAGAATAAAGCATATTTCCATTCATCAGAGTATTTAGTACAAAAGTATTACATGTTGACAACAAAAGTAAATGCCCTACGGGCTTACAACTTTCCAAGTCAACAATAAGGTTTCAACAAAAGAAGAGTTCTAACTCTTTATACAAATAAGCCCTTGGCTTGAATTTACATGTAATACCAAAAAGAACAACAAAAAGATCTATCAGCCTCAAGCTTCCAAGCTACGTCCTTGGAGGTGGCATATCACCTGGACCTGAAAATGATGTCCCGTGTAGGGTGAGCCAATGCTCAGTAGAAATATACTAAACCAATTATGAGAAAATGACTAAAACATTAGCATTCGATAAATGATTAACACTTGTGAACCAACTTACAACCCAATACAGTTCTATGACAATTATGTACATGTTTCAGTCCACTGTCCTTTACTTAACAATTCAGTTCATAAACATGGCTCAGAACCTGGCCAAACAATTAGATGAGATAACAACTCATATAACAACACTTCCAATAACCACAATTCAATGAGACTACGGCTCAGATAAAAACACTTCAATACTTCAATTAATACACAGATTTGCTGTATTAATGGAGTTCATCCCCTATCTCCTCCCAAATAGGTTTGAGAGTCTATCCCATATCTCCTCTCAAACCATGGAGTACATCCCCTATCTCCTCCCAAACAATATACATATACAATGTATTTAAATACTTATCATATACAATGATCAATCAGTACACATATTCGCTGTATTGTCCCAACCGTCATATTCAATGACATAACGCGTTCGATTAGTTTCAGTTTTTCCTAATCAACATACAGCGTCAACAACAATCAAGACTATCCTCCACTGATAGCCCAAAGCAGTTATTTCTAAACAGATAATAAATGCATCAAACAGATATAATATCAACATTTTCATAGGTGAGTGATTAATTAATCCAACTACACCATTCAATCTTATAATTCCCCAATTTCATGAATTGCAACTCAATTTCATATTTCCACAAATTAATTATTCAAATTAATTACTCAACACAATTAGGGCATTTTCCCCATTTCCTCAACTATTGATCCTAAGACCAAATTTCACCAATTTGACTCACAAACTCATATTCCAAAGCCTTACATGGCACATGGAGCTTCAAAACACAAAACCCCCCTTTTATAAATTACACATCAAACCCTAATTTTTCCAAAATTACCAAACAACACCATTTAATCAAATGACTAAAATTTATGGACAAAACTCATAAGATGGAGTAGGGTATCCCTACCTTAATTTTCGGAGCTCAAAGGAGGAGAGAGGATGAAACTCAAAGTGCTCCAAATCCACAAATTTTCAGATTAAAGTGAAGCCCACACCACCCTCTATCTTTCTTACAAAGAGATTAGGGTAGAAACACTCTAGAAGTAGATGAAACCTTAGAGAGAAAGTGTATGTAGAGAGAGAGAGAGAGCCGAATCTAGGGTTTGAATAGAGAAGGAGATGAAAAAATTGAAGTGTAACCCGCTGCTGCCAACTGATAAAATCGAGGCTCGCTCGAGCGGAAAGAGTGGTCGCTCGAGCGGCCAGACACAAAGAAACCTTGCTCGAGCGTAGAAAGCCTCGCTCGAGCCAACAATTCGAAGCTTCAGGTCTGCAACCCAGAAGCACGCTCGAGCAAAGGAAACCAAAACATACAAACTCGCTCGCTCGCTCGAGCGAAGGAAAGCTCGTTCGAGCTAAGAAATGCAACCTTCAGTGTCAAAAGAGACGCAGACGCAAACTCGAGCGCAAGACCTCTCGCTCGAGCCACCAGACACAAAACTCAACTCTCGCACGAGTGAAGAAACCCTGGCTCGAGCGAAGGAACCAAAACACAAAGCTCACTCGAGCGACAAAAGTCTCGTTCAAGCGAAGGCACCAAAATCTGGGTAGCAACCATTTGCTCCCAATCACAACCAACCTATAACACACCTGCCCAATACATCTCAAAACTCGAATACAAGGAATTGAAGGGGCGGAAACAAGATATAAACAAAACCAACACACAGAACCTAAGTCCGGGAATACAATAAACAATGGAGGGAAAACCGGGATCGCTATATTCTCTCAGTCCTCCATCGAATTGGAGAGGTGTTTCTGGGCCTTGTGGCCTACTTTTGGAACCTATTTTTGATAATCTAAACTATTAATTTCGTAGAATTCGTTGATTATATCATCCCTGTAAAAAATCAAGTCGATTCAGATAACAACCACCATGTATTTGTATCAGTTTTTTATGGGAAAAAAAAGTGGACGGTGAGAAAATAAATGATTTATACAAAATTGATCCAAACACCACGATTTTTGTTATCTGATTGACTTGATTTTTTTGTAGGGATGATGTACTCGACAAACCCTAAAATGTGAATGGCTCAGATCATCAAAAACGGGCCCAAAAATTGGCCCATTAAGTATTTAATCTGAATCGATAAATTATGATATAATTTATACATACTATTTAAATTTATTATTATCAAATATTTCCACTGATTAATTGTTAATTTTTTAGATTAAGTATAGGATTAAAGTTAAAATATGACTATAATTTAAAGCAGTTCTATCTTAGATAATTTTTTAATATATGAATATATGTGACTATTTATTTCATAGTGTTAACATAAATATATAATCTTTATAGCGATCCCGGTTTTCCTTTCCTTT